>VZSC01010955.1:235308-267842 GCA_013398225.1 Steatornis caripensis | reverse complement strand
GCCCACCTCGCGTCACGGGGACCGCCCCCGCCCCGCTACGGAGCCGCCTTAAAGCGGACACGGGCAGCGGTGGGGCCCACCGCGGTGGTCGGCGCTGCGCGGCCCTCGACCGGCGCGGTGGCTGTCCCCGCCGGCGTCCGAGGAGCCCGGGCTTGTGCGCAGCCGGGGTGTCTCTGCTGGCCGCTGCACCAGCGGTGGGCCACCCTGCCTGGCCACCGGCACACCTGCGCGGCCAGGAGCCGGGGTTGCTCAGGGTGCCGGTCCGTAAAAAGGGTCCGATTGCCCAGGAGCCAGCTCACATCTGGGCCACCGCTGGCCCCGGGTACCAGAAGTGCCCTCTGGAGCCTCCAACGCCCTCTCGGTCCCCCCCTGGATGTGCTGTCGTTTTGCACGGGACCACGTCGGGTGCGTTTCCTCCCCGTGCAGAGCAACAGCCGTTTGGCCCGCGGGGTCTTTCCAAAACCGGCTGCCCCAGCGCCTCCTGCCAGAGCCCGGGGCGCATAGGTGTCTCTGTTCACAGCTCTCCCACCAAATGTTTCTGCAGCTGTTTCGTGGGACACTGTATATCCAAGCCCTGCCAAAGGCACTGGGACACTCGAAATAAAGCATGTTGCTGGTGTAAATCCATTTCTCACTGGCAAGGGGGTCACAAANTTTCTGCAGCTGTTTCGTGGGACACTGTATATCCAAGCCCTGCCAAAGGCACTGGGACACTCGAAATAAAGCATGTTGCTGGTGTAAATCCATTTCTCACTGGCAAGGGGGTCACAAATGGCTTCAAAAGTGAGTATTTAGGGAAAAAAAAAAAGCTCGGGGTGCACAGTAAGGTTTATGATGGAGTGACAGTGGCTTCAGACAGTGGCTTCAGGATCTGGCTCCCACCTTGCCCCTGGGCAGCACTCACTGGTGGCAATTTGCCTGCCAGAGGGATTCAGCAGGAATTCCCAGATCACGGCCATGCTGTCCAGGGACACCACCCAGCAGCTTCTACTACAGCCCCGGTGCCAGGGCCCCTCTGCTGTCCTACAGCACACCGAGGTGGGGGTGATCCAGGCCTTTCCACTCTTTCCTGTATGGGAGCCCTCTGTGCACAGGCGGGTCCTGCCAAGAGACACCCCAATAGGGAGATGGAGTGATGGAAACTGGCTCCCTTTGGGTTGGTTTGGGATTTGGGATCCCCCATCCCCTTGCCCTGCCTCCACCTTTCCCCTGCAGCTTCGTGCTTTGAGAGGACATTGGGGAACACCTCTACGTGCCGCCTGTGTTATGCCCAGCACACTCGAGTCCCAAAGTGCTGTTCTAGGGCAAATAACAATAAACAATAACAGCGTCATACCCCAGCATGCCCCGCAACGCTCACAGGACTGTGGCTGGTGCATAGTGCCCGGGCTGGCTTGGGATGCCTCACTCGCCTCTCATTTCTGGGTGAGGCTCCCACAGCCTCTTTGCCATGATAAAACCTATTTCTGGGCTAGGACAGATGATCCCTGTGTGCACGGGAAAGCCCACAGCCAGGCCACCCCGGGCCTGGGACTCACCCTGTGTCACCCCTGGGCCACCCCCTCCAACCCTGCACACACAGCCCACGGCTCCCAGGGCTCGGGCTCAAGTGCTGATTATTGCAAAGGGAGCAGTTTGCTGTGTAATTCCTCTGCCAGGTCTTGAAGCCCGCGGGCTGTACATCTCCTCTGGGGTTTTACAAGCCGTCCAGCGGCCGAGACCGGCAGGAGCTGGGCAGGGCGGTGCGGGATGTGTCAGAGCTGCTGTCGGCCGGCCGAGCCCGTGCGGAGGCAAACTTCTCCTCAAAAAGTCAGCGCAAAACTATTCATGACTCTCACTTCTTTATAGACACAGGCAGTACCAGGCAGCCCCCAGTGACAGCCGCTGTCCTCACCTCACGCAGGGCACGGCTCTCCTGCAGGGTCTGCTCGGGCCCCCTCTGTGCCCTCTGCTGCGGGTGAGCTGGAGAAGCTGGCTGGCATTTAGTGGTGCTTTAAAGTGGAAGGTGGATGGGATGGGGCTGAGCCAAGCCGAAAGATGCGTCCTGCTCTCGGCTGGGAATCCTGCTGCCCCGGGGCTGGTGCTGGCCCTGCTGCCATCACACTTGCATCTGGATGATGCCATCTCCCTGCCCAGCCCAGAGAAACCCCCTTGGCAAGGGGAGCCTCAAAGCTCCTCCTCAAAGTTGGGCATTGCAAGCCTTCCGCAGCCAGCAGGACCTCCCTGAAGGGGCTGTAGGCAGGGACCCCCTTCCCACACAGCTCCCAAACACCCTCCCACCACACCGGGTGGCTGATGGACGCCGTCAGGAGTGATCTGCAGAAAGCCTGCCCGTGCTTTGGGCTCTTCTCCACCAGGATCCAGCCCCATATGGGTGCTCCAGCCCGTGCCGAGGGGCCGCATAGGTGGGTTTTAGCTGAATCCTGGTGCACATCCCTCAACATCCCCAAGCTTCATTCTCCCAGGCACCGCCAGGCCATGGTTCCCCTTCACCAGCAGTCTCACTTGCTCTTTGCCCTGCCCTGGAGAGACCACCACCCACACCACCCCCCTGGTAAAGTATCAGCATCTCTGCTGAGGCCCCAGTTAGCACTAATGGCTTTGGGCTGCGGGTACCCACCCACGAAGGGCCAGCAGAGCAACGCCCCGCACCCTGCAGAGGCCAGGATGGTCCGGTGCTTGTCAGTGGGGTCTGGCATTGAAGTGGCATTGTCTGGTGCAGAGGGACACGGTCCCCAGTGAGCAGGGCCCAGTGAGCGGAGCCCAGTGGCTCGTCTGCAGAGCTGAGGTGCCTTCGTCAACTGCGGGCAGGGGACCATCGGGGCCATGCCAGGCCGCTTGCATCAAGGACCTGCCTCCACTTTCCCAGGCAGGCTCGAACGATGTTTAACCAGCCTGCAGATGTACAGAAACTCCGTTTGCTATTTAGGGCTGCAGACCCTACTGAGCTGATGGGAGAGGGAAGGTGTTTGTACAAATTTACGGAGCTGAAGGCTGTTAAAGGGACAGTGTTAAAGGCCCTCCCCACCATCACCCAGTCCCCAGGACGCTGCCAGCGGCCCCAGCACCCAGCCCCACACCTTCCCCAGCAGCCCTGAGCTCTCAATACAAGCAATACAAAGCGATGTGCTGCTTGGGTCGTTTATAACTCAATTAACCATCCAGGGAGAAGCCATCACTGCCCTTCTGCCCCCATTCCCCATAAGCCTGGTGAGGTGGCTTATCATGATGGAGAAAGCTCCCCCGTACCCTGCTCCACATGAGAACGTGTTAAAGGCTTTTGCTGAAGTTTTAAGACTGACTTTAAGGATTTCAAGAACTTGCAGAGTGGCAATACCCCGATTTGCAGCACCAAATCCATGTGCTTTTGGCCATCCCCCGTTCCTGGGTGGGGGAGAGGCGGAGGGAAACAACGCCCCGGAGGAGGCAGGACGCAGACGTTCCCACAGCCAGCCACCCCTGCCCCAGCCCAGGCATGCCGCTGACACACACCACTTGTGCCCAGCCATCCCACACGCATCTCCGCTGCGGTGTCACATTTGTCCATCCCACAGCCACCTGCCTGCTGCGGCATCCTCGCAGCCCAGTACCCGCTGGGGGAAGATGCACACGTGCATGCTTGGTGCATCTGCCAGGGAAACCTCCCATCCTCCACGATTAACAAAAAGGGCCCAAGAGCCGGCTGTGCAGCCGGGTCCCCACCCGGCACCCAAGCGTTGGGATCCAGCAACACCCACATCCGACACCCTGGCAGCTGTGAACAGGGCTGGGACAGTGTAATGGGTGCAGGGATGGTGATACCCTCGTCAGCCCCTGAGGAGATCTTCGCCCTTGTGCAACAGATGCACAATGGGGTCTCCTCTTGGTGCAAAAATGCTGGACCTTCTCCCACCCACCCCTAGCCTAAAGCATGGGGCAGAGCAAATATCGAGAGCCGGCCAAGGGAGTCTGCAATGCTGGGGGGGTGGGGGTGGTGATGGAGGGGAGCTCCACTTTGGCCAGGGGCAAACCCAGGGCGGAATGACCCAATCTAGGGTTGCACAGCCAGATGCAGGGTTGCATAGCCAGCCAGGGACAGGGGTGATGCTCCGGGGCTTGCCACCCTTCCTGGCCTCGGGGTGCCAATGGGCGAGTGCAGCAGCGGGTCTGGTGGCCGTGGGTCCGGAGCGTGGGGAGCTGGGAGCAGGGCCCCGTGTGGTTCCCTGCGTGGTGGGGTTTCTTTCCATGCAAATGGCTGGGAGCAGCTGCCCTGCCGTGACTCATTTCCTGCTCTGTGTCACATTCTGGTCAGGCCAGTTTGGCAAAGACTTTCTTCTCTCCCTCCCTGGCTTCTCCTCCTTCTCTCCCCCACCGCCAAGGGCTGGGATGTGCATTCACTCAGCCCCTGGCAGGATGAGGCAGGATTTTCAGGAAACTGCGTCAAAGCCACAAAACCTCCATACATATATATATATAAAAACCCAAACCCAAGCAAACAAAAAACCCAGCATAATTTTCTTTTTTCCTTTTTTTTGAGCACGAGGGGGACTGGTGGCCAGACGGGCTCCTCCGCTCTTCCCTCCGCTGGGGCGGCCACTGTCCCCCGGGACAGGATGGGACCTGGCAGAAGAGCTGTAAAAGTTTGCTGGGCAGCCGAGGGGAAAAAAAAATGCAGCTCGGTCTAATTTTACCCTATGCTGCCAGTCGCAGAGGTGCTGCCAGAGCCGGGCTGCAGCGGGAAGCCTTTACAGGGGATGGATGGTGTGAGCATCCAAGGGAGCCGCCAGCCCTGGGGTTTGACTGGCGTTCCTTATTCCTCATCGGCCTCACCACTGTGCCCTGAAAAATGTACTGGTCGGGGTTAAAAGTAACTAATTTGTCTTAACGGGGTCGGGAAGAGAAGCTAGCAAACTGGCAGACCCCAGCGTGGTGGGTCTGCAGAGGGGCTGATGTCTCCCACCGTGGGTCAGGGCAGGGGAAGGCAATGCCAGGAGCAAATCCCTCCAGTCACTCCCGTGGCCCCACCCAGGCTGTGCTACAGGTAGGAAAATCACTTTTGGGGGCATTTCCCGCTTGGTCTGTGTTGTAGCTGTGAGGCCAGCATTTACAGTGCCTCTGTCCCTGGGGTGCGGGGTCCCATGCATGCACCCCTCGCTGCCTGCAAGGCTGGGGCAGAAAGCAGCATCCCTCTGCCCCGAGCCTGTGGCTACCAGTGGCCTTGTTTCTCCCTCAGCACCAGCCCTTTCCCTGGTGCATCAAGCTCTGGCACAGCCTCCCGCACTGTGTGTAGCTGGGCATGTCCCTGGGGGAGAGCTGGAGCTCCTCAGCACTGTCAGCCCAGCGACAAGCTTGGGGACATGAAGCTGCTGGCCCCAGATCCAGTCATGGGAGACTGAGGGTGGGAGCCGGATGCAATCCCACCACCTCCCTGCCCACGTGCGGTGCGGTTCAGTTCATTCGCCCTCCCACCACAAGGCCCCTTCCTGGGCCGAGGTGTAACCTTTGCAATCTTCACTCTGGAGCAATTTCTCAGCCTTCCTCTTCCTTTTCTGTATGCTCCCTGCAATTAAAGCCGGCTGCAGCCAAATGACCCAGTGCCACACGCATGCTAAAAAGCCCCCTGCCAGGCAGGTACCCAGCTTTCCTTTGAAGGGCAGACCATCCGCTCCTGCCATGCTCCATGTGACCCCCATACCTGCAGCCTGCCGTGTCCAGCAGTGCCACTGAGCCCCGGCTCGGTGCAGCTGGGGGAAACTGAGGCAGGGCGGGGGCAGGGGCTCACCCTGGAGCCACAGCCTGTGCACGCCACGCCGCTGGGGCCCTCCTTCCTCTCTGAAAGCCAAGAGGCCTGTTTGCCCACAGCAAAGGGAAGAGCACGAGGGTATCGGTGTAAATTAGGTCAGGAAGCATTGCTAATAAACTGTCACTCCTGGTTGTGTAATGGGAGCAATTATGGGTTTAGGTCTCGTTAAGACACCAGGAAGGAAAACACAGTCTGTCTGGGGGTAGGAGGAGTGTGAGGGCAAACAAAAAAGGAGGGTCCTGTTGACAGAAGGATGAAGCTGCCTTCTCGTCAGAGGCATTTCTGTCCCATTCCAATGCGTCAGCAGCCTGAGGCTTGGATTGACTCCCGTGCAGGGGGATGCAGGGGGATGCAGGGAACGGGTTTCAGCTCTCCCTGTGCTCTGCTCCTTCCCCCAGTCACTCTGGGGCCCTGGGGAGTCGGGGCAGGCAGTTTTAACCCCTCTGAAATGCTGGTCCCTGATCCACCCCACTCAGTTCAGCACTTGGTGCCTGCTGTCCCCACACAGCCTTTCCTTGGGGTCCGATGGGGACCTGCAGGTGGCAGGGCTGGTGCTGGCCTGTGCCAGGAAAGCCTGGGAGAAGCGTATGACCTCTTCCTGCCTGCGCAGCCACCGGCAGCCTGCTCCTCTCCCCAGGGAGCTGCCAGGCTTTCTCCGCTGCCCTCTGCCCTGTGCTGCCCACCCCACCAGCAGCCAGCAAATGCCTCTCCGCCCGTCCTTCCCTGCCGACCGGGTAGCCCCTAACCCATCAGGCACGATCCTCCCGGGATCTCTGGAGGGAAGCTCGGGTACCGGTGGAGGTCACCCAGAGCCCATCCAAAATAAACCTAGGGCTCCCCACAAGCAAAACCCAGCGCACTGCTCAGCCTGAGGTGGGGGCATCTGCACCCCCTCTGTGGGCGCCAGGAGAGCGGGAGGCTCCCGGCGTAAATGCAGCCCATGCACGCCGCAAAGGAGGGGCTGGGGCGCCCTGCAGCCAGGGTTAGCCTTTAACCACCCAAAACACGCATTGGAGGGAGAGGAAATTCTTGAAGCCTCCATTAACATAAAAAGAATCGTACTTTCCGTTCGGTCCCACTTGTGGCTTATAAATGATTACTGCACCTTTTAATAAATGGTTAATCAAGTGTTAGAGTCCAAACAAGTTGATGGGTTGCTTATTACCACAGTTTATAACCTTTTATGAATGCCTTCTGTTGATGCACTTATAAACATCCATACCACGTACTTCTCGTGTCTTGACATGTTGGTCACATCTGTTCGAAGTTTATTAACTCTTGAGCTGCTCGCTAATGGCAGATCAGGAGGGATCCCGCTATTTATCTATATTAATCCATGCGGATCAGAAAGCACACCTGCGCAGCAGGAGCCCGCTGGCTGAAGGGCATCGTCGGCATCCCCCTTCGTCTGAAAAATGATCAAAGCAAGTGGGACGCATCCTCATCAGAAATAAGTCGGCAGCGGGGCGTTGCTCACGGGTGCGGGGGATTTTTTTGCCACCAGGACAAACCAGCAAGGGAAATTGGTGGCAGATTCTTCCTCTCTTGAAGTCATCAAGCCAAGACAGGACGTCGTCCTGGACCGCCTGCTTGAATCAAAAACAGAAGTTCTTGGGCTCAACGCTAGAGGAATTGGGTGAATTTCTCTGGCCTGTGAACACGGGAGGTCAAATGGGATGATTTAATGGGCTCTTCTGGCCTGCAGAAACATCCTTGGCCGTCACTGTTCACGCGCAGCTGAAGCCCCCCTCATGTCATGTTGGAAATAATGAAATAAAACTCTCAATAAGCTGAATAATCAGAAAACAATTTTCCAATAAAAGCATCCCCCGAAATCTCCTTTTAAGGCAAGGACTGGGATTCCCACCACTGAGCATGTTCCCGACGCCTTGCGTTATTGTTCGGCTGCCTGTACCGGGGCCGGGCAGTCTGCCACGCCGCCCCGTGCCCCCGGGGACGCTCCCTGCCGCATGGCCCAGCCAGCCCCCCTGCTTCTGAGCCCTTTTTGCCTTTTTTTTCCCCTTTTGCTGGATGCTTCAGATAATTTTGCTGTTCAAAAAGCAAGTGGAGAGTACGAGGTGTCGCAGCCCCGCATTTGCTCTGGCATTTTTAACAGCCAGAGAAGGGACTTGTGTGTTAAGCAGATGGGGACGATCCCAGCCCAGGTAGAAAGCTGGGTCCACCCGGTCACCTTGGCCTTGGACACTCTTGGAGATTTTTTAGTATACAACTGTGCTTTCCCTTTGCTCCCCGCTCCCTGGTCCCTCCATAGCGGGCACCCCATCTCTGGCGGCAGCAGCATCTCTAGCACGGAGGAGCCTCGCTCGCTGCTCTCCAGTGCGTTATTTGTGGCTGGAGTGTGGAAAGCCTGAGGAAATGTGAATGATGGGAAAGAGCATTAAAAATACTTTTCGCCTTGGACAGACAAAACCAAACCCGAACTATGCTTTTTTGGAAAGCTGCTGCAGCAAGAGCTGCTGCCTGAAATGCACCCGCAGCCAGTGCATCCCTGCCGCAGGTGACCGTGGGGGGACCAAGGGGACAGAGCTTGCACCGGCCATGCCACCATGGCCCGTCTCGTGTGCTGCTTCAATTAGTGTGAGCAATGAGGTATCGGGGAAAGAGCTTGCCTTTTTTTTCTCCAGTACAAACTCTGCCTGACAGCAGGAACAGTTGCTGCAAAAGCTATTTGGAGAAGCTGGAGCTTTTGGGGATGCCACGGGCTCCTAGACAGGGAGCTGGGGCATGCTTGGGCTTCCCTACAGTCTCTCCCATCCCTGCTGCATCCCTATGTCCTGTGCCAGACAGCGAGGCCATGATTTGCAGAGGGACGAAGATGCTTGCCAGCTCCCCACCGTCCCTGAGGATCGGCTGTGGGGCAGGGGGTGCTCGTCCTGCATTGGGGGGGGAAGCAGCAGGACCTGGCCCAGCCTGGCTGCTTCAGGCCCCTCTCCAGTTACGGCTTGGCCACGGGGTCCCCAGGAGTGCAGGGTGTTAATGTGTCAGGTCCTGTGCACTGGGGCGTGCTGGGAGGCTTTCCTCCCCACTGAGGTGCTGCCGTGGCTGGCTGTGCCATGAATGCTGGCTGAACGAAACAGCAAGCAGGAGAGAAATGAGGCAAAAAGGGGAAAAGAAAAATCCTGGTGTGCCAGTCCCTTGCGAGTCCACATCTCTGGGTGCAGCACAATAGATCCTTGCAGTCCAGGCAAGCTAAAGCATGGACAACTCCCCCCTCCCATGGCTGCACCATGGCCCCCAGGCTGGGGGACATACTGTGAGCTGGGGGACATGCCATGGGATGGGGGATATTGCAGGATGGGCACATGCCACGGGAAGGGACATGCTGCGTGGGTGACGCTATGGGAGGGGGTTCGGGGGTCAGAACCATCCCTGGGTGCCAAGGCCAGCACAACCAGTGGCCACATTAGCTCTGCCCTGGGTGGGCAGGGAGCTCTGTGGGACCAGGAGCCCCTTGCTGTGGGTGCTGTCCCCTTGTCCTGCCCCGTGGGGACCCATCTTCCACCCCATCCCATCTCCCCTTCCCAACTCACAGGTGCACCCTCTTCCCCATCGAGGTTCCCAGGCACCGATGTTCAGATGGGAAATGAGCCCCAGCCCTCCCTCCGCACTCCAAACAAAACAAAAAAAAACCCAACTCAAGACAGGAGAGAAATAAACAAACAAATCCCTTCCCTCTCCTGGCTTGGCATCTGCTCGCAGCCCTTCCATTATTAATTAGAGAAGCTGCCGGCATTATTAGCAACAAACCACTCCTAATGAAGTTCAGAGCCGCAGATCCAGGAGGGGCTCCCAGACACCACTTTTCAGAAACCTTAATTAAATTCACTGCCTGAAGGTGCTTTTTGCTGGGGCGGAGGCAGAGCGGTCAGGCTGTCCAGGCTGGGCATGGCTGCGCCAATGGTGGGGCTTGGGGCTCCGGGTGCTGGCGGGAGAGGGGCACCCTACTATGCTGCAGCCCCAAGGGACACCTGGTCCCCTCTGGATTCGGGGCTGAACCAAGGGATCAGCTGGGATGAGCCATTGCAAGAGAGGATACTGCCCAGCCACTGCAGAATGGCAAAAGTTGATCATTTGATTCATTAATTACATTAATCAAGTGGCCACTGGGGAGGGCTCCCAGCACTGCGCGAGCGGAGTCGTCCCCGGCCGCTCCTGGCTCTGCCATCCTTGCTGGGATGTCCTAGCAGGGCAGCCCTGCGCCTGCAAATGCTTCGAGGCTTGGGAAGGCCAGGGGCACGGCGCGGGTCTCCGGCCAGGGGACAAGCTGCAGGTGGCCTCTCACCCCCCAAACCCCTGCCCGAGTAAATAACCTCATGAGGGACCCCAGATGACCAGCAAGGTTTCCTGGAGTGACATGATGAAACCCGGCTGAGCTATGGCCACGTTCCCTTCGGCACGTCTGGCACCGGCGGCACTTGGGGATCCCACTGCTTTGCCTTGGGGCTGGGACAGTTCATGCCTGGATATGGCTGCAGGAGAGGTTCTTTGGGAAAAGATGGGTTTCACCCCAAACTTCAAAAGAAAAAAAAAGAAGAGAAAACCTCACAGGAACTCCTTCTGCTGATTGCTCCCCTTTTGATGCAGGGAGGGCTGACATAACACCCCCGAAGACCAAGTGCAAAACCTGCCCAAAGCTGGATTTTCGCTCCCGCGCATCTTTTCCCTTCCCTGTCACCCTTCCTCTGCGCACAGCGATCTCCCTTGCCCCCCGCAGATATTCCACCCTTCCTCTCTCTGACCTTAAAGGAATTTATTACTGAGGAGTGTAAAAAGATTACTGCAAAATCGTTCTGCTTTACTGGGAAATCATTGCAACATTAGCTCAGTAATATTTTTTCATAAGTGTTTGCTGTGTCTCTTCTCCGACATATTCGGTCTCTGCGCACACATCCACACCCCCACAAATCCCGCTTGAAGCCAAGAGGCGCTTGGCAGAGGATGGGAGTATGGACCTGACCCGGCACTCACCCCGGCTCCCTCCTTCCCGCGCTGACGAACGAGGTTGCCATCCCTAAGCTGACTGGCCGTGTCCTCGGACCCACGTGCAAGTGCTCCCCATCCCAGCTCATCCAAATGGCATGGAAAAGCCCAGCTGCCTGGGCGCTCAGGCTGCCCTGGCTCAAAGGGTTTCGCCAGTGGACGCTCGTGGAGGATCCTGCACCGGGCAGGGCCTGGGGTCAGCTGTTTTGCTGAGGTTTTTTGAGAAAAGGAAGATCCCTTTCTCTCCCATGCTTGCACTCAGGAGGTCTGGGTAAGAGACCTCGGTCCCCCAGGGCCGGTGGGAGAAGATGCCGACAAAGAATGGAGGAGCAGAAGGGGCTGCCAAGGCAGCCACGGGGCCGAGCGGGAGGCGGGTGGTTGGTCCCAAGTCGCCCACAGAGAAGGACACCGACAATTCTGCAAATACATTTAATGCACTTAGAATACACGGGAGGAAAAAAACGTTTAGTGATTCACAAAAATATTACAAAAAGTCACGTGCAGGCGAAACACACCCAGCACTGCAATAACAGTGTAAGAATTTACATTAGAAACTAATATAAAATATTTAAAAACCTCTGCTACTTTAGCTTTCCATTTGTTTTTTGTCTTTTATAAAAAAAAAGGAGGAGGGGACGGGGAAGAAAGGCCATCTACAAGGTACTGATACACCGGCTGCAGAAACAGGGGCTCCTTCCAGCCCCGTCAGTAGCGTCCTCGGGCTCCTCGCTTGACATGACCCCGTGCACGCAGACTGCACACACTTGCACACACACACGCACATGGCTGAACTACAGAAAGGTTCACCCCTGGGCTGTGGGGGCAGCCCCCACGGGCAGGGTTTGCTGTGGTCCCGGTCGCCCCATGTGTCCCCCGCCCTGGGAAGCTTGCCTTCCCTCTAGGTTTTGCAGAAACCACCCAGCATACAAAACAAGTAGTGTCCCCAGCGAGTGGGAAAACCTCCATCCCTTTAAAAAAAGGGAAAAGCCAGTGTGTCCAGGCTGGGCTGGACGGAAGAAGGGTTTTAAATGACTAAACTTGGGTTTGGAGTGTGATCGTGGCCAAACGCAGAACACTGGGCCCCCAGGGCTGGATGGGTGCAAGGAGCGTCCTGAGGCGGGGGCCAGGGCATCTGTACAAGCCCCCGTTGCGATGCTGTCTGCTTCCATGGGGTTGCAAATTGCTGCTTCAGGGAAAGCCAAAAGCTGAGAAAAAAAAGGCCCAGAGCCCCCCGCCTGTGATCAGTCACTGCTGGGACAACACGGCCACTCACACCCACCTCCCCTTGCTTTGCTGCCTGCGGGTTTTGTATCCTGCTTGCTGCTGCAGGAGAAACGGCTCAGGAGCTTCGTCACCAGCACTGCAAAGTCCTTCTGCACCCATCCTGCCCGCGGCATTGTCAACAGATGCCGTGTTTATGTAGGACCTACCGCACACGGCGACAGCCCGGTCCCTCCCACCCTTGCCACTTGTGCAGCAGAGGGTTTCCGGAGCCGCACTTTCGCTGCAGTTGGGCCCCAGGGAAAGGAACAAAGGAGCCATTTTCATCTCCAGCCTCGCCGGGAGCAGAGGGAGAGGGTGAGAGAAAAGACCAGTGTTTGCAAAACACAACAATCGGCAGGAAATTTTCATCCGGCTTTTTGAGGTTGAAGTTTCTTTCTCTCTCTCTTCCTCTTTTTAAAGACGGGAGACATAGCATCAGGACAGTTTAGAAAGAACCAGGCACCGGACAGCCACATCTGCCACGTGCAGCGCTTTCTGGCTGATGTTCCTCTCCTGCTATCAGGGCCCTACGAGCCAAATGGTGAACAATGCCGTGGTCTTTTGGCGAGGGAAAGGGAAGGGGCTACCTTCACAGCAGACCAGAAATGTTTCCAAACTGATGTGCCACTTATGATGATTTTATGGCCTGTCAGCAATTTTAGGGGAAACACAATCACGGCAGAAATGAAGAGGTGGTGAAGCACAACACACGACAGGTTCACTGCCTGAGAGAAACGGGTAGACGCAGGGCTGGGTTTAAAACACATTTGCAACCTCAGGCTTATTCTCCACTTGAAATTTTGGACTCATGTTGAACATAAAGGGTTTTTTTGAAAAAGAAAAGAGAACAAGCAGACACCACACAACAGAAAAAATGTCATAAAAACAGTAGGTTGCTACAGAGCTTGTTAAAAACTGCCACAGTCCCAGACACCTAAATCCAGCTTTAAAATCTTGGGAGGTGAACCCCGCTGGCAAACGTGGATTTTGAGATTGTTTTGGATAGCTTGGCGTTTATTGATAGGAACAGATGCACACAAAGGGATTCCTCGTTGCTCGACAGTTCATCTGCCCTTGCAGCTTCACTCACAGCGAGAATTAAGGCACAATATATAGTCTAAACAGAGGGCAGTCACGTAGAGGACCAAGTTGCCAGGAGGTCGAAGGGCTCTGGTGGTGCTGGGCCCCCTCCTCACCTGGCCACAATGGCGCAGTGGCTGAAGGTCAAGACTTCACACAGCAGAGCCACAGGGTGGAAGGCTGCCCTGGGCTGGCGGAAAATCGGACGCACCGGTCCAAAGGTTTCCTCAGGCCTGAAGGTCTGCAGATCTCTTCTCTCCACCTGACACAATGCTGCTTTGCCCCAGCCAGATACAATCCGGCACAGTGGGTCATGGACTCTAGATGCCTACTGAGGAGCAAGGAGCAGTCATCAGGACAGGTAAAGAGCCGAGCAGCCATGATCCATCCCATGCCGACCTGTCGTCTAACCCAGCAACCTGCAAAGCATGCAGTCAGCCAAACATTTTCCAGCGAAGCATCTGAGAAAGGTTTTTGTGAGGAGCTGGAGGGGACACGTGATGAAGGGAATGGATGGTGGGTGAGCAATAAAGCTTTCTCAGTGACTGGCCTGGAGGTTCTCACCAGGGCCAGCGGAGCACGAGCTCTGCTCGCCACCCCACAGTAATCAGAGTAACAAATTAGACTGAAGCAGCCATATTCCCAGTCCCCATCTTTGACTCAACCTCCAATGCAGCTAACGCAGCCATCTGCAGCCTCTACTGTGAGTGACGGGCACAGGCTAGAGTGTGAACGTGCAGCAGGATGTGCATGGCCGGCTGTTTGCATCCATGCAGGACCCCAACGGGTCCTGGCATGGAAATAGGGACTTGCCTGCAGGGACCGCATGCTGTGCCAAGGCCCTGATCATTCTCGCTTTGGTTTGTAGCTTCCCTGCACCCATGTCAGCTCCCCTTGCAGCGCCTGAGATGCACAAGGACTGTGCTGCCTTGAACAAGCCTGAGCTGTGGGTGCAGGAGGGAGGCTGCTAACCTGCTCCCCACCACACAACTTCTCCCCAGCATTCTGCCTCCTCCAAGCCAAGCATTGCTTTCAACTGTTTTTTTTTAAAAGCTACACCCCCTAAATATTTCTACTCGTCGCAGATGAAAAACACCACAACCCCCACTTCTTCAAAGACCATTTGATGACCCGATGGTGTCATTTCAAAAGCCATCCAAGAGCAACGGAATATTTGAAGAGCTTCAGAATATCATTTTAAATCACTGTTGGCAAATCTATGTACCGTAAAACCAATATATCTCCATCCTCAAAGACATTATACGCAGCAGGCACCACCTATCTAAGCCACTGAAAATATCACTGTAGGTCACACCAGCAACAAGACTGACTGCTCTGCTCGGATTGTATCCCACATACTTTAATACTGAAACTATATGTTCCTTCTCCTGTTTTTAATCACAAGTTGAGAGGGAGAGTAGTCCTGGCTTTTGGGACTTCTCTTGTTTCAGAATTGCTGTCACATGTTGGATTTTCAAGCCATTGCAGGTCTGCCATAAGGCTCTTTATCTTTGGAAATAAGTCCATCGAACCACATCGCAGGATTTCTCCAGGAGGGAGAAAACCTGTACTCACTGCTTCTAAACTGCATTTCCATCCAGATCACTATCTTTAGCCAACACAAGCCTCATAGGTTTCGGTTTCACACGGTCCTGCTTCAGACCTACACAATCTAGAAAAAATCAGCACCAGTGGACCTACCATCTCAGCAGGTTTGGGCTAGAAAAATACCGCGGCGTTTATTAACACTGATGTATTTCCCTTTTTCAAACTACTTCTCACTGAAATACAAAGGTTTCTTTTCCATTTCCTTCACACACAGGCATGTCCTCTTTCCCCAAGATGAAAATATCCAAACTCAAGATCTCATTTACTTGCCAATGAGTAAGCCTTTGGCATGGTTGCAAACTGGATGTGAAACAGGGGAGGGGAGGTCCTGTGGGTGCACAGCTCTTCACAATACTGAGTAACATGCAACTTTCTTATTCTTAGGTAACTGTCGAGAGGCAGCGACATGACCTTGGAGCTTAAGGGCTGACTTTCACCAGTTTATCTCTTACAGTTGGTCCAACAATAAGATAGAGATTTCTATTTTAGTAGTTACTTGTCTAATACTTTTCCCCTTAACTAAATAGGAAGATTTGATTTCCTTCCCTTCAAATCTTCCCCTCAATTGTTATCTGGCTACCAGCAAAGATCTGTGAGAAAGTGTCTCAGAAATAGAGATTTCTGGCATACCACCTGTTCATAACTCAAATACACAGAACTATATATAAATAGATGACATGGAACAAAAATACACACACACAAGGATACTGGGTGGATTTTCAAATGCATTCAGCGTGCTCCCTCTGAAGTCAATGAAAACCCAACCCAGAGCGTCTGATGAGAGTAAATATCATGAAGAAAACATACACATACGAAAGGCAGAACTACAGCACAAGTCAGCTTGGAGAAGGTGCTTTCCCTGCGTACAGCACTGCATCCCCGCTGCGAAGGCTCTAAGAGTTCACAGGGCAGGAGGTCCTAAGCTTTCCAGATGTGTGTCAGAGCCCAGAGAGGGTCTGATGGACTTCTCTCTGCCCCGTGCTGATCTCTGCAGGAACAGCAACAATTGACCTTCCAAACGTCCCTTCTCCACTAAGATGTGGATTTTAAGCTCCTTTTAATGAGAGCTAGCATCTGGAAACAAGGAAGAGCAGCCAGCATCATGGCAATGGGCCAGTTCTGCTGCAGGCACCCCCAGCAACCTCGTACAAGAGCAGTCCATGGGCTACTGTTGGCGGGTGGCTTTGGGACAAAACTGCAGTTGCTGCCCTTGCTTTTTTCCCAACTGCCACAACTGTCTGCTTGTTCATTATCTTGCGGTGGGACACTTGGGTATGTCGTTTTTGCAGCCAGACTGGTACATTTTCATGCCGCTTTCTCGCCCACACTGTCCCCTGCATATACATCTACAGAGCAGAAGGGATGCTTAATGCTAACCAGGACAATGAAAACCGGCCAAGAGATCCCATGGATGAATGCAGTCTGCCACAGCACAGAAATCACTCTGGCTGGCACATCCAGATATCTGAAAGTTTGTTCTTTTGCAGCAGGATTTTAAGATGATCCTCTGAGTTCAGACAAAATGACAAACTCATTTACATGTAAATTGCTTTCGTAGCTTTGCAGAAAGGAAGGTTCTGCCGAGCACTGCTGGACCCTGCACTTGGCCTGCCTTAAATTATAATATAACAACAATTATAATAATACAAATACTACTTTGTACACAAAGCACGCCATCCCCTGCAAACCCTGGCATGCTTCGGTAGGTCCTACAGCCCTCTAGTCAATAATCACCCTCTCTGCACAGAGAGACATTGAGTGACTTGCCTGAGGCCACAGAGGAATTCTGCAGCAAGTCCAAGGAAAGCTTTGTGGCTCCTAGCTCTGCTTCTTGACCAACATTAACCACCCTCAAATAGATGCAAAATACATCAAAGCTGACTGTTCTAGGAAGAAATTAAATCAGAAAACAAACAGAAAACGAACCCTGGGGTACTGTGAGGCCTCCTGGACTTTGCTGTTTGATCAGGGGAGTTAAGTGTTAAAAGCTTTTGTTGTATTTTTATTACGATCACACAGCAATTGTGCATAAATCGACAAGTTAGCTTGTGGGTAGAAAGGGGTGGAAGGAAAGCTGCACCTCCCCTGACAAGGAGTGAAGAGTTGTCACCGAAAGACAATGGGCAGAGGAAAGCCTGGCTATAGGCATCAGAAACAACCTGCAACAGCAGCAGGGGGTAAAGCCTGGGTTTGCTGCAGCCCCCCACGGGGGCTAGCACCTCAATGCAGAGACACAATCTGACCCTGCAGAGACCAACTCCTCCGCACACCATGTTCTGCTCCAAAGAGGAAGTCACAGGCATCCAGAGAGAGGGTCTTTTCAAACCTATTTTGATGCTTTGCAGTTCAAATCTATCTGAAAGGAGGGACATCGGCAACAAGAGCCACTGCAGCGAGGCTAGAGGGGAAAATGGAGCTGCGCTATGGCACAACCCTGCTGGAACAGGGAGAATAGTTGGCTTTACTGAGGATGAGCCTCCTCTCCGCTACGCCAGGGCAGCGGAGATCTCCATTTCATACGCTTTCAGGCAGACCTCTGGATCCTGCAGAGCTGCTGAAGTTGTCCCTGTGAACAAATGGTCCTTTCTAGCGTCTCAAATTCTGTACAATACCAAGGAAAAAATACTTGACAGTATCTCTTTAAAGATAAACACACTGTAAACAGGAGATCTCCCCCGCCCCGGTAGCTTTCTTCCTCCTGCTTGTGCAAAACCAGAGGTTGCGACCTTCCCTGGGGTTCAGGCACAAGGACAGGATGCGCGAGAATAAAGTTGCCTCTGTTTGCAGTGATACCATAGCTAATAGCACCAAGACCAACACTTAAAACATGCCTAATTTGAGGGCAGGGAGGATCTGGGTTTGTTTTTCTTGACTGAACTAGAAAGTTCATCTTTAAATCTGTTCAGCTTCAAGCATGTGAGCTTTTGGCCTCCTTTAAACAGGGGAAATACCATTCCGTTTCTGAAAAGAAAAAAAAACAGCACATGGAAGAACAGTTCTGCAGTCAGTAAAAGTTTGGCTAACAAAAGGACTCCAGAGTCACGTAAAGAACATTTAATCCGTGGATTATAGGCTCGCACCTGGCAGAAACGCATGTGTAAATACAGGCGTGCAGAGCGTCTACACCCTGCGCTAAGGCAGAGGGGAGTTCTGTAGCTAGGAGAGAGAAAGGATTCTTACTACTAATTTTCATAGTTAAATATTTCTCACTCGCACTCACACATACGCAGGCTGTTCCCAGAGAGCTCAGCCTTGGGAAGGATAAAGGAAAGGGCTCAGTTCGGTCTGGGCTGGTGCTGAGTAGCTTCTCTTCTGTTTGCAGTGGTTGTGCAGCAAACTCTTTTATTTGCAGGCAGAGTTTTTACTGCATTAATTATCCTGTGAGTCACTGGGTAATGGACAGTAACTTGGCTCTCCCAGTTGTTAGAAGGGTGTAATTCAGCTCTAATGCAGTGGGTTGTCGAACACGGCATCTGGCAAGATGGAAACTTTCAGTTTCTTTTCAGGCCAGCTGTACTCCTTTGGAAGTTTAAACTGTAAGATAGTAAAGAGAACGAGTTAATGTATATCGCTGCAACCTAACCCACGGAAAAAACAAAACCATTGCAAAGGCAGGCAGCCCCATGTTATTATTATTTTTTAAAACAAGAGGCCACTAAGAAAACATTTCCCCATCAGTATGTTTTGGACAGCAGTGGACGTTAGATAATGTGGCCTGTGCCTCAGCTGCCAAAGTAAAGTTCTGAGATTTCAGCCCAAGTGCTGTTTATTCCATCAGACAGTTTCTGAAGGGTTTCTGCCCCCATCACCATTTCCCCTCCTGACCTCTCTGAAAATTCGCAGCACAAGTATCTCCCCTTCTACCTGACCGTGTCCCTTTCCTTTCACCTACGCCAGCCCCCAGAGACCCCTGTTTGCTTTAAAGGGAGACTTACGGCCGCTTTCAAACTCTTGCTCACACGGGGCGGGATGCACACGAGCTAGAGTGGCTCTGCCGGGTGACAGGCTTGCAAACAGCCACCACCTCTGGGAGGGCAAACCGTGCCACCCTGGCTGGGGAGCGCTAGCACGCATGAACAGCGCTTCTGCTTCGGTCCTACCCGCCTCTGGTACAGAGGCTTTGCAGGCCACCCGTACAATGCCTCATATTCACACAGGCACTCGGCTGCTCAGGCTGTTTTGCAAACATTGACTGAAGCACAGGGAACGGAGATTTTTCTGTCCCAGTCTGATTTACACAGCACTGTCTCTGGCCAATGTTTCCCAAACAAGGTAAATGCCCTGGTCCCATCCTGATGTCGCTTTGGGGCACCCCGCCTTCACCTAGGAAGTCACCCCAACATCTCTGATCCCAAACACGACCATGCAAGGACAGAGCTGCAAGGAGCCTTACCACCAGCCCTTCTCACAACCGCATTTGACCAGGGCCCATGCATTCACACAGCTCTCTCAAAAACAGCGTGGGGTGAGGGGTGGGGGCGTGGGAGGTGGTAGGATCTCTTAGGCTACAAATCTGCCCCATTCACACCTGGGTGGCAACCAGTTCTGCACAAGCATTTCATGCAATCCCAGTGCCCAGACTGAGGGTCCAAAACATGTGGGGGACAGCTCTGGAAGCCAGTTCGCAGGATCGTTTTGGTTCTAAAACTCTGCTGCACCCATGGTGTAGCGCTGTCTGACAGTGCGATAGTCCCTGACACTCTGACGGGACTCCCAGGCAGGAATCTCACCAGGATCCCACATCACCAGTGACAATCTGACCTGGAGGCAGCTAATTCAGAATGGTTACAGATACAGTGGTCCTCTCCTAGGAGAGTCCTCAGACCAAGGCCAGCAGCACTGTAAGATTCCCAGGGGCTACACAAATTAGGGAGTTGGTGCAAGGGGACAGTGACCTGCGAATCATCCACCTTTATCCAACCACTTGTCTTTCTTCCTGTAAGTGCCCTGTTTCTGAAGGACATTAACACACACTCAGCAGCAGGTTCCTGCTAAAGGAGATCCCCTCCAGCTGCCTGCTCCGCACCAAGTGCAGCTCTAACATGAATTTGCTCCTGATCTTGCTCCATTTGCAGTTGTGTGTGGGGGTAACCTGCAGTGGGTACCCAGGGACCTTACTATGCTGGGGTAGCGGTTCAGGGTCTGACCCATGATCTGGGGGCACAGCAGGAGGATTGTTCAGGATAGTGGCTACCATAAACTCCCATTCTTTCTCCTCTAGGAAATATAAATAGCCAAAGTCCCACTCACGGTTGTTTTTTTTTAAACTCAAGCTCTGTGTGTATCCTGCACCATATAATCTAGTGGCCCTACACTGCCCCGGGGATTCTTCCGAGTTCAATGTCCAGGGTATGTGAAAAACATGCTAAAGATGCTCAGACACATCATTTCACTTAACACAGGTGGCTCTTTATGCAGCAAAGGAAAGACTCTCCTTGCAGCACTTCATTCTACCACACAAACAGCAGCAGCAGCAGCCAGGGCTGCTGAGGAACGCCTGCAGTTGGCCCAAACTGGGATCCTGCAAGTTACAAATCCTTGGAGGAATCTGGATGCCGAAAGATCACATTGCATCCCAAGTATTTTCCTCTTTATAAACAGGAGTGGTTCCAAAGCAATCCTCTTGGAGAAGTCATCCTTTGCATTTGTTTGTCTTTCACTTTTTAATTTAGCAAAGTCAGAGTAACTCGGAACCGAGCGCCCGGTCGCTGTGCCAGGAGCTGCCATGCCCATTGCCTCTGCCTTTCAGTGGAGAGAGAAGGAACATGAGCCTTAACTAAAGGGCCTTCAAACCAAAGTGCTCCTGGGCTTCCATGTCACTAGCGAAAATGAGCTTTGGATTAGGTTTAACTGGATAAAAGCTGGCCTGAAAGTCACTGCACAGCCAGCAGTGTGTTCCCCTCACTCACACAGTGAAGAACATCCTGGCATTAAATCAACTCTGGATTAAATAATTAGAGCCCTGAGATTTTTCCTGGGGGGAGGGGAGAAGGGTGAGGGATGGGAGGGCTGCTCTACAAGCCAAGGAAAGTTTCTTTAGAGTCTGCAGGGAGCTGTAAAAAATGGGATTAAAAATATTACATGTCATTTCTGCCACTGCTCTTTGAAGTCAAGCAGAATATTTATATGGCATGCATGGGAGACAGGGTGTTAAATGTTCCCCAGGAAGAGATCACATGGCAGGGGGAAGTTTAGCACCGAACAGCAAAGCTTTATAAAGCTCCCTTGGCTGCTGCTATAACGCTTCCAGGCTGGTGATGGTACTCTGCACGCCGTGCAGGGGCAGCAGGTGGAGGCCAAGTAGTAGATGTGGAAAAGCTTCTTTCTGCTCCCCAAACGCAAAAAAGGAGGCCCTTACAAGACTGTTCAGCAGTAAATGTGCTTCCACTGAAAGTGGGGAAGGTGATGTGCCCGGAGCTGCTGCCGGGGAT
Source organism: Steatornis caripensis (assembly GCA_013398225.1). Classification (NCBI taxonomy): domain Eukaryota; kingdom Metazoa; phylum Chordata; class Aves; order Caprimulgiformes; family Steatornithidae; genus Steatornis; species Steatornis caripensis. Next base: position 246,677 of record VZSC01010955.1, on the reverse strand, counting down.
ACTATCCACGGCATGGAGGAAACCCTGCCACCTGGCCCAGGGGCCGCACCGCTTTGATTCAGGGAGCTCAGACACCATGTTGGGAAAGATGCTGGTGGAAAGGAAATGTAGAGTCTCCCTTAATACCCATCCCTGCACTGTATTTCTTGCAATCCCTTTTCTCAGTGCCTTAGTTCACAGCAGATGTGAAGGTTTAGCAAGGTTTCAAGTCTAGAGGGCAGGGCTGGGAGTTGAGAGGAGGATCAAAGGCAAGCTGCAGGACGGGCTGAGCTCTCTGGGACAGTACATGGGAGATACAGAAATGACGTAGCCTTACTTCCTCTGGAGAATTCAGATCTTCTAAATCTTCCAGCATTCTCTCTACAAACTCTTCGGTCAATAGGATCTGCAAAGGAAATACAGTAGTTTACGCCTTTACATTCCTAGTTTTAGCTAACCGCCAAGAAGCACGACGACTTCTGCAGAGAGCGGACTGTACCAGCTCACTCCTTCCCCCATGTCCTTCTTTCCCACAACACAAAGGTTTGAGGGCAAGGAGCTCCTAACTTTGCCTCCTACTCCAACCACTGCAAAAAAATGTTAAAATTATACAGCAATCGTTTTTGACCCTCAATTATCCTCCTCAGTCTAAAATTAGAGGCTTGGCTTTAGACAGACAGAGTGGGCAAGGAGGAAAAGAGGTCAAGATAACAACTGTTGAAGAGATAGTGGGAGACAGAGCCACTTTCATCCGATCCATTGAAGTTAAGCTCACAGTTTAATCGGGAAAAAGCAGTGCAGGGAGAGCCTGAGACCCGTGCAAAGCCAGTGCACTGGGCACGGGGAGGGCTCTGACCCGAGTGCAGCACATCGTTCAGATGAAACAGATGCTGGGTACAGGAGGTTGCTCCCAGAGGCACCCACGCTAGGCACCTCCATGTTGTATGGCACGTGACCATCCCGCGTGCTGGTGCTGGGAAAGCTTTTGGCTCATCTCAAGGCCCAGCTGGCAAGCATAAAGAGGCCCAGGAAAGCAGCTAATGACCAGTCAAAATTCCCAGCTGAGGGCCACGGCTCTGGCTCCATGGAGCCCCCCAAGTCACACAAACCGGAGACATCAGGGGGGAAACCATCCCCAGGAATTCAAAGGGAGGAACTCCCACACGCTTTAAAAAAGCACGTGATAGCCAAAAGCAAACACATCCTGCCTCTCTTCACAACAATCGTGAAGGCCAGAGCTCCAGGCAGGCCAGCTGGCTTGGCACAGGAGCAGAGGCGGCAGTGCGGGACCAGGCAAACATCCCCGCATGGTGAGGAGGCGTTGGAGCAGCATTCCTGGGAGTTAGGTTGCAGCAGTATCCAGCAGATTATTCCCATTTCGGCCTACAGGTTTGTTTCTTCCCCCCTACTCCTCCCTTCCTTCCTTTGCTCCGCCCTTTCCTCTGACTCTGGCGTTGCTTTCCATCCTGAAGCAACCATCATCCCCGTGCCCTCTTTCTCACTCTTCCCTCTCCCGGTTTTCCCAAGCCGTGAGCTCTGCGCTCCCTCCCACAGAAAGGACCGCTCCAGCACCAAACACGGACTCAACCCCACTGCTCTCCGCTGTCCCCTCCAGCTCAAACCCGGAAGAGGGGCAGCCATGCTGTCCCACCTCCCGTACCCACCAGCTACTTGGTGCCAGTAACATCAGTGGGGAGCAAGTGACCCGCAGGATGCCATGGGCTGTTTGGCAAGTGGAAGTCTCTGGGCTCTGTTTTGGAAACACACAAGCAGGGCTACTGGATAGAAAGAGAAGACTCTGGTATCCCTTTCTTCTTTTGGTTGGCAAGAAAAGAGATCACAAAACACCAAATCCAGATCTGAGAGCTACCAGGTGGCTGCAGCTCTCTCCCCTTCGACCTTGCCACGCTGCTGCCATTGCACACAGATCTCCCAGAGGATGAGGGAACCGCAACCTCCCCTTCTCCATCGCATTCCCCTCTTCACTTAGCTTCAACCTGCGGCAGGCTCCAGGCCAGGGTTTATGACTGAGCTGCTCAGCATGGATGCAGGCACCTCCATAAGGCCTTTCTAATCATACCTCGAGCCTGAAAAAACCCTGCTTCAGCTAGCAGCCAGGAGCTTGCTGCTTTGGACAGGACTCTGCATCCTGGCACCAATCCGCAGACTGGCAAGCTGAGAAACATCGCAGTGAAACACGCAGTACGACCGCAAAGTACTGCAGTCTCCTTGCAGGAGCCTGTAACTATTCTGCCTGTTGAACCAGAGACACTCGTTTGTTGACTGTTTGCAGGAGGAGGAAGCCGTCTGTCCGTGTCGGAGGCAGGAGGGCAACCCGATCGCTTAGCTCAGAAGGAAGAGCTGGGTGGGGAGCTGGGGCTCTGCACGGAGCAGATCGGTTTCTGCGGAGGTGCAGCCTGCAGCGGGGTGAGGGAATGAAAACAATTTGGCAGACATCAAAATCTACAGAGCAGCCGGAAAAAGGAGGAGGAATTGGTATTCACAGCAATCAGGCAAGGAGGAAATGAATATTCAGCCGTCCACGGATGAGCAAAAATGCCAGAGGTTGGGATGGGTGAGAGAGCAAGAATGAGGAGCCACAGCTTTGGCAGGGGGACCAGAAGACAAGCACATCAGGAAGACCTCTGGGCCCTCCCAAGGTGCCAGAGGCAGGAGAGCAATGGGAACCACGTGTGCAAGGCGGCTAGCTGCTCTGAGGCTGGAGGAAAACAAGGGTGTGCAGGGGTAAACAGCAACAGCTGAACAGAGTGAAGCGGGGACAGGGCATGTCCTGGCTAAGCCACAGACTCCCAGAGCAGGGACAAACCTACGTGGAGCACTGTGGCTGGGACTGACCCTGGGTGCAACACCCTGAGATGGCTGAGCCCATCTGCAGCTCACCGCCCCCTCTCAGTGAGTTCTGGTGATCCAGCTGAAAAAAACCCCAGACTCCACTGATTTACTGAGCTGAAATGGCCCCCTAAAGGGTCTGACAAATGGAGTGGGACAGGAAAACACAGCTCAGCTGTCTCGTGGACCGAGTTTGTGGGATCAAAGCAATGGCAGCCTGCTCTATGCAGCACGCTGAGAAAAGATCGCAGCACCATTCTGCAAGCCCTGCATAGACAGTTAACTTTGGTGGAGGGCAGGCGTCATAGGCTGCAATGACAAACTGCTGCAGTGACATTCACACAGTGTGTCACTCAGAGCACAGCCTGAGTCAGAAAAAACCCACCCAAACCCTACTACCTCATCCTGCTGGGCAGATCTGCTCTCCTTCCTGGAGAAGAAGGGAGCCTCTGAAGCATCAGTGTAACCAAACGTACAAGCAGCCACGTCCCTCAGCACAGGAAAACGGCACTCTTGAGGTCTCCTGAGAATGCAGGGGGACGGCATGTGTCTGCAGCACACCAGCTGCTGAAAATGGCTTTGAAGCAAGAAGTCTTGTCATCCTGGATTCGCGTCTAGACAAGGTTTCTCCTCTTAGAAGGAGCCCAATCAAAATGGCCCAAGAGCATTAAGGCAGATCAGGCTGCAATCAGCAAAACCACTCTCATGCTGGTGAGTGAGTCTTTGCTCCTATGGAGAAGGATAAGAATAAATCCAATCCCATCTCAGCTTCCCTCACTCACAATATTTCAGGTTTCCAGTTCTTGTAGCATGCCTGCTCCTGCACAGTAGGATAACCCATTACATTAACACACACACGTTACATGTGCATGATATTAAAGGTGACATTCCCAGCAAATAAACATGACAGACTGCCATTGCTCTAGGCACCTAATTTAATTTCCTCTGGGACTTAAACCTTAGAAGCTGAAATTAAACAAATAGGCCCTGTTCACTTTATATTTCAGACGTGAATCTAGAGTTTTCCTCCTATGCTGTTAACTGATCTTATCAACAGGACACTGCACAGAGATCACAATGATGAAGCAGCTTATTCCCTTCCAAAAGGAAAACAGAGCCCCACCGTCGTGCTGCAGTCATGGGAAAAGCTGATGCAATCTGGGGGGCAAACGAAGCCGTTCCATGTGCACCGAACAGGCCTTTTCTCCTATGAAACCTCCTGGCTGCTGTTGAGGAAGCAAAGGAGCTCTCCCAAGGGGCAGTGGGCGTCCTGGGTGCCGCAGAGGCCGGGCGCTCACAGCGCTGTGTTTTCACAGCTCTGTGCAAACACTCCTGCTGGTCCAGCCTGCTGAAGCTGGTTACAGGGTGTAGCTCAGCCTTTGTAATGGCTGTTTGCAGTATGAACAGGGAACGGCCTCGCCAGCCAGCTGCGGGTATCTGAAACATCTCCTTCAGTGCTGCATGGTCCTGCTTGCACCAGGATCTCCCTGACCTGACCCAGAGAGGCCCAGACACATGCTATCCCATTGCTAGCAGATGCAGACTCCATTTTCTGTGTGCTTTGTGGCTCTGTGACTGTCATGCTGCAGATACCTGGAAGATGATGACTAGCCGAAAGGTAAGTCCTTGTTTTCTATCACAGGCACCTACCGCACAACTGAGGTCCGACGTTTGGGTTCTCACTGCCTCACTAATAGGTGCACGTGTCCAGACATGTTACAAAATACCAGGCTGGGCTGTCTGGCTCAGGTGGATGTGTTCGGGGAATGCCTGGGCTGCGTGCATGATGTCTCCCTCTCGTGGCAAGTCCCACCTGAGCTTGCTGAAACCTACTTCTTACCTACAGGGATAACCGATGGGTCAACTGAAAGAGCTCGTGTTGAAGCATTTGGTGTTGAAGATTTCACACCCGCAGATAGTTGAGAAACCTGTATTGTGACTCGTTACAGGTACGTGGCTGCGAGTGTATGAAAACAGGCGAGATCTGAAAATGTACACAAGGTCATGGGGCTCTAGACCAGTTCATCTGACGTTGAAAGCAACTGGTGCTTAGTAAACCATTGAAGTCTTTATAGTCAGCTTATAGGTACTACCCTGGAGTTAACACCCCTTCCCTCACTATAGGGTTCAACTCTACCATGAGGCCTTGAAATTCTCAGCTCAGGAAAGGCTGGCTGGGGCCAGAGGTCACACCAATGCTGAAAGCCTGGCACAGTCTTTGATCAAGGAAGACCCTCGGAAGCTGAGCTAGGAATCAAGCTGAGCTCTGTCCAACTTCAGGAAACGTGCTTTGTCCAGGGCAAGACGCAAGCAATTGGCCCAGGGACAATTAAGCAGGGGTGCTTTTACTAATAATACCCAATTTTCTAGCCTACCTAGAAACAAACCAAACAATTCCACACTTTGCCCTAGTGCTTTGTTTGCATTAGACACTGCCACTTGCTTTTCTAGCAGGTTTGTCCAAGAAAGGAAGCCATGTTTTATTAGTTCTGGACTTAGTACAGAGCTGGCTTGTATGGCTCAGCCAGAGAAGGTGGGGACACATTGCAATAAACCCCTATGTAAACCCTACCAACCCTTCTTAGAAACTGTTAATCCATCCAGGTGCTACGCCTGGAATGGGTGGAGCAGTTGTACCCCAAGCCACGTGTCACCTGTTACATCTGCAAATATCCAGCAACTTTTAGGAGCCCTCTGTCCTGGGCAAAAAGTGAAGTTAAAGCACGTCAGTATTTCCCACTGAAATTAAACATTACGAATAAAACCCCCTGATGAATCGCGCTTCGTGCCATGAGCATCCCCCACCCACCTCTCTGCTCTCCCCTTGGCTTGGCCTTCTTTGCACTGCTTTGCTTTGACTGCAAGTGGTTCAGAGCAGAAGCCTTGTCACTGCATCCGCCTACGTCATGCCCAGCCCTGACACCGTCTGAAGAGGCCACCTTGCTGCCTGGATCCACCGCAGCTCTCATTACAATCTCAAAAGTACCTGCATTGCAACAAGCACCTCTGCTAGGAAATTCCACTGTTGCTCTTCCAGGAGATTCACAACGCTCCTTGTAAAGGAAAAACATCCATTTGCAGATGCCTCAGGGACCCTATTGCTTCACGCCGTGATGTTACAATCCCAGAAGAGGAAGTATATGATGACGCTGAAAGATTCTGACCTTGTGGGATCTCTCCATGACATTCCCAGCCACAGGGCTGATCCCGGGGGCCTGGGCTCCTCAGAGCCCAGCCTGACGAGATCTGTCTTGCAGAGAGAGCTGCTTCAGTGAACCCATAAAGCTTGGCTCAGTTGGGGTGAGGGCTGACAAGCGAGCCAACATGACAGGCAACACCAATTCTTTCAGAGGGAAAATGCGAAGGAAGAACATGCATTTCAGGGAATGATCCAAGTGGATGGAAGAAAACCTACACAAAGTAGCCAAAATGTAGTTTGAGCAGCACGGAAGAGGCATTAGGCAGTGGGATAGTCAGTCGGCTTCAGAAGGATTGAAGAACTTGACTCATCCAAAACTAGCCTGGGCAAAGTACTAGAGAACATGCTGCAGGAGAGTTGACACAAGGAGGATCGTGATGTTCCAAAGGGACATTTTTACCCTAGTGTAAGTTTCCCCCAGCATCTCATTCAGTAGCGAGAAAGAAGAACACAAAGAGATGATGCAGTGAGGTTTTGGGGAAGACAATAAGCTTACTGGAAAGTGTTGGTTTGGATTGCTCTAGACTTGCTCAAGAATTTGGGGGAAGCCACCCAAAAGATTCTGAAAAAGTTTGGGTTTTTTTTGGAAGATCCATAAAACTGCTCTGGGGAAGAGCAGGTTGTAATTGTTCATGACTTAAAGCCCTTTGTGGGTGTTGTCCTTGAACTCACCACACTAGGTGTAACACATCTACTCAAGTTTTGGGAGACCAAATATCAATCCCTGTCTCTTCAAGAGAGGACTCAACCCATAGCTGCCACATACAGGCGAGCATCTCAAGCATCAGAGTAGCTCTTTCAAACGTTGCTTTGAACCTCCGCTGCTGCCATTATGCCAATGTGCATAAATGATTTAACATGTGGTATAGCAGAGAGAAGAACCAGATGTGCTCATTTCCAGGGGAATGTCCTAACTGTACCGGAACAGAGTCATCCTCTTGTGCTCTCTGACTCTGTGACTAATTCAGTGTTTTATATGATGTGGAACAACTCCAATTGGATGTGCGGAGGAAGAACCAAAATACTCTATAGTTGTGGTGCCCATAAAACGAAGAAGTAGAAATAGGGGTTCAAATAAAAGGAAAGGAATAAAACATGAGTTTCTCATATCCTTGGCGAATGTTTTATCCCTCAAATATTGATGAGAGAAGGCAAAACTTCTAACAACTCCAGCTCCATTCTGCAAAACTAGATTGGTGGGTTTTTGCTGTTTTTATTGAAGAAGACCTTCTATTTCTGGTTTCATTCAACACAAAAGGATTTTTTTTTTCAGCTTTTGGTGTCTTTAAGGCTTTTGTTTCAGCAAGAAAAACTGAAAATACTTAAAGATTGGGCTCAGTCTGATCTTCTTTCCCAGATTTTTCACTTAGGCTGCCAAACCGAAAGAATGGATTGTCTCCCATGACCCTGCTCAGAGTAATGCCCCCGCCTCTTCATGACTGCCAGCATAGATAGCGCATGTTGATAGCTCCTGAATACTGGATGCTTCCCACAGCCTCCATGTACCTATCCTGCCTACAGCCTCATTTAACATTTCCTATGAGAAGTTTGACCTTGCTGTCCTCAACTTATTTTTCCATGCTGGATGCCTTGTTTTTGATTTTTTTTTTTAAGGTTTTTAGGAGAAAAGGAATCAAATTATCTCAGAGAGATATTTTGGAAAAAGTACTTTTTGACAGTAGTAACAAACACATATCATAATTCTGTTGCAAAGCACGAGAACTAACCCTTATGAGGAGGGCGATGAAGATTAGCAAAAAACGCTCTGGAGCTCAAGAGAAAGTCTTTCTCCTAATCATGCAAATGCTTTGCCGAGTCAGAAGCCTCTGAAAGTCACTGTTTGTCCATAGCCTTTCAGAGAAAGGTAGAACAATGTACTGAACTGAAGAGCCCTTCTTCATTGAGCTTGTCCCAGCCCAAGGCAGCTCTGCCCCAAACACAGGGCAGAGGTACCTAAGGAGTACTTTTCCCTCCGATCATTCCCCTGAGCGGCGAGGGATTGCTATGGCACCAGGCACATCAGCACTAAAGGCAGGGAAACCCTCCAGCGCTCTCAGCATTTCTGTTGGAAGTCAGGCCGTGTGGAGGAGGAGGAGAAGGAACGTGCCAACTTGAATGAAGGGGAGGAGAGGAAAGCAGAGACGGGCCAGGATGAGGGGAAGACGGAGACACAGAAAAACAGGATGGAGGGCAGATCAGAGGCCAAAGCCAGAGGCGACACAAAGTGCAGGGAGACTGGAGGAGAATCCCATTTCCACAGCATCCACATGCTGTCTGCTGGATGTTGCGAATCTGCTGACACGGGAGGCTAGCAAAGAACGTCCTCCAGCAGTGGCTGGTTCCAGAGGATAATACCCGACCGTGCTCTGAGCTCCTCAGCTCACGTGGAGACATAGACCTTGTGCTGAGAATCAGAGGGGGTCAACTGCAAATGAACCATAGCCTCCATCCGCCTAGCATGAAACAGGATTCATTCTGAAACTGAGTAAATTACCTGGAAAAAAACCCTCCACACTCAGAGACCAGAGACACTGGGCATACAAAACTTNGGAGAGGAAAGCAGAGACGGGCCAGGATGAGGGGAAGACGGAGACACAGAAAAACAGGATGGAGGGCAGATCAGAGGCCAAAGCCAGAGGCGACACAAAGTGCAGGGAGACTGGAGGAGAATCCCATTTCCACAGCATCCACATGCTGTCTGCTGGATGTTGCGAATCTGCTGACACGGGAGGCTAGCAAAGAACGTCCTCCAGCAGTGGCTGGTTCCAGAGGATAATACCCGACCGTGCTCTGAGCTCCTCAGCTCACGTGGAGACACAGACCTTGTGCTGAGAATCAGAGGGGGTCAACTGCAAATGAACCATAGCCTCCATCCGCCTAGCATGAAACAGGATTCATTCTGAAACTGAGTAAATTACCTGGAAAAAAACCCTCCACACTCAGAGACCAGCGACACTGGGCATACAAAACTTTGGAAATGGCTGCACAGAGATTGCCTGCGCCATGCTAATTTGGGCCCAGCGTACGTCTGCCTCACAAAACAAATCTGTAATCAGAGGATTGCCTACTGTTTTTCTCCCTCAAGACCTCTGCCCTGCTCAGTCCTCAGGATGGTTCTGCTCACTGAATGCAGCATTAGTCATCATTTCTTCTCATTGTAATTCAAGTTGTTTCCCCGTTCCCTCTTACTTTCTTCCCCTTTATTTAGTACGCTCCATCCAACTACTGCCAGCATAGATTACACTGGAAGTACCTAATCTTACCGTCCTTATCACTCTCACAGCCTCTAACGTGCTCAGCCTCACATTTATGTGAAGCAGGGAAGCACTCCTCTCCATGCAGCAGATGGGGGAGGAGGCTAAGAGACCTAACAAAGTCACGGACAAAATCTGTAGGAGCAGGGAGCTGAACATGGGTCTTCAGCTCCCAGGCTGACCCCCTACCCCAGAGAGATCTTTTCTCTGTCCTGGCCTGCAAGAGCGAATTTTAATCTCTTCTTGAAATTGTTCCTGCTGTTCATCTGTGGAGCTAGAATGCTTGGCAAGCATTGAATTAATCTTCACAGGATGACTGGAAGAAGATTTTCCTGAACAGACACGGGAAAATGAGTGAAGAGAAAACTGAATCTGAATGTTCACTTCTTGCAGATGCCCATCTCAAGACTTGCAGGTCTCACTTTTCCAACCCACTCAGCGTTGCCTGCAGGGCGCAGAGGTATCCATGGAGCAATTCGTCCCAGCCTTCTCCTGCTGCTGGGAACACAGATCAGACCTTGGGTCTCGAGCCAGACATCCAGAAAAGGAGGAACACAAACTCAGTTGCGACCCAAGAACATATTAGCTTAAGACTCTGGAATAGCATTGAGAAAGAACAGAGCAGTAGAGGCAGGAACAGGATCCAGTTCTCCAGGGCAACATTTAACAGGCTTCGCCATGAGACTATTGTGATTTTTCTGCAATTACCTGCCTCATTCACTACACACCTTCTAATTTTGACAAACAGAGTGGAAGTCCTATAGGCAAGAGCGTACTTTACTCCATACTCCTGATTCATCCCTCAAACATGCTGTATCTTTGTGCACTGAATGAGACAGGCATGCTTTGTAATAAGAATGTATGATCCTTCAATTAGAGTGTATCGAAATGCACATGGGGCAGGGCTAAAGTGCAGAGATATTCCTTAAATTCCATGTGCTCAATTTTGCAGTTAATGAGGACTCTCTAACTATAGGTTTGTTTTTACTGCACTGTATTGGCTCGTATGTCAGATTCTGCAGCAATATCTGATGCGTAACATGTACGTTGCACATGATCAAAGACTTGAGTGTCATCTTCTTCCCTAGAACAATGACTGCCTAAAGCAGCAGGAGCAGAAATTATCTAAAAGTAGTGTTAAACAAACCTTCTTCTCCCCTCTGGGGAGAGTAAGCAGTCCAGGTGAGCAAGGTAGGAGGGGAGAACAGCCTGCTTTGTGCTAGACAGGCAGAGAGCTCCACATAAAAGCAGAGGAGCTTTGCAGAAGCATGTCCTGACTCCCATCACTGGAGACTTGATGATGGTAATTCCCAAAGGATGATGCATGCTGACAGGCTTTGACACAAACTACCCCAGGATAATATTAATATGTATTAAAGGCTTAGGCAACTTTATTGGGATGGGCTTGATCAGCAACACATTTCAAAAGAGCGTCTCTATCATCTGCCGGAACACAAGTAAGGGAGGGAGGGAGAACACACGCACGACCTCATCTTGCTTTGGGTAGGTTTAGAGACAATCAAGGTTGATCTGTGATGAACTGCACGCTTGGCACAGCTCAGATGTTGGACCGAGAACCTTGGACGCTCCACCACGAACACGAATGTCATTGTCAGGCAGTTAATGTCAGAGTCTGTCTGCATGATCAGCATCCTTAACCCTCCAACATGGGGTCAGACACCACCTGCGCAGCCTTTCTCTGTGCAGCTGGAACCATCTACCCCTTGGAAAGGAGAAGTGAGGTGCTTAGGAGGCAGTGCGGGGGCTCTGCTGTCACAGCACTGGTGGAAGGGGGAGTGGAAGAAAGAACTGCGGAAGCCTTTGATCATCTGTAATGTTAATGCAAGTGTTACACATCAGAGACTTTGCCACGGTAACTAGCATATAAACAGGAGTCTAGTGTTAACAAGGAGGACTTCTTGAATATGTTTGTACATTTCTGAGTCAAAGCAATTTCCCTATTCAACAATACATGACACAGTGGAAGAAGTTCAGAAATAAGCCAGCCTGACATGCTTAGACCTTTAATAGAATTTAGCTTCTTAGAACTAATTAAATGTTACTTAAACAAAAAAAAAAAAAAAAAA
>VZSC01010955.1:158015-235280 GCA_013398225.1 Steatornis caripensis | reverse complement strand
AACTAATTAAATGTTACTTAAAAAAAAAAAAAAAAAAAAAAAAAGAGAAAGATCCAAGTACTTGGGAAAGGTGCCAATCTGACAGCTCTGGAGAATGAAATAATCTAATCATCCCCAGAGCATGGGCAGCAGCAGGACAGGCTTCCCCTATTAACATGCCTCGAACGTGACCTGGAAAGACTGTTGATAGAAATGGGGCATACAATCTCCCTGGTCTAATGACTCCTTGCCTTTTCTGCTGAGACTGCTAAAACAGCTCCTGCCGAGTACCAGCTGCGGTGGTGATACGGACACCTGTCTGGTAGGAATGGTGCTGGGACCTGCCAAACTCCTGTCATCTGCTAACCCTCCACTGCAGCCCAGCGACTCAGCTCATTGCTCAGCCCGGGCAGTGGGGGCTGATAGACTGTGCAGCAGCTCTCCGGCCTGTCCCACCTTGGACACGCTCCACTCCAGCCCACAAGATGTAAACAGGAGGTACTGTGTTTAGTCTGCAGGTTTGGGCTTTCACTGTACAAAGCTCAGGCTCAATAGGAGTCACCCTCTGGCTGCTGTAGAGTCAAGGCCAGGGTTTTTCAGGCTCTTATTCCTCCCCTAAGATAGGGGAAAAACTCCACAGGAGGAGATGCCTGCCACCTCTCTTCCTCTCCATGGTCCCTCCATTTACTTGTCTTTGGAACAAGCCCATGCTTTGCAGTCATCTGCTTTCAGCTGTCAACTCCCCTTGGAGCTCATTGCTGTGCCTGGGGTCCCAAGCGAGGGAGGAGGAAAATCCTCTCTGGGCCTTGCTGTGAAAGCTTTGTGGGACTTGCCAACTTGGCCAGCCCAGGCTGCAAGGGACTAAACCAAACACAGCTTGTCCCCTTGGAAATTTCTGCACCACAACTTCTTTACTTCTGAAGTGAAGTCAGATGAACCTCCTTTCTCCGCTCCCAACACCACAACAGACTGCTGAGCACAGATCAAGCCTCCCATTGCATATTAAGCCACGAGCCTCGGACACTCCCATGTGTATCTCACACAATCGGGCACTCCTCCTCTTGTCCCAGGCTGCTTTTAGCATCCCTTCCCCCCCACCCAGTCTGTCCTCCTTCATTCTCATCACAGGATGGGGCAAGAGCCAGCCGCAGAGCTGGTCACATCAGATGAGAAGATCCAGGAAGTTGACCTTGGTAGGAGACAAAAGAGGGAACTTGCTTCTCCCTTGCCCTCAAAAGCCAGCAATTCTCCATCTTTCCCTCCCACCTACTCAAAAAAACTTTCATAATTTTCAGCAGGCATGGAAGCAAACAGGTTCATAAGGGTTAATTTTAGTTACATGTCTGAATGGTGACCTAATTATTGCCATTCTTCACTGTTTAGAGGTTACCTGACTACTTTACACATCAATACGTTTCGAGATGTGATGTAAATGCAAACAAACACTCTTATGTTTGGAGTTAACACAGTCACAAGATTCTGTGTATCATGTGTTGGCAAGCACAGGAACCAACAGCAAATGACCCACCCTTAAACCTGACCGTTTTGCTGTTAATCATTACAGGAGTGTTGCACTTTCCAGTCAGTACAATCAAAGCACGCAAGCTCTTTGAAAATCCCTCCACACAAGATGATTCTAGCCAAGATCAGCTACTTTACAAGTCGTACAGATTTCAAGGTATGATGTCCTCCAGACATATGAATACGGGCAGTGGAATGCCTGGAAAACAAGTCACTGGAAGGTTAATGGCAACACTGCAATGCTAAACCCCCTGTGTTACAAACAGAACGGGAGGCGGGAATGCCACAGTGACAGTGAAGGCAGAGACGTACTGCGTGCATGTAGTCCCTCAGAGATGGGCTTTTTCTGAATAAACACATTCCACAAAGCTTTTTTCTTTTTGCAGTATGTTTATAACCACGAAGAAATTCGAGGTTATAATAGCGCTACACCATCATATCATTAGTGCATCACTGCTCCATAGGGCTGACCCTCAGCACCAAGCAGATGGGGAGTTTCCAAGGAGAATCTGTGATACAGAAAAAACCTGGATGCTGAAAATGTGTGGGTGTTTCAAGTAACCACGAGCTTTTCTCAAAGACTCAATAGGAAAGAGCTAAAACTGAAAGAAGCTATGCTCTCTGCGCTGCTCTGTTGTTAGGGATGATGTAAAACTGAGATGTTGGCCCTGTAGGATCACAGTCCCACAGCTTTCTAGCTCTTCTGCCCTGGCTCCATTCTTATTTAGGTCATTCCACTCTGCCTCCCCAAATTCCTTTCTGGAAGAAATGAAGAGTAAATACAGCCTGTAAAGTGTTCGCTGACTCCAGGAAATGGACACTACTGTATTCACAGATGATTTTTGAACTTTCCAGCCACTGCTTATCAATTTGAGTTCCATTAATATAAATAGTAACGGTTCACCATTATTTTTTGAGTCTGTAATTACTAAGAATATTACGCAAGAGCTGTGAGAGATATTGCTGCAGAAAATACAGGTTTGTTACACTTTTAAACCACAGAAACCCTTAGCAGGATCAATTTTAGGACACAGAAAAGGAGGAAGGGGGATAAAAAGGAGGAAGCTCTCTCACTTGTAACCAAGGTCCGTGTGCTGCATAGGGGTGCTCTTCTGTGGCAAAGGCTCCTTCTACTCCCGTTGATACAAACGTGATTGCTGTATCCCCTGTAATACTTTTATATGTAAAGTGCCGTCCATGTAAGAGCCTTCCCCTGGGGAATAAAACATACGTGTGTGAATTGAGAGTGTGTGAGCAGCATTCAACAGAATGATGAAGATATATAACTATAGCTTCTGCCATCAGCATGGGAAATCATTTTGAAGGCAGCAACTATTAATTTTTCAGGAATATATGAATGATTTGCTCCACAAAGCAGGTCACAAGCCTCCTTTGGAGGCAAAGAGTTCCCCCTTATCTCCTCCCTTAATCTCAGGGCCGTGTTACAGAACTAGAATACATCTAAATGCCACTGCATGTCTATCCCCATGATGAGGGCAGGGGACTGCCAGTCTTTCAGTAAGATGAAAACTGCAGAAGGAAATCCAGACTCCATATCATGTGGGAATGTGAAGATGCATTTCTAAGCAGGCTCACCAGTGGGGCCAAACTTACGTACTGTGACAATACCTAGTAATCCATTTCCCTGGAGCTTAACAAATGGAACCTCCATTCTATGATTATTTAAGCAAATGCCTAGAAAATATACATATGTGACGATCTACGGTATCACTTCCCTTTTTTGCATTCAGTGCTTTCCACAAGGAAAATCATGGCTCTGGTATTTAGACTCAGAGTATGTATGATACGCATGCATGGCTTCCAACATGCAAGGGGGAAAACTTCAGGTAAGATATATAGCACCTAACAGAGTCACAGTTGCCTGACGAGTTACTGCTGGTCAGCTGAGCTGTGCTAACTGATCAGGACAGACTGTTCATGCATTTATGATTTAAAACAAAATATGTTCCTGCTAACTATCCCATTGGTTACTCAACAGGCACAGGTGAGCATGCACCTGCTGCTGATAACACTGATACTACAGACGTGTAACTCATCAAGCTAAAGTAACTCAATCACCTGCAATCATTTGTCTCTACCCTACAGTTCGTCTTTACATTGAGGACTACATGTGCCACAGGTATTATTAAAAATAGTGCTGAGCAAAATTCTGGATACCTACAAAAGTGAGTTACAGTGGTATGTAGAGCCTGAACCTTCAAAAGACAACATGTAGAATATGCACACAATGTGTTTTCCTTCAATCACGCAAGTGACATAATTTGTCTAAAAAACACACTTGCATGCATGAACTGACTGCAACCACTTGCACAACCGCTTGTGTCTTAGTCCACAAGTCAGAATTAACAACTTAAGAGTTTTCTTTGACAGAATACAGTAAAACATCCTTTCTTTATCACAGAGTTGCCAGCATTAGACTAATAAAAAAATCTCTATACTAACCCTGTCCTATTTCAGCACTCAAAATACACTGGAGGACATAAAAAGAATGAGAAACAATCTTACCACAATGAACACACATGCAAAGAATCATCTGTTTCTAATGTGTTTTGGCAAAATATCTCAGCTCTGGCCTTTAAAGACCCGTTGCATGCATGTCTGTATGGTGAAACTGCCACAAGGCAAAAGCAGCATGTTAGCACAAGCCGAGGAGGAGTACAGCTTCACTCACCTTAGACAGAGGGGAATGAGAGCTCCGGACTCCTGGTTAAATTTCAGGTGTACGCTCTCCAGCTGTCTCGTGCGTATTAGCTCATGAGGAATGATAGCTGCTGAGCTCTCGCTTTCTAAACTGTCCTTACGGCTTCTAAGAGACAAAATGCATATATTTAGGATCCCAGTGCTGCATGTTATTTCCACTGTGTTTCAGAGCGATTGTGCAAATATTGAAGGATACAGGAGCAAACTGTTATGAAGATACAATTGTGAGTTGTTATGAGTATGTTATGAGTTTTCATCACCCCTACAGAGACGCAACCTCCCTCAGACTACCAGTTGCAGCATGCAGCTCTTCACCTTGATTTGATGACCGAGGATCCGAATTGGTGCACACACATGGTGCATCCCTTCCCAGCATACAAGAAATAAAATTTCTGGGAAGAACTGGAGCTAAACTACTCTCCAAAACCCCAAACCACTATAAAATGCCTAGGAAGAATTACCAGGTGTGTCCTCCCTCCTGCTTTTGCTTCATCTTCAGGATTTTTTAAGCAGTGGCCTGCAGGAAAGAGTTGTCCAGTCCCTTGTGCCTTTGCTCAAGGATCTCTGAGGTCTGAGGCATCCCTACAATTGTCTCCAAATCGTGTATTTCCACAGTTCAACCAAAAGGTTTTGAGAACACTCCGCTTCCACCAATGTGAAGTGCAACAGCCAAAAGATGGACTCCACACGTGATCAGTAGGACATCCGCTGATTGCTTTCCTGTGTAAGTGGGTCTGATCTAAGACAATGCAGCTTTGCTTTCTTATTATTCATTCATTCATTTCTGCAAGGCCAGCATATTGTGAAGCTATGACTAAAGGTTATGTTGTTACATGATCAGGAACTTTGCCAGATAGAATCCTGGTATATCTCAAAATACTTGACCATAAACACTTTATATGTTCAAAGAGCATCATCGTAATCCCTTACTTGATAGTCCAGAACAAAGAATGAAGGATGGAGGGGGTTATGATTTTTGTAGATGACATGGACTGATGTGATGTGTCTGATACGTGATTTACACTTTTGTGACCTGGTGTTCCACACGAGCTTAACAGAGGTAAGACTTTGTTAAGACAGCTTCTATAGTACAGAATCACCAGAGAAGGGGGGTGGGGAAAGCAGCAGGGAGCTGAAAGATGCCATATTGCAATGTGGTTCCATCATGCCAGACAGACCAAAAGACAAACAAGGCTATCAGGCTGTGGCTCCATTTGGGAACACTGTTAAAACAAGCCTGGATTCTTCTTCCACCCAAGCGGAGCCATCTTTAACGTACATCTGGAAATAATTGTAAAGAAACAGCTTGACCCCCATGAGCTGACTTAGATCACACCTCCACTTGAATGTACATTTGGGTGCTGTCCCAAAATTACTCCCATCCGCCACATGCATAGTAATACAGTTCAGTGTGGCCTCCAAAGCAGAGCAGCCTATTGCCTCTGCCAGGTCACCTAGTCCCAGGTGAGCCTTTCACTCAGGCTGCTGAGCTGCCCACTCCGGACTGAGGATACAAGCTAAACTCTGATATCTCACAGTACCTTCCTGCAAACACTCTGCATGGCCAGGTCAGAGACATGCAGGGAAAAAAATCAGAGCAGCTCAGCTCCCCGCAAGATAAAAACTGTAAAACTTGTCCCATGATCTGCCTTAGCAACACAGAAAAGCAATAATGGACCCAGCAAGGACACAGTAGGTCAGGACACACAGTTTAGGCACCGGGTGGGCTGATGGACTGGCAGTCAGCAGAGTGTCAGTCTGGTGGGTTAGCCCTGAGGCAAAGACACAACATGCTTTGTAGTCTATAGGTGGCACTTAAAGCTGTGTTTAATCTACTTCAGCAAACATTTTACAGCTCTTTGTAGGTGGGGTCTTCAAAGAGTGGAGTGGGCCAGCATTTTGCAGGCTGATTACCTGAGAAGTGCAGTTACAGTTGATTAATGATCAGTTGACCTTAAGCTAAGCTTTGCCTCAACTTCCTTATCAGATCTTATATACACAGTGAGCTGTGGGAAAGTCAGCCTGTGGTCTACAGCTTCCAATCATTCATTTATCAATCCCTACCCAAAAGGGTCAGCCATTAGCAACGCATGATTTTCAAGCGGGCTATAAGCTTGCACTCATTAAATGCAGTTCCAGAGTTCATGCTCCCCGGAGCAGTCAGGAGTTTTACAGCAACCTTATTGCTACAGACAAGAGACTGTGCCCTTCTCACCTGGACTGCCTAACTGAGCCGGGCATGTCCTGTAACACAGCCTCCCAGGCAATTGCTGCTGTAGGTTCATGCTTTGGAAGTGCAGACAGCCGCAGGACAGTCCCCCACACCCCTGGGCTCCAAACCCCCCTGAGCTGAAGGTGGGTTTTTAGGTTTCCACCGTGCTAACCAGTACAGCTGTCAGCACAACCGGGCTGCAGTCTGGAGGGGAAACAGCCTCCAGTTGTTAATGCAATAATAGGAATGACGACAATATTCTGGAGGCAAGGGGCAAAGCTTTTCTAAGTCTTATTAAAAACAGCAAATGCTGTTTGTCATTACACGCTTAAGAGAAGATGTTGACTAATGTGTAACTATCAAACGGAACTGTCATGACTTTAAGGCTGTCAGTAATTATGACTCCACATTAATAAGTAACCAGCCCTTCTCTCAAAAATGTGAGGGAGTGAAGCAAAATGGTAGGTAATACTTCGAATGACATGAAATTATTAATCCTTTCCACAAAACTTTTCCAAAATAGTCACCGTCTCTGTGTTTCTTGTTTCACTTTAGTGGAGCTCACACAATTTCAGCTATTGAAAGTTAAGAACAAAACTCCAGTAGCAGAAACCAAAGAACCTTCTATCTAAGCTATACCTTTCTAAACAAGAGCTGCGTGTTGTGGACTGCGTGTAACACATCAAGAGGCCACAGTGCCACCACTTTCAGACTCTGGAACACGTCGCATGAGACAGGGACTTGGCAAGACCTGTTGAAGTTCTCTCTTTGGGAATGGAAATCCTTGTGCTGAACCTTCCAAAGGGTGATGGCCCAGATGAAGGGTCAGCAGGACTTCTAGGTTGTCATTAATGAAAAGTTCATGTCGTAACACACATTGCCACCCGCAGCTTGTAATTTTCAGTCTCAGAAAAAAATGTAGAAAAAGTTTGCTTTCTAACACTAACATCCCTGGTTTTACGACTGTCAGTTACCCATAGGTCTTTGTGTCCTCCACCCCATCACCAAATAAATCAGCAGCAAAAGCCAGCAGAGTTTTACTTGTTATGACTAAGATCTAGCTGACTATCACGTAAAATGTTGCAAACTTTGCCTATTCCAGATTTAATACTTCATCCAACCCACACAAAAAAATTCATGTTTCTCAGTGTCCAGAAAAAACAAGTCTGCAAAAGCCAGGGCTGCTGCATTAGGAAAGGCAGGAGATTTAAATGGAAGCAGCATGCCGGAAATGCCCCAGTTTAAGGACTGCACATCTCGTTTTGTGAAACTGGAGGGGAGTTGGAGGAGATTAAAGCACATTTCCCTCTGATAGGGAGCTTGTGGGAGGTGTAAACGTGGGCAGTTGTCAGATTAATTCTTTAGATGATTACATTCTTTTTGTTTCTTTAAAGCTGTTTGTAGTTGGGTTTGATGTCTCCTGTTCTGGGCAAGTGTATTGCTGCAGTTACCAAGGTGACTTTAGCTGACTTTCAACTATTTTTTCCAGCTTCGGTTTCTACCAGTAGTCTGCTTCTGGGCGGAGGAGAGCGGGAGGAAATGATGTTTGTTGTTTTTTTTATTTTTAAGTCTCGTGAATGCTGATTAACAGTCCACAAACTTAACCAAAGCCATACTTGGGGTTTGTTGGGTTGGTTTGTTGTTTTTGAGAGAGAGGGGTGGTCAAAACTGTTGGCAAAGGTGTCCAGTGTGGCCCGCAGCTTCCCCAGACCTCTGTCAACGGGGGAGAAAGTGCCTGAGGAGACTACATGTCCCAGCATGCTGCGCTCCTTCTCAATGTGAGCAGCCACACGCTGGAACCTGTAGCCTCCCGGGGGCCCTCTCTTTGTATTAAAGATTAGGGTGGCTGCAACCTGCTTAATTTCATGCCAATTAGCAGCAGCCCGTGGGGATCCTGGAAAATCACCAATGCAATCACTGGGTTGCACAAAGTTTGGATGTCCCCTCCTTGTAACTCATGTTTATAGCAACCTCTTCTCAAGCAACCCCACTGGCAGTTATTTTATGGGATTCAAGAAGAACCAGGTTAATTGGATTAAGAAAGGTTGATTTATTCTTGCA
Organism: Steatornis caripensis; assembly: GCA_013398225.1. NCBI lineage: Eukaryota > Metazoa > Chordata > Aves > Caprimulgiformes > Steatornithidae > Steatornis > Steatornis caripensis. Next base: position 226,786 of record VZSC01010955.1, on the reverse strand, counting down.
TTTGTGTTGTGCTTTATGATCAGAGCGCTTGATCTCATGGATCTGTCACGGAAGGAGGTCTCAGTTCCCTTCCAAGCTCTGTTGCTGACACAGAGCACAATTTCGCTGCATTTCCCAGTTACCCTCCCAGGTACTGAAATCACAAAGGACACGCTGTTGGAAGCTGGCCACGGCAGGGCCTCTTTGTAGGAGTGGGTGCCCACTGCATCACTAACCTGAGTTACAGTCACTGCTCCTGGCTTCCTTGGTACAAAACCCAACAAATGCAAACCATTAGTGCAAACTTACACAGCTGGGAGAGAAAGGCAGGACCACTTTTTGTGCCTTTTTTCCTCCCTGCTTTCTTCCCTTCCTAACTGTGGCTATTTCAAACCTCCTCACTCCCTAATGAAGACATGGTCAAAGATCACTTAAGTGCCAGCAATCTTCCAGTGTCTTTCCCACAGTTTCCCCTGAAGGGCAAACCAGCAGTTGTGGGAAAGAGCCCTAAGCATCTTGGCATGCAGAGTTATGGCAAAAGTCACAGACACACAGAGGCAAATGCAGAAATGGGGAGGACACGGTTACGCAGCTCCTGCTGTGGTCACACTAAGACACGGCTAGGAGTCTCAGACCTGGGTGCTCACCATCCTGGTTAAACCGGATGGTGAAGACGTTCTGTGTGCATTCCCTGGCATGGAAGGGCTTCAAGGACAATGCCAGCATCAACAATCTTCTTGCCACTCACATATCCCTTTGGAAAGCTGCATAATAACTACTGCTTGCTAGGGCCAGACTGTTCCAGACCTGCAGCTGAACTGGGATTGAGAGATTTAGGCTGTGCCACTGGCACCCTGCAAACTCGTGGGCAAAGTCAAACAACTCTTCTATGCTTCAGGTTCCCCGTCTGTAAAACTGAGACATTTTTCCACACAGGGGTGTTGCAAGGATTAAGTCAATGTTTGCAAAGCACTTTTGGATTCTTAGATGGGGAAAGCTATGCAGAAGTGCAAATTATTAGCATGGTGACCGCTCTGCACTTCTTCTGACACTGGTTTTCCAGACATTTGCTTTTTCAGTTCACAGGCTTGTCACCCAGCACTCAGCCTCATGCTGAGAGACACTCCCTAAAGTATACTGCCTCCCCCCATTCAGCATTCCTTACTCAAGCAAGACACCACTGAATGGCGTCTCGATGAGAGAGCATGCCTAAATAAGCAGGACCGGATTGGAAACTTACTGCTTAGTGGTTGCAGAATCAGAAAGTCTAGCCAGAACTAGACAGTTTCAGAGAATGCTGAAATGCTCCCCTTTATGTAAGAGCTTCCCTCCAAGAACTGAAGACAGGAAATCAGCTACACAGACAACGGCTCCCCTCCGCCCAAGTAAAGCAGCAATCAAAACCCAGTGCAACTAGGAGAAGCAAAGTGCAGACTCGCCTCGAAGCAAATCTTGATACTACCTCAGAAATGCTGCTCAGATGGAGCCTGTTAATGTGCACTAACCCAGTGCTACTCACTGAAAGGATAAATCAGCATGCCCTATTTACCAAGTCAGAGGAACTAGATGGGACTCCAGTCCTGCAAGTGGTGCCACTGTTACTGATGCGCTCCTAAGCAGGCACACCTTGTGACAGCCTGAGGTTATCCCAGCAGGACTTCTGGAATGACACAACTCCTCCCTCTTCCCACAAGGGAAGGGCAACAACCTGAGATGCTCAGGGTGCAGTGCACCAGGAGGTCACAGCCAGGACAGTCCTGCCAGCCCCACCTGCCGGAGGGCTGTTCCCTGCTCTGCTTGCCAGGAACCTGCCTTCATTCCCCTGCACAGCTGGAAACTGTTCAGGGCTGGATGGAATTAGCACACAGGCACAGAGCTACCATATGTTCAGGTTTCCCTGAACTCCAACCTGTCTTTCTGCCTGGAAATTGAATACAGATGGGATTTGAGGTCTCTGGGGCATCCGTTGTGGGTCCCTGGACAAACGACCACGGTGCATGAGGGGACCAGTGCACGCACAGTTACCTGGGAAATCCCAGACAGAAATATGGGAATCAGGCATGTTGAACCACACCACTTCATCCTTCTTGAGAAGGGGGAGAGTGATATACAGCAGAGAGACGCTGGAGAAGCCTTGTGTTTTGTCAAAGTAACACAGCCTTGGGAGACCTTTTTCCACCACTTAAGCCTCACCTTCAGACACTGGCGATGCACGTGGGCATTATTCAAATCCTGGCACAACGAAATGTAGCAGTTACTGATAATTTTAGCCTCAACACGTGCAGCAATGCAACGTGCTAGCTCTAGGTTTCTACTCAGTGTCTCAGCTGACAGGAGCAGTAGAATGGTCTGAGTCAGCCAAGGGGCAGAAAAACATCACTTTCAGCAACACTGCATGATCAAGGGGACCCTTGAGGAGTGAAAAAGGTCAAGAATTCCCCTATCCCAGCCCTGGTTCCCACTGCCACCGTGGCAAATTAACTCCTCTGTCCTCATCTGTAAAGTGGGGATACTACTCACCTACCTCACAGGTGAGCACACAGCTAATTGCCAGGGACAATTAAAGACGTGGCCCCAGAACTTATTACATCAAGAAATTAGATAGCAAATGAAGCAAGCCTCCACGAGTGTCACCGATCTTTGACATCTGGAGCTTCCAGCCCACCGAGGTCTTAACAGCAGCACTGTCAACACTGACACTACTCTGACACCTAAATGTTCCTCATTGGGAAGAGCTCACCGCATCCAACAAGAGTGAATCTGCACAGTTCGGGAGACCAGGAGCCTTGCCTTTCTGTCTGAACAGCACCTACCAGGCTGATCGGTCCTAAGAAAGAAATAATGCGCCACTGCAAAGAACATTTGTATTCATAAACGCCTCATTTTTCCAAGCAGTAATCAAGAGTATTATGTTACCTATGGTCGAAATGATTAGTCACGTTTCCAAAGATTAATTTACATGTTCTTTTGTTTAGTGTGTACGAGCTGATTTAATGGCTGCTTATGAACTGAGCTAAGTCATTTTGAGAAACAGATGTCCGATGCAGTTTTAAGCATTAAGAGTGCTTTTATTCATATCCTTAGGAGAAAAAGCGCTACACAGTCTACAGTAATAACACTAATGAATCAAAGTACTACAGCTGCCCAACAGGGTTTTGACAGAAACCAGCTTTTTCTCAAAGGAACTTTTTTTTAGGACTCTGGGACAGTGAACAACTGGTAATATGCATGCTTAACATGTAAGTATGTGCTTTGCTGGAGCCAGAACACTGAATCAAGCCCTATCTGCAACCAAACAATGTGAGGCTTTTGCATAAGCACTGAAAACTGTAACTGCACAAAGACAAGGAAATCTGTATGGAATCTGGATCCTCCACATTTTATACAAATAAATATTCAAAAGTTTGAGTGTTTCTGATACTGTTTTGTGATGCTGAATGCAGAACAGGTTGTCTGCTTTAAACCCTGATAGATTATTGTGTGTGGGTGGTAGGGTTAGGATAAAAGAAAGGGAAGAAAGCTACTAGGAAAGCAGTTGGTGGCTGCAAATCTATGATAAATAAACAGCACATTCCTCTTCTGCACAAAGCCATTAGACTCTGTGTCAGACTTTAACATTATAATGTCAGCTGGGTGCAAATTTGATGGCCTGGGGTTCCGCAGTTCTCCCCATGGAAAGTAGATCTGGAACAATTTGCCATGCCCCAACAGACTTGTTTCTGTCAAGTTTCTGAGGAGCCTCTAATGCACTAGTTATTCACAGGACCCTTGCAACGAACCACGGGTTTGATATTTTATGGTCTAGTGTGTACAGTGCAGGATATGATTACACACAAGCCTGCTTCCCATCAGCCAGCACCTCATAATTGTTAACATATTTATCCTCGTGGTGCCTCAAGAAGATGACATTGTTATTAGTCCCATTTTATAGATTCAGAACTGAAGCTCAATAGCTAAATGACTTGCCTTTGATGACACAAGATTTACACTGAAGGACGGAACCGAGTCCCAGCCCTACCAGGCCCAAGCAAGGATCACACCAGAAGGACTAGATCTACGTGCAGAGCTGTCCATCTCAGGTGCTTGTAAGTCTTATGAAATGACTGTATCTGCACTGGGTTTTGTGCCTTTTGTGTCTCAGCCTTTGCCACTGCAGGTACTCATAGGGAACACGGATGTAGATACATTACTACATTTAAAAGCTGAACTCCTAAGTTACATCCCTCTGCAGCAGCTGGAGACAAGAGGCTGCAGATCACGCTCATGTACGTAACAGCATGTTGAGCAACTTTGCTCAAATGCATAAGACATGCTGAGACAGTGTATTAAGAAAGGCTGAGACCTAATAAGATCTTCCTCTTCTGCTTCATCTATACCACATTGTGCTGGAAAATACGTTGACTGATAAGTTTTAGCCACAGTCTGGGTAATTATCAGGTCTGATTTAAGTACCAGTTAGAGGTTGTGAGTAAACACTCCTTTCCAGAACAAACCACCCGTCTCGGTATGGTCAATGCATTGAATAAGTCCCGTTGTATTTGCTACACAAGTTGGAGAAGAGAAGCCACTGCACAAGTAGAAAAAGACTTTTTCTAGACACCTGTCAAAGTTGTCATTAAGATGTAGGAAGAAAGTATTAGGACACACTGCTGTTTTAAGTTAGAGATCTCCTCTATCCCTCTGGTACCAACTATCCCCAGAGTAATCGCTGGCAAGACACACAGCTGACAGCTCTCTTTCCTTAACCAAATTGCTATTACAGAGAAACAGGCTAGCTATCAGTTTCCACAGTGGTAACCATAGATCTCAGAGAAATGTATTGATCTTCTAGGAAGCAAACACTGGGGAACCAGCCATTCCTACCACTCAGGCTTCAGGTAGGGTGGTGTACAGCCGGTACAGGTAAGAGAGATTTGCAACAAAGAGCACTGTCACAGATATGAGGCTCTGAATTTGACCTGCCTTCCTCTCTGTCTCAGAACAGTTAAAATCCCAGGTAAATATTTGTGTGCTTCATCTTAGACCTCTGCTAACCTTTCACCACGCTGTCTTGAGCGTATCTCTGTTTATCTTACCCTGAGTAACATAAAGCTTTCTTATCTAAGCAACAACTGCCTCCCAGCATTAAGGCTTACCCATCAGCTGCCTCCCTGACCTGATGTGCACCCCAAATGTTTCTGGTCATCCCCAACCGCTGCAAACTCAGAGCTTTTACTACGCATGCAGCTTCATGCAGGAGCCCATCAACTGTGAGAAATCCAAGTGAATACTTTTGAGCCTTCCAAGACTGGGTGTGATTTGTGCAAATCAGATTGTATAATTCTGTTCTTTCAGTGGGGCCAACGGCACCAACCTTCAGGCAGCGAAGTACTACTCCAAATCTGCGTCAGGTCAGAATCTCGCTCCATGTAACTACTATATAGCAAAAGTAAAATTATTCCTAAAGCAATAATAAAGCCACTTGAGATTTTTTTTTTAATAAACACCAATATATCATATTACTTATTAGTAATATCAGCAATTGACATAATACTTCCCCAAAGGGCTAGGCAACTCAGAAACATTCACATGTTAGGCAAATCAGAAGTCACCCACAAAGCAGAACAAGGAAGGACATCAGGGTCCTAAGCAAGTATGAGGAATATTTTTCTCATGAAATACTTGAATGGAGAAAGAAACAGGAACTGAAACAGAGCAGGATGCTGTTCCTGCCTGGCACTACAGAAAAGAGCTGATTTCATTATGATCTTTACTCTTGGAACAAGAAAGCACAAATGTTCATCGGAGACTAGGAAACCAAAGGAAATACCAAGATGAAAGAGTGCAGCAAAGATGCATGCCTTTCTGTATCGTTTAGATGAAAACACTAAAATTGATGGGAAGACATTTAACTATCAACTGAAATAAGCCGAAGAGGGGAAGGGAAGAAACCCAAAAAGACAGAAATGCAGATACTGTAGATGTCTTGAAACCACAGGTAATTTCTTATAGATTCAGTGAAGTCAGAAGTTACAAATGACAAGAAATCTACAGGCCCGCCCAGTCCCACGTAAATCACCTGTTAGTCTACAGGCTGTTAGAGACCAAGTGGCATTGGCATGTAATTACTGCCAGTACCTGACTGCTTAAGCAAGGCAAGATCAAAGTCACTTAAAAAAAAAAAAAATCAACATTTTAACCAAAAGGGTTGTAATTATGAGCTTGAAAACAAAATGCTCAGGCAAAAATATCAGCAAACACTCATCTATGCCACCTAGCTCTTTGGATACCATAGCAGTGCTCACCACAGTACATTTAATAAGTCCAGTCTGATTTCAAACACCGTGAACAACAGGCTCTATAGAACATAGTTAGAACCACTCCACATTAGCAAAATTTGTCCAAAACCCCTCTCAAAATCTGCCCTCCTGAGTACTAGCCCATTAACCCAAGTGAACAACTCTTCTTCATCTATTCTTGCATTCTGCAAATATTTGCTGCTAGCCTTCCTCTTCCCTCATGAAGTTTTTTCCCACCCAGCTTTAACTTTGTTTTCCACACTGAGCTCTTTAGCATCCGTCCTCCCACCATCTGAGCATGCAGGGTGAAACTTACGGTGCTCGGTCATGGTTCAATCCATTCTGTCTTTGTGCATTTATCGGAGGTAGAACAGGTTTGCTGTTGATCTCAAGCCCTCTCCGCAAAGTCTCCCTGATTTGCTCTGTATCTGCAAAGAGAATTTTTTTTTAAACATGATTTAGAGTCCCCAGAAACATCATAGACACAAGGAGATGTTTCATCTAAACTCTTCTCCTTCAGAAAGAAATTAAGAGATGCTAAGGGTGAATTCTTAACAGCTTTTTCTGCACCTTAGGAGTTATTTCACTTTATAAAGTCAGCCTGAGTCCTCGTGGTTGGGGCTGCAGTGTTATGCCAGGCAAGGAGAGCTGGAACCTTCGGTACTGAGCCCTCCTGATGAAGAAATTCTGAGTAGTTTTGTATCCTTTCATAAATGAGGTGTTTGGTCTTTCTGCAGTTCTCACAGAACCTCCTGACGCTTCCAGCCTTTGTGCTGGAAGTCACTTTTACCATTAGGCATAACAAGAATTTGTTCCTTTATCAAATGAGTGCAAGGAGGTTCCCAAGTTTTTGCAATTGGCTTTGCAAAACTGTTGATTAATTTACAACAAGACTCACAAAAGAAAGGAATTTTTGTAGGGTAAACTTTAGAAAGTTCACATTTGAAAATAAACCACAAATTATACAGTTCAAATGCAGTCTTTTTACTTTTTCATTTTCCTATAATGTCTAATGGCCAAATACTTTAACAGGATGCTTTTCAACCTTTCTTAGAAGTGTCTCTGTCTTTTTTTGAGAAATGTGGGAATCAAGCACAGAAAAAATATCCAAATTATTTCAAAATCTTTTGAAGGATATACCAACATCACCATGTCTTGGGCTTTTCATTTGCAGAGCTGAGGGAAAATAGCCTTTTTAGATCCAATGCAGTTCAAAATATTTGCACAGAAGCCAGAAGGAACCCCATATGCATTTCAACTTTTTGAGAGTTAACATGCATAATTTCAAGCATGTGTAAAGGCCACGACATCTGTACCCTGAGATGGCATCTTGCTGCAAAGGGGAACTCCAGAGTATTTTATTTCTTCTTTCCAGAGTTCCGTATCTGCAAGAATCACTTGAGTTCAGCTACAGCAACATGCAGCGTCAGTCCAATTTCCCACTCAAGAAGTGACAATGTTAATAAGGAAACACAGCCTGGGAAAATGCAGTTGCTTCACCTTGCAGGTGTTTACAGTCATGGTTTCACCTAGTGCTCAGTTTAACTTTGCAGATTTAGATTAGAAATACCCTAAAAACTGAGAGAAACAGTTAGACAAAACAATGCAAAGACCTCTTTTCCTCTGTCCTGCCTTCTTCAAAGAGGCCACACCAAAATTCAATACGCTCCCCTGAGACATACTGAGCCTTCTAGGAACTGTGGTGTTTGTTATTAACCCCAAGATGCTGCATGACTCAGCCCACTGCCCAGACTCCTCAGAAAAAAAGCCGAAAGGCCATGACATCGACTCGGCCCAGGACCTCTTACCTTTCCCAGAAAGCCGCCGTGGCTGGGTCCCAATGCAAATGCTCCTGCTGTCTTCATCGTCCTCCGGGGGCCGGCTGAGATCATCCCAGGCACATTTGGCACTCACTCCACTCAGGTTTGAGCCATCTGTCTCAATCCCTTTGTCGACTCTCTCCTGCTTGAAAAGATCCAAAACCCCAAGACTTTTCTGGGTGTGGCTTGAACCTGAGCTGGAACCCACCCCGCATCAACCCAACCGTCAGCAGCTCCTGCATATCCCCACTTCATGGCCAGTGTCCACTCTCCAGCCCCCGTGCTTTGATGTATCAGCTAAGGGTGACTGCACACTGAGCGAAATCAGGGAGCTACAAATCTTCACAGCAGGTTGGTTTGAACTCTTATCGCTTCCCCACTACTTCACTATGTGGCCCTGGAGGGCACAAAGCAGGGAGAGATGTGGAACTCAGTGGCCTGGGGTATGCAGGATTGCTTCTTTCAGTGTTAGCTGCAGTTTACAGCAACTCAAAGTATTTATGACACTGCATTATACACTCCTGTATGAAGCACAAGTTGGCAGTCTACCTATCGTACGTACGTCAATTACAACAAATCCCTGAATAACTAAACTTTCGTTCTCTTTCCAAGTTTACTGAGGAGTCCCGTAATGAAAACGGCTCACAGAGACCCATCACCCACAGGAGTTTGTAATTTGCAAACCGCCCAGACAACCACTCCTTTTCAGCATGCTGGGGTGTATACTAAAGGACAAATGTGCAAGGAGACACAGGTCTGCTCACAACATCAAAGCTTTTCCACAGCTTTCTCTATCAGTAAAAAACACAAACTCCCTCCCCTACAAGTTGGACCTTCTAAACATGCAACCCACGTCTGGGTCTCAGAAGGTGTCACACATCAACCACAAGCAGGTGGATGCTCTTGGACACCACACATTTTCTCAAGGACGTGTGCTGCCCTAGGCCACAGCCAAAACTTCCAGAGGAGACCTACCTGCTAGGGGAACTGGCATTAGTCTGAATTTCCACCTGTGTCCCACAAGGGGGTAATGTTGAGCTGAACAAATCCAGGGCTGAGCTACACCGAGGAAGGGTGCTGCTCGCACCGCTGTCACCTCTCCCCGGCACTGAATCAACCGTGACCGTTCTCCCCTCTTCTGAAGGGGTGTCACCTCTGGTACCACTCAGTGGCACTAGCAAGATCTCCATCTCGGGACTTCCATCTGGGTCCCCTCAGAATAGGCGATAAGTCCCACTGCTTGCGGGACAGAAACTTTGAAGATTTGAGGAAAGAGCAGGGCTGTGTTAGGGACAACAGGAGCAGATCTCTCCACTGGTTATTCCTACCCTCCAGTTTGACCTTGCCACTGGAGTCAAGAGGCTGTGGGAGCATCCAGCGCTTTGCAGAATCTGTTCCCTACGAAGCAGTTTCCAGACCAAAATCCGCATATATTCCTCGTCTTGCCCAGCTGCGCATGCTGCACCCTAGAAACAGCATGTCCTGTTCCTGTGACCATTCAAGAGAGGATCTGAGCAGCTCAAAGATAAGCACAAGCACCCAGGGTGTGGTTGCACAGCAGTTTAGGCTGATGTAATCTGCAGTGGCTGCAGTCCCACCCTTCTCCATGTGCTCCTACCCTTTCCCTTGAGCCAACTCCTTTTTTTTCCCCAGCTGGATCACCTCACTAAACTGGCTCTTTGGCCCAAGAGCAGAGGCAGAAGCCTGTGGCTGGGCACAGGAACAGAGCAGTCCTGACTTGGATTTAAGCATTCAAGAGACTGCCTTCCTTCTGCCTCTCTCCCTGCAAGACTACTCCTTGTTAGGATCTTCCGCCGGCATCAGGAGAAACTAGCTTCTATGAAAACGTAATGGGAAAATCTGAGAAATAATAAATCTGCTGGGATTTTCTTTTGTTATATGCTAAACATAAAATTAGTTGTTTCACCCAGAAATAGAAGTTGTGGAAAAAGAAATAAAAATACATCCGATCCTACACATGCAAATGATGCTCTAAGTGAGATTCAGCACGTGGCTCCTTTGGGAGCCCTCCGCATGCCCTGTGAGGACCCAAATCAGCTGGCATGGGGAGGTTTAACTTGTCAGCATAGTTATTTTTCATTCCAGTGATTGGGGAGGTATAGGTGAGACACCAAACTTGCCCCTGAGCAGGGAGCAGAGGAGCACACATGGCCCCGAGGACTCCATCAGGCAGAGGCTCTGGTGGGACCCACTTATGAACAGAGTCGGGGCCTCCGGATGGTGCGCAGAGCCTTGGGGAGCGGGAAAGGACTCGTCATCTGCATCTCAGCTGGTTTGCAGAGCACTTCCTCAGGGGAAGAAGTGCTGCTCTGTTGGCATCCCCTGGAGATCAAGGGGGGCTGATGGAAACGAGCTGGCCTAAGGCAGCCTAATTTGCATGCCTGTTTTATAACGTTTGCAAGCATTGATGTTGAAGGGGGGGAAAACCAACAAAAAGCCCCCCTAACCAGTGCAGACTCTCAGCTGGGGCAACGCACAGATTTACCCCATTTTTAGCCAGCAAAGATGTGCCTGGGCTGAGGGGCTGTTCCGCCTCCCTTGAAAGGGCAGCCTGAGCAGGAGGTTGGAGGAGCCCAGGGCAAAGGAGGCTCAGCTTTTTTCCTTCCTCAAAGAAAGGATGTTTCTGTCCCATTTTCCTCTCAGCATGCAGGAGGGATGCTCTGAGGCTCTTATAAGTCATTGATCGCTTTCTAAACAAGCCAGAGCACTGCAGCATGACCCGCAGAGCTGCAACCACAACTCAGGAAATTCAAATCAGCTTTATTCTCTTCTGAGATATCTGCTAAAACAGAAGCAAAGCACTGAGAATCAGCGCAGAGCTGGGGACCGACAGGGATTGTTTGACAGTGCTGCCAGGGAAATCTGAATGGCCTACAGGGAAGTCTGGCTGAACAGAAAACAGCCAGCGTGGCCACAGTGTTAATTGCTGACATCCTGGGATGACATCTTAGCTGGGATCCATTCTCAGTGACTCCGAACAGAAAGTACAGCTGCTGCTGCCAGGGCTTGTTTTAGGCCTCAACCAATTCCCACCACAAGGGACAATGCAGCCTCAAAACAAGCTCTGCCCGCTTCCCAGACAGGCAACGTGCTTGCCTGCTCCCAGGGAAGTTGTCCGTCTTCTCTGCCTGCTCCCTCCCTCCCATCTTCCACTGCTGCCTTTCAGCTCTCACACACCCTGTACCACCAAGAAAACACCAAGTGAATGACACTTTATCCTTTCCCCACTAACGAGAGCAGGAGGCACACGACTTGGCTGAACCCAGCCCAGCCCAGCCCTCCAAGCCTGGCAAAGGCTTCTTGCGGGACTCAGCACCACAGCAGCAGGTTTTGCCCTGGGAATCCCCAGGGGCTATGGCAGCAGAGCAAGAAGGAGACACACACGCACATCTGCGCACACGCACCACTGCAAGGGCAAGAGAGAACAGAAACGAATGTCTTCAATGTGAGGAAGTCCGGAAAGACCACAGACATAGCAGCTTTCAGTGGCAGGACACGCTGGTGAGGCAGAGGTACTCTTTATTTGCCTTAACTTGCCTTGGCTGACTCAGATTCCAGTAAGCTGAGCTACTTTTCACTTACAGTAAATTGAAGAAAACCCTGTTATCATTAGGAATCACCAGTGTGCAGAGAACAGAAAAACACCCTCCAGGAGGGGAGAAGGCAAAATTTTGAAGAGCCTAAAAATTTTATAGGACTTGCAGTGGTATTAGCTCCCACACTGTGGGACATTTGTGGAACTTTTTTTGTGTGTGTGTCTCTCAGACTGGGGTTATTTTAGATGAACAAATCCTTAAAAACAGTAAAAGTAGAATTTGGTTTTGTTCTTAAGCTTTCAAAATAAAAGATGCTGTGAGGCAACTGAGGCTAATCAGATGCAGACACACAGACCATAAGCAAACGCAATAGCTTGTACAAAACGTGCACACATGCACGTGTCCTACCAGGCTAAGCCGTAAGTTCTCTGTTAAAGACAAATACTCAGCAATTCATTGAAACAAGGTCAGCACCACACTGGATTTGCCTGGGACCCATGTACTCCAGGTACCACAACTCTGCTAAAGGGATGCAGAACTGTCTCCCAAACGCACGGATCAGCAGTAGTCCATGGGACGGTAACCCTTCCAAAGAGGTCCTATTCTGGTCTTTAAACTTCAGAAATTAACTTGAACTCTAAAGAAGAAGGTTTAATATATATTCGTGCATGGATTATTAATAACTACATGAGAGACTTTTGGCTTCTCATTATTTCTCAGACCACACTAACTACTTTGCCTCAAGTGTCATCCTACAGCAACGAGCTAATATTAGCTGTGAAAAAATATTACTTAGTTGGGTTTGAGTTTTCTGCATATTATATCCCCTTACGCTTGCATATAAAACTTTTCAAAGGAGGAATTTCCTGATCTATCATCTCTAAATCTTTTACTGTTCTACGTTCTTTTATCTTTTTCTATTTTCCTCCTTTCTAAAATATGCAGTCCAAATCTTACCCATTAGTCTCATACATGAGACTCTGTTTTCCTGGTCTCCCTTCTCTAAATTTCTTCCTAGAGCTGCCATCCACCTGGGGCTGGACACGTGCACTCTTGAATGACCTCTGAGAGGGCAAAGGGAGTTTCTAAGACTTTTCTGGGATTATTGCAAACATTGAGAAGATCATAGCACCTTTACAGAAAATAATAGAACTGTTTTATACCATTAAACTAATTCTCCCTGGCCAGTACAAAAGACATGACATTTTATAAACTAAAGACATACTTGCAGATGTGGGTCAATCTCAAATATTGTCTCTCCTCTTCGCATATCTGTTATCAACCAGGGGCCTCCAGCTCTACAAAGAAAGGAAAGTAATGAATCAAACACAGACTTTAGCTAGTATTCCCCAGACAGAGTCCTCAGAGCGGACCTGTGCAGGAAGGAAGCACAAGACAGAGTTTAAAACAAGCCTAGAAGCCCCTCTATGTTGTGTATACATCCCAGAGCATGCATTTGTCCTTTACATTTCCCCAAATAAATAATGAAAGCCCTCCATGACCTCGCTGCTATCTGCCTAGTATCTGGCACCACCAAGTCTTGCAAAGCAGTCAGGAAAGACACAGGCTATCCCTGGTGTGGGCCCACTTATGCATACAAGACTGAACTGGATTTTAATCTTACGGATTGGGACTGAGAAGTCCTGTGTAGCCCAGGCCTAAGAAAGACGTGCGAGGTATGGGGTCAAGATTTATACCTCTAGTACGAATCTAAAGATACAGCAGGGTCCCAATGGGACTGCACTTTTTGCTGAGATCAGCAGTCATGTTCAGTACCATAAAAAGCTTATTGCTCTGATAAATATCCTCACAGTAGATGTTTTGCCCAGTTAGTACTTAATAGTTGAGTACTCAGATGTTTCGGGAACATCTTTGTTTTCATCAGCAGTAAAAGTCAGAAGGGTCAAGACGTGTCCCAACAAAGGTGATAAAAACCAGATTACTGTGAAGATGAACTACTCGGAGACTTGACTTTAGGTCACAGTGCAGGCAGACTCCAGAAGTCAGCCTTAGATGGTGCTTTTCATTTGAAGTAACAACTGAAGTCTTTAGGCAGGGCCATAAAAATTTTAATTTTTTCATGAGATACTTTGTTATTGCAGTCAAAAGCCCCCTCCTCTGGCCTTGTCTGTGTTACAGTCTCCTAAAGCACTGGGGTGGGAGCAATAAAAGTTAATATTTCATAGCTTTTCAGATGCATCGATACCCACTCTTTTTTCACATCACTTTGGAAGCTTTTAATTATTAACTGCAGAGGTGCCACCAGCTTCAGTCCCTCACTGGGATGCAGAAGTCTTTTACCCTGAGTCCACATCAGTGTCTTAGCAGTTTGCAGCTTTGTCTTCAAATCATGCACATTTGGGTTTCATTTTATCCTTGGAAAGGTGCTTGTACCACAGCACAAAAGCCAAAAACCAACATGAGAACAGACTGAGGAAAGGGATGCTATAACTGTATTGACTTAGAGGAGCCAAGGGAGCTGCAGGCAGTGTTTATTGTCTTGGGGTCCCAGAAACAAAGCTTACAGCTGGACAAATTCACTCTACTCTAGGGCATTCGCATGAATTATCCACACTTGTGCCTAAAAGGGAAAAGTTCAAGTTTAAGAAGTCCAGTGGCAAAGGCTAGACTCTTCCAAATAATCAATCAATTAAAGGCCATTGCGACTCTAGAGAGTGTACTATTGTGCCCAGGAACACGTATTCAGAACCATTTTATTTAAAAAAATCTTTTGAGCTACAATCACACAGCAATAACTTCCACTAAATATCAGAGAAAAACATTTAAACAAAACACCTGCAAGCCAAAAAAGTTTAGCTGCAACCTGGCAGCAAATACAGCATCAACATATCATTTAACGTTTAGAACCCATCTCCTCCTTAACCCGACCATCTTTGTTTTGCCACGGGAGAAATAACAATGAACTGCACTTGGATGAACACTCCTCCTACTGCAAATTGGCCCACCAAGAGCGGGGTCAGTTTGAAAGTGACTTTCTCACTTTCAGACAGTACTCAAGCTTTGCTAGGCATTGTACGTCAGACCCTCTCCTCCCTTGCTTTTGAACTATGCAGAGAGGTCACCAGTAACAGTCATCCCAGCTCTCTCACGAAGAACCAATGAGAAAATGCTGCAGGCATTAAGAGAGAGGAAATTAAGCTTTCAAGACCTCATTCTGTTTCACCCTGAACATGTGGACTTCCACATGCATTAATTTGCCATCTAAGTGTCTGTGCGTGAGAACAGATTTGCAGTGAATTCCCATCTCTTGCTACAGCACAGGATTAAAAAAGTTCCATCAACAAGTTAAAGATTGTTAATAAAAATAAACAACTGAATTGTTCTCGGTGGGAATGCTCCCCTATATGGACTTTATGAGCACTTACACCGGGACAGTCCGAAGCAGTTCCAAGATCCCTTGCCCGTTCCACTGCTGAGCTGCATGCAGTTCCTCAGTGCAAACCCCAACAATCTGGAATAAATGAAAACAGAGATACTAACTAGATGGGAACCGTGCAAGAACTGTAGAGAAATGTGCCACGTGGTGCTGGATCAAACAGTGCTGATACAGAGAAGCACCATTTCTTTAAACTAACTAGATGAGTGAGGACAAATGGAGCCCGAGACAACAGAGGGATTCTGCAATTCCTTATGCCCTCTCTCTACACTTACCATGTGAAGTGCCCTGGTCATGTAACGTTTAATCTTGCATGGCATGTGTGAACATAACTATGAGGACAGCTTAGTAACAGATCAGGGTTTACTGAAGATCCACTAGTCTATTCTCACTCTTCAATCTAGTCTGCACAAGAAGGGACAGATTAGGGTCTCAGCACATGTAAAACACTGCTCTGTCAGTCAACTGCTAGGGGCAAATGCAACACTGCACCAGCAATTTCAATTAGGCAAGGGACCCGCTGCCACAAGGGAATGCCTTGGTGCTCATAAATCCTTGACCAGCTTAGTTTACTGACTAGTTACATCTTACCTGGCACCATAAAGTAAAGCTGCTTACACATCACATAATCCACTCATCACTGCAAGCAACTGCAGACTTCTGTCTTCCTGTATAAGGCAGGATGTGTTTGCTTTTCAGGATGGGAGCTGCCACACTGAGCAATACCAGATGTCTCCCTCACAGCAGCTGAGATCAGCCGCTTCAAATGAAAGGGTGAAACACCCTTCAGCTGACAGAGGAAGGCAGTTTCTTCCTGATCCATCAACCACTGGCTTGTGCCTTTGAGCACAATGATTCACCCTTTGGGATGAAAAGTTATTTTAGCCATGGCTGCCTATTTTCTTCCTCAATACTCTAAGCCTTTTCCAATGACATTGAACTTTTGGTCAAAATCTGTTCAACTCATGTTTTATCAGAAAAGAGGAAAACTGAAAACTAAGTTCTGAAGAGCAGCAGGCAGGAGCGCATGACGGGCCTTTGCCCAAGCACGTACCTGCGCTGATAGAGATCTGCGTGAAAAACCATCAACATCAGCATGTACCCAGTTCTGCATACGCTACCTCCCCTGCCCCTTGCAGAGCTCACTTTCTCAGGACCCAGCCCTTGGAGATACACTTCATCCCCACCCATCTCCCAGGCTTCCGCCATGAACAGCCTGAATCACCCTCGCTTCAGGACACCCCTCCCTGGGCCTTCACTCACTAATTACATAGAAACAGCAAGACTCGCAACAGGATATTATTTTGCGTTCATTCTTTTCTTTTTGCAACCATTTATCCACATGGGTCAACACAAATCCATAATAACGAGCATCAAACTAAGGGGAAAAACAAGTCAGCAGTATGTGTTGTAGAAGATTAGAGGCCAAGAACCTCAGGATGCAACCAGTTGACTGTCCTCAGATCCAGGACAGCTGGCCACTGAAGAAGAGATGAGGACTAATGCAGCACTCACTGGGGAGCCAGCCAGGAATCACCCTGCTGAGCTTGGCTCTCTATCTCTGCTTCCAGGTCCCACAACTCACCTTTCACTGATTAATCACACCCACCTTTTTCTTTTGATAAAACACAGACTTTTGGGCACCTCAGAAAACTCGGGAAAGCCTTTGCCCTTGCACAGCAGTTGCCTTGTCCCGGTCTGTGGTAACAGAGCTTCCCCTTACGTGTTGCAACTACAGCCAATGACAAATGGGAGCAACCTGAACCTTAAATTGTAAAATACACACATTTGCATTTTCGCACAGGATGGAGGCTTTTCCACAGAGGTTAGTAACTCCATATGCAATTTTAAAATGTCCAAAGCAGCCCACATCTAAGAGGCATCACTGAGAAAGACTTTGGGAAAGCAAGCAAAGTTGATTGGCCACAAAAACTCCCCTCACTGAACAGTAGTGATAAATCACAAGGGATTTTTTTAAATGTTTCTTTTACAAAGCAAACCTGAACATTTTTTAAATAGTACATCAGTACAGGAAAACTCACTTAGCCTCTAAAGAATCTTTGTATCAATGCTGCAAGCTGCATTTCTGCCATTAAATAATGCTAAAGCAACTCTGAGTCCTGCTCCAAACCCTTCTATTCCTGGAATTCAAGCCAGTGGATCACTTACTGAACCTGCCATAGAATTAATTGAATTTAGCTCTACCCTACCTTTTAAAAGGGTTTCTCTCAGCTTTTTTCCCTATGTCCATGTTTGAAAATTTAGAGCAGTACTGTAATATTCAACTCCAGGCCTGTTGTGGAGTGCAAACCTTTTCTCCATCAGACAGACCTCTAGCTTGAGAACTGAGTGTGCCATTGCTCAATCCTGGTAAAATACTTACTGAATACCTCCAGAGCAACAACTCAAAGATGCAATCCATGGTAATCAAATAAGAAAGAAAGGCGGAAGAAAGGATAATAAGCATCTGACTTATCAGAGCTAAATGAAATGTAATGTTAGCCGCATTCCACGCCCAGGGGGTGACAGTCAGAGCCACTGTTGCTGGGTCATACCTGTAGGAAAGTAACAATCCCAAAAGGAGTCTGCACCGGCTGCATCTGAGGGTCTTCTGTCAGTAACATATGCTGGATTCTAGATTCACTGTTATCCAAAGGGCTGTGCCATGATACATGGTCACCGCTGCAGAACGTGTTTTCTGCAAGGAAGAGAAACAAGAAATATTTAGTCCGTAAAGTCAGTTAGAATATTCCTTCTGTTAGCATCTGCTCCTCATCCCTTTCAGGCGGGGACCTCTGGTCTGCACCAGGACCGTCACTGGTGGCCATTCACAGTGACTTCCCTCCAGCCAGCTCTGCTGAGTCTCCAAGTCACCTGAAGCACCTGAAGCAGGAAAGGGGCCTCACTGAGCCACCTGAATTGAAGCACTGACTTTAAAATTGCCCTCTTGAGTCCTGTGGCAAAAAATGGTGTCCTGCTTTGATATTAATCCCAATACAGGAATACCAACAAATAAAATTAGCTTCTTTGCAAGAGGGTGCAGAGTCAGCAGGCCATACTGGATGCCTATGGGACGGCGATTCATACTTAATTTGTAGCCTGATTAGCCCCAGAGAGAAGATTCTGAAATGTGAATTAAACACAAATAATACTCTGTTACATCTAATAAAAATCCACAGTCTGCTGCCCTACTTGTCATGGTCTAAGTCAAAGTCACTTTCTCTCCCAATTGTCTGGTGGCTCTGGTGCAGAATTATAATTAATATGTTCCTTCTTTCTCAAACAATGAGAAAACCAGTAGGCTATAAATGTCAGAATAGACTGCATCAAAACAAAGAGCCAGAAATTATCCTTCCCTCATCATGACTGTAAGCATTCCCTTCTTTTCCTCCTCTCTGCCTTAGAAAAACAAAACCCCCAGATAATCCTATGTTCCACAGCTGGTGCATGCCAGAAGGTACACCAGAACCCATCTGTACATTGCTGCCCCATCGCAGGGAAGGCTAATGCTTGCTTTCTGAGTGAGCCAGAAGTAAAACAACCGACCATGACCATTTTCACACCAATTAAAGCATGCTCCATTTGCACACAGTTCCTAGAGCACATGTGCAATAATGCTGCCTAGCCGACTGCCTTGTCCTCAGATGTTATGCTTGTCCCACTCCAGGTAAAGCTTTTATAGCATATACAAATAAACAGCTGGAATCCATATTCTGCCCTCTGACACAGGTGCCCTAGGGATGAACCGAGTACTGCCTGCCCGCCTCCAAAGTCAGTGGCGAGCACAGAGCCCCTCTCACTGACCAAGCTCATTGATGAAGCCAGTCCAGGCTGCTGTCCTCACCGTGGTCTCTCCCAAGGCCAACTCTTACAGGAGGGTGGGAAGGGAGGCCTTGCCTACTGGAGGAGGACTAGGAGTTCCACTGCAGACTGGAAAATGTTCGTGGTTACTTGAGTTGCTCTCTGTTGAGACTGGAGCATCTCATATGATACAGTGCAGGATCCAATTCAGAGGAGTGTTCTCCTCTGCCCTGCAGCTACGAGCAGACAGGGTCCTGGATCTTCACCTAACCTTCCCACATCACCTTCCAAATACATGTCAATAGGACATGTCTTGAATGAGAATCCTTGAACACAGCAGCTTCTGCAGGGGCAACAGAGAAACAGCATTTGCCAGTAATTGCAGCTTTGTCCTCAGTCACATTAAGCAATGCACATGGAGGAACGGGTGTTTGCACACCACTCCCTGTGTGTTGGCACTACCACAACCCTGTGCACATACTCTCAGCCAGCAGCAAGCGTTGGATGCTTCGAGGGAGCCATCAGCAGCAGGCAGGTAAACTAATGACAGTTATCTTGCAGTTGCTGTGGTTAAAAATATCATCTCACTGATGTGCTAACTCACGGTTCACCCACTCACGGGTTTAATGCAGAGCGCCCTGGGCAACTCCGTAGTTTCTCCACCAGGCGTCCCCATTGGCGCGTACTTGAACATTTATTATATATGGTTTTGCAGATGAATTTCTTGGACAGCTCATTTGATTAAGAATTAAAATAAACTCCAAATACCATAAGGAACTTGGCCTGAAAAATGAGGCATGTAACAGAAGTGTTGTGATAAGTAAGGGAATGTTTTCCTTAGTTAAAATTAGGAAAGAAAGAAAACATAGCAAATGCAAGCTGCTTGAAAGAGTTTATCGTTATGTACACTAAATTACACGCTTTCAGCTCTGCGACTGAAAGGAATGGTTCAGATATTACTTTACTTTTAGA
The DNA here is from genome assembly GCA_013398225.1 of Steatornis caripensis. Lineage (NCBI taxonomy): Eukaryota > Metazoa > Chordata > Aves > Caprimulgiformes > Steatornithidae > Steatornis > Steatornis caripensis. The sequence goes on along the minus strand of VZSC01010955.1, from coordinate 206,982 downwards.
GTTGGGGAAATATAAGCATACAGAAATGAAAAACTTTTTTTTTTTTTTTAGTATCAAAACTGGATTGAAGAAACAGCACTCAGAATGTTGCAAAGGATCTTGTGATATTTTTCCAGGTTAGCCAAAATCTGATTAATTTTTTTTTTAAATAATAAAAGCCTCTCAGTCACAGTTTTCAGGAATGAAACAAAGCCACAAAGAGCTTATTCTTGAGCCCTGTCTTTATACCACAACATTTTGCCCATCAAATGCTCACACAATTCTATGCTGATCGATCGCTGTGTTTCACTGCTGGTTCTGCTTCTCCTGGGAAAGCCCTGCCCGTTTAGAACAGGTTTTCAAATGCAAATGTCTCTGCAGGAAACCCACCTGTTTATGTCCATGTGAACACTGGACACTTAGAAAATCTCCCTCTCACACCACAAAATTCACACTGACTACTCAATTAAATCGCAAAAAAATTTTCTGCAAATAACATTTGCAGCCAAATTAAAACCTGTAAGAGTGTGAGAAATTCAGAATTACAGCCTGAAACTCAGCTCTTCGCTTGCTGCATTGTAACCCATATGGAATGTAAGATCAGCTCTTGTACAGAGACCATTGCAGCACTGAGGACAGCTTGAACAGCAGGACTTGTAGCCACAGAAACTAAGAAATTAATGGAAACAAAGGACCAGATAAGCACTTTCTCTTGCCTCATGCTGGAAACAGGGATGAGCATCCTCCCTTCCCACCTTTCACATCACGTTTTCAAAACAAGACAATCAAAATGTTTTGAAGCACTTGTGTTTTAAACAACGTTTTAGCTGGAAAATCCTAAAATTTTCCTCCAAAGTAAATGTCCAGCTAAATCTGGGGCTTTCACAAATGTTAATTAGAACATAAACCATCCAGATAAATCTGGGGCTTTCACAAATGTTAATTAGAACATAAACCATCCAGATAAATCCTCAACGTCACCACAGCACAGATGGACATGAAAATTCTCCTGTGGTTTTTGCACCTTTCTATCATTTGCAGTGCTGTCAATAACACTTTGTACAACCTGCCTTTCATCCACAAACATGTACACTGTGCTATTATTTCCTACATGTATGTACGTACTTCCATAAAACCAAGAGAAGAATAGACACAGGACACATGCGCTCATCTCAGGTACCTGATGAGCACAAACACTTTACAAGGAGCAACACACCTCAGGCATGCCTAAAGACAGCTCCTTTTGTCCCCAAAAATGCATCCCCACGTCTCCCATACCATGCGGACCAACCGGAGGAGCAGCCTGCCATCTCCAAACTAATTTCTGACATCTCTGCTTTGCACTGCTATGAACCAATGATGGGACTAGGACCTTCAGTGATAACGATGCCAATATGGGTCTCTCAACAACATTCACAGTTTTATATCTATGCCTCTCAGTTTTTGATGCCTTCCACAGATACCACATGAGATACCTACACTCACATTGGGAAGCTAGTTATATATGAAATACTTGAAAATACAGGCATGAAAATAGGTATTAATAAACATGTAAAAGAAATGTTTTATGTAAAAGTAAAAAAGGGCAAGAAGTTTATGTCCATGGAGCACCCAGTCTGTCAGGACTGTGCTACGTGCATCCCAAAACAATTTCTAGTTTTAGGCCAAAATATGACTCCCCTTTCAGATACGCACAGAACATTCAGGCTTCTATTGCACAAGCACCTTCTCCAGCATTACAAGAGGGCATCGATCAGTCTGGGAGGAGCAAATGCCAGGACTTGGGTATCATTTGCTGCTGCAAAGACTTCTGCCTCTTTGAACTTCTGTGTTACCTGACTCCACAGCAAGGCCAACATGAGATGTGACATGTCAGGGAAATAATTTTATATAATGGGAGGAGTTTGATGTAGTCTTGTAATAAATAGCAAGTCTCAAACCAGTTGGTGTGTTCCCATACTCAGGAGTAAGTTTGGAGAAGACTTCTATGAACGGGGAAACTATGGACGCCCTCTTCTCTGTGGGTTTGCACACTGTGGATGGATTCGTCATTGCCTAAGGAGGAAAGAGCTCTGACTAAAGCTTTTGCTGCAGCTCCGGCACACACAGGAGCACCCTGTCTAGGTTCACTTGCATCTAAGGTCGAGTGTAACACATCTCCACTCCCCTCCACTGCAGAGGGCACAGTCAGCATTTTTACTCACCTGCTCATTTTTACAATCATTTAAAAACCAAGTCTCTCCAAGAGCCCTACCACCCTGCTAAGTCTGTTTGACCCTGGCCAACAGGTTCAAACACAATTAGGGTAGCGCAGCGAGTCTTCTAGGCACGAGAACAGCATGACTGCTAAGCCTCGTTTCCCTAGGTGAGCACAGCAAAAACAAGTGTCATCAGAAAAAGTTATCAGGATCTCACCAGGGAATTGACAAATCCGTAGGATAGACGGCAAGGCACAGAAATGATGTAGCCATCAACAGGAGGAATTAAATAGCAAAGGAACGGAAAGAAAATACGTTAAAAAAAAATCCAAATTATTTTAGTGTATGGATAAATCGGCAAATCCTCAGGAGTAAACTAAGGCTCCGATTTACTGCATATGAGCTGATCCACAGGAACTGATGTTGAATACTTCAGCCTCACAGTAAACCTGAGGTGGTTACATGTTCCCTCCATGGAATGAAAAGCTAAGGTACCTGACCTGCCTCAGGATAAATACGTATCCTTCAGCAGCTACCATGTACTGTAAATATACAGGCTTGCTTACAGTAATCTCCTGGACACTTGCACCCTTCCTGCTTGGAAGGGGTACTAACAGGACCTAAACCTAATGCAGTAAGGTGACACATTCTCACGGGTCTGAAACTGGTTCTTTTTCTGCAAGTTTGTGTTTTAACAAAAACTACTGTTTTTCTCCTTTCTGTTAGAGAATACTGATTTCATGAAATCAAACTGCTTCATAGGGAGATATTGATTTCATAAGAACACAACAAGGAAATCATTAAGACATTTCGTTTCAAATTTACTATTTTATTTCATAATTTAAAAGAGCAAATCTGAAGCCTCTCTCCAGCTCTACAGAAATGAGAAGTCTGTAAATTTCCCACACACCAGCTCTTGCACCATTCTGTTATGCAAAAGCAGCATCTATAAGACAGTTATACCAGACCACTCTGTTAAGCTTCCCGTATTTTGAAGTCTTTAAAATGTCATTATCCATTTTCTTTTACAGCCCACATAAAGCAGGTGAGGTTTCTCCATGCAGCAATGGTCATAATTCAGCTGCACAATCTCTCCTAACTTTACTATCCAACTGCTCTGTAATGAGAACTGGGGAAATAACTCAAGAGGGAACCATTCCACTGTGGACTAGTAAATTTTCTTTGTATAACATCGCTCATGTATTTTCTTAGAGTGCATTCCACTCCACCTTTATTTTTGACTAAATATAGCTGATGCCTAAAGAAATAAAACCAAGTCATATTCTTGGCCTCAAGATGTTTTATAAACAGCGTAAAGCATGCAATCTACACTCAAGAGGCATTAGCTAGCTCTAGAGAGGAACACGGAATACTTCCCACTGTATTTTCAATTTATTTTTAAAACCTGACAGTTTTGCATGTATGGGATGCTGCTAGGAGCCCTTACTCCCTTGAATAGCCACAGGGAGGAAGCTGAAAAGGATGGCAAACCAAGACAAGTAGTGGGAGCTAAGAGAGCTCCATCCAAAAGGTGGCCCCAGGCTGAATCTGGGCCAGGGGACACCTCCATTGAGCTTGCTACCCTGTACCCAGAGCAGATGGGAAATAGCTGTTTGGGCATCTGGGACTCATAGATGTTCTCTGGCATGTGCACAGGGGAAAACAAGGAGCTGATGCTGCTCCGACAGCAAGGGAACTCAAAGCATATCTCCTGTCCCTGTATGGCCTGGCATACAGTCCCCGGACTGAGTCTAGCTCTGGGGCAGTTCAGATTGCATCACCCTGGTTCATCCAAAGGCCAGAAACTTCCCCCTTCTGGCATGGTCACACCATGCAATTCTTTAGATAGATTTTAAAATCAGAATAGCAGCTTTGTAGCCTGACCATTCCTCTGTACCTCTTCTAAGATACATCCTCCTTTGAAATGCCAGCTAAAATGCACAGCACAGGGGTTAAGCTGTTCTAACGAATCAGTTAGATAAATCCATCTGGACAGTGTGTTATGGGTTCTGAGCTGATACTGCACAGAGTCGGAGAAGCCCTAAGTGCATTAACTACTAAGCGTGCTTGGTTTTGGGAAAACAGCTGCTCTACTGCACTCATATCCTTCAAAAGCAAGTTTCTATGTTCTTCTTGTTTCCACAGAAAGCCAGGCCATCATTACATGGGCTCTTTTTTTCTGGGACATGTGCAAGATCATGCTGAAAGAAACAATCCTGCTTGTCCCCCTGAGAAAGCAGCAGCTACCTGGATCACCCTCTTGAACAGTAACATTGCTTAGTTATGCTCACACAACACTTGGCACTTCTCTGCTAGCTTGGTCTGAAAAAGTACACCAAATAAAATTGCCCAATAAACAGTGTGTGGCACTGGGGATGCTGGCACGCAAACAAGATGACCGCATCCCTCACACGAGCCAGACCTATGTTATCCGCATCACTCAGCAGCTCGAAAGCTTCCTGCTCTAAGGGGTACAAACCTGCATTTTGTATCCGACTGTGAGATCTCAGCTGAACTGCAGGCAGCAGAGTCACAGACGTCAGAGAAATTCTGTATTTGTGGGCAGAGCAAAGAAGGATTTTGACTCTATGACTTACGGGTGCAGGAATGTTAAAAAGGCCCCCAGTGAGTTTCTGACCAGCACGACAGTGATGCAGCCAGACATTTAAATTGAATGCAGCTTATCTGATACTTAGAGAAATAATGTTAATTTATTGCATTGCTATTACCCCATGCACGGTCTGTATAGTTTATTATATAAATGTATTTTCTCCAACACATTTTTAATATTCAGTCTGGCTTTGTTAAAAAAAAAGGTAATCTGGCAATCTGTCACAACTAAGATTCGATGCTGTTTTTCACTACCATTTTGCAGACTGAACAGCTAGAATTAATTGAGAGAAACTAAGGGCAGACGCAGAGCCCAACACTGAAACGTATTAGCTATATTTTTCACCAGAGCTACTTAATATATTTCTAACTAGCTCAATAATGGATATAAGCATGCACGCAAAGATGTAGCTATAATAAACCGATACAGAAGCTAAACATGAAGATCGTGTCTAAAAATCTCAAAGTAATACTGTTACTGCAATTCATTACACAGATGTAAATTAAAAAGAAGGAGTATAAAGAAAAATACTTCATTCAGACTCATTTGCCAGCCACATTAGATTAAGATAATCTAGGGATAATCAAATTAATGCTAAATTCAGTCTATCTGCTTTGTTTCCTAACCTACAAAGGACTGCACACACAGATCGGTTAAGGGGAAAAACAATTGTGATGTAATCTGTGGGGCCTGCTGGCAGTTAGTTTACAATTTAATTTTTAACTCAAGCTGAACAGGTTTTAAGAACATAAAAGTAGAATCCAAGCCATGATATATTTGCATTACATTAAAAAAATGCTTTTCCTCCCTGTTTTTCATTTCAGAGTTGCTGCCCCTTATCTCCTGTCTGGGAAACAGGAACTGCCCAGCCCGGGCACTCCAAAGAGGTGCAAGTTCACACGGTGCTGCTGCTTGCTGCAGACATGCAGCATAGACAAGATGCCTGAGGTAGAATTAAATCCCTGGAGTACAATTAAACAATAGCTCCACTGCAGGGATTCAAATCGGGCTTTTAGAAACAAGGGGCCTCAGCAAAATGTTCTTTAAAAAAAAAAAAGTGGAAAAAAACTAAATTATCAGTACTGTAAGGACTGTTTGACCTCTGCGGTTTAAAGAATGTTTCAGAAGAGCAGTGCAGGTTTTTTTTAAATCGATCAGTAGATTGAAAATGCACAGTTGACTTACTGCACAGGTCCAGGTTGTTGAGCCTAGAAAATTAATTATCCTCTCAGAAAAGCTCCATCAATTTATGCAAGCATATATAAACTTATTTGATCATTTAAGTCCCCTGAACTGAAAGCCAGATGAAGGTGCCAGAATCGGGCCCTCCCATGCCTCCCCAGGGTACATCACCAGCAGGACAAATTCCTCACTGCTCTGTGTGCCGCTCAGAGCCATCANTCAATTTATGCAAGCATATATAAACTTATTTGATCATTTAAGTCCCCTGAACTGAAAGCCAGATGAAGGTGCCAGAATCGGGCCCTCCCATGCCTCCCCAGGGTACATCACCAGCAGGACAAATTCCTCACTGCTCTGTGTGCCGTTCAGAGCCTTCACTCACCCCTGCTGACAGTGGGATGGTGGACAACCTCTCCCGCTGTACTGCAGCTTCCCCTGATGGAGTTAACAAATGCTGTTTTTCTTATCACAGAGTAGATGCCGGGCACCTGGATGTCTTATGTGACATTGGAGAGTGTAATATTTTAGCTGAAAAACAAATGCTAAAATGCTATCGTGCAATAACCAATTTGGTTCTGGGCCTCCTCTACCTCTTGTGTTTTCCAGGACATTTCTTTCCATCCCTTACACATCTGTGTGTCTGGCTTGTTCCATCTCCCTGCCCATCTCTACGCATGTATACAATTTCCATGACTGCAGCCTCCGAGAATTTCTCACACAGGCTCCCAGCGAGCGACTCCCGTGCCCAGGGCACGCTCCCACCCTCTTCAAGCGGTGGGCCCCCTGTCCTCTCCCTGACTCCATACAGCCTGCTCCACCAGCCACCTCCTCCCACGCTTCATCTCCTCCCCATGACTTCGTTCAGCTCCTCCACATCTGCTCCTCACAGCCCTCGCAGTCAGCAGAGGCAGGAGCTGGCACAACTAGCAGGCTTGGCACCCCTTCAGCATAAGTGCTGCCCGGGGCAGGATGCATCTCCTGCCTTACTTTTGCAACAATGCAGTTCTCACCATCCTAGAGATTTATCTGCATGGCTCCCTCCCACAGGGAGGGAAGGCTGCAGGAAGGCACGGCAGCATGAAAGGACTTCCCTGGTGTTGCTGAGTATGGCGGAGAAAGAAAATGAACACAGATGTGAGTTGCTCCTTCGCAGCCCCACAAAACTCTCCTGCTCCGAGCTCTTGCTCCTCTATACCCCATCCCTGCTTTCGCCTCCTCCAACAGGCAAGCGGGACAAACTTCTCCTTACCCTCTCCATCCCCCATCCCAGCAACTGCAAGGGAGCAGGAGTGACACACTTGCCAAATCCTGAGCTCCAGGCCAGGCGAGAGACCCTTCCACCTCTGTCCAGCTGTGCTACCACCAGCTTTCTGCAACGTTCACTTGAACAAGACATGTTTCAGAGCTCTCCTTCAAAGGAACAGTATTTATGCCTTCAATAGTTTCAGAAACCGAATAGCCTCAGGATGGGGTGGAGGCCCAGGAGCGAGAAAGAATGTTATACAGCAGGATCTCCTGTCAGATAAGGACTCAGCTCAAAATAGGTATTTAATAACAGTTTATTTACAGATTACGTGGTGCCACGTGGCCAATTTGAAGAGACATTTGCCTTTCATTTAAAAACCCTATCCTGTGTTCCAACACATGAAATCCAGAATGTTTTACGGTTACCTGCATGTTTCCCAGCCAGGCGCAACTAGAACAAAGACTTGTACCCACAGCATTTAGTAACCTTTAGGTGTCCTCAGCGAGCGAAGAGAACTGCAGCAGAAGAGAAAAATTTTTTGTCATTGGATCTCTTACATACTTGCGCATGTGCAAGCCACTGAGAAGGATGGATGCTTAGGTGGACAGTTGAGCACCATAAGACTGTACAGTCACTTGTGATCTTCCCCTAGATATCTATCTACAAGACGTTTTTGTTGAAGAGCTCTCAAGGAGCTTGAAAGGGAAGCAAAGCCACTATCCTCTGAAGGACCCAAAGAAGATACAAGCAGCTTAATTTAATAGCATTCACAGTGCAGACGTCTGACAGAAAGACTGCAAGAGTGCACTAGGGCATCCCTTTCACCAAAATGACTCAAGAAAGGGAAGACGGTCCGTGAAAGAACACCTACAGAGTTATCACATCGTAATGTCTTCAGAAAAGTTATGTAGTTACCCAAGCATTAGTTCTGGGGCTTATAACGGGCAGGAAGGGCAGGGGTCTCAGAGAGCACTGCAGCATTTTTCTCAGTGGTTGATTATTTTCTCTTATATTTTCAGGAATTTAAAGCTTGCACAGGCCAAACTTTTGTTTTACTTTGGCAAAGCAGGAGGCCGAAGGGCAGGAAACAGAGGAACTTTGTATTCACACATATTTGTCTAAAATATTAGTTACGCATTGACTTTTACCATCCCATTACAGTAGAGCAAGAGAAACACACAAACTTAGTCCAAGACCTATATTTATGGTTCAAATGCAAAGTGACCAGCCTGTTTACAGAGCACCTTTTGAAACACCATCCCAAGTGTTACGAGATGATTCCTTTAAGGCCCTGGTTTTAAATGAGAAAGCAGGAGAATCCACTTTCCACAGGCTCTGGGCTGCCTGCAGCCTCTGAACGTACTCTCCCAGTTTCTCTTCCCCACCAAGAAGAAAACGCTTCCCCTGCTGTGCCCATTTGCTGCCTCCTGGCTGAGCAGGCTCCTGCAAAGGATCTTTGCATCTGAGGCTGTCAGATGGGTCTGTAATGAGCTCCGCGTACCGCCACTCTCGCAGGCAGAGCGCAGAGTGGGTTAGTCAGAAAGCACAGTTTGAACACCACTTGCTGCACAGATCTTCAATGGAAAGCTTAAGAAGGTGGATATGTAAAAGTGAACCCAACTTCCAGCTCAGTCCACTCTTCTCTGCAGTTTCATCTAACGTGGAAAAAATGGTCCTTTTCACAAGGCTACTCACTACGTATAACCTTCAAATTCTCCTCTGTGCATCCCAAACAACTGCACACAGGCAGCAAGAGAGGATGCTCCTGCGACTGCAGAACAATTCGTCTGTGTTGTGGCTTTCAGCTCCTTGATAGGAGGATGCAATACTATTCGGTGCAGAAGCCATTAACTATTAGAGTGGCTGCTTCCGTTTCCCAGAAACAAAGACCTCATATATGAGATGCCAAAGGACCTCACACCAGCATGAGGGGGAGTTTTCTGCCTTCCCCGAGCTGTTTCCTTTTGTCTTGCATTCCTCCTTCAGTACAGGGGACAGAGCCTTTGTCCGAGGCTGGGCTGACCATGCGCAGCTTCTCCACCGCTTCCTTACCCAGGAATCAAAGATGCTCTTCTTAACGGGGTTTGCTGGTCCCTGGCACGTTGGCTCCTCCTCACTGTCCTGTAGCAGAGAGGCCCCAGGTAGGATGGAGAAAAGGCTTCTTGCAGAGAGCTCAGCTCCCCTCCACTTTGGGCAGAAAACATTAGCAAGATCAGTTCTGACCTTGAACTGCAGCCACCGAGGATAAACACCTTCTAGGGGCCAGCACCCAAGCTCTGCAGGGTGCGGGGCCTGCCAGCTGTCCTCCTGCCGCTTCGGCTGTTACAGCAGCCTTGCACGGAGATGCGGTACACAGTTTCCTCTGGGTCTCTGTGCCCGTTTCTTTCCTCCCTCTCCCAGCAGCAGCCCACATGCAGTATGAAGGCTAAAACAACTTGTGCATTTATAAATGCAACCATATATCAGATTTACAAGAATTGCTGCTTTGTCCATCCCTGACATTTGAGAGCAGCCTCACATAGACTGTGTAGACTGATGCAAAGCACAGAGAGAAGACAGGTCTTTTTTTTTTCTCCCTTTTTCTTTTTTTTCAGTAAACCAACTGAATGAACTGTGTTGAACAGCTGAAAAGCAATGAGCCAAGTTCAGTTCCCAGGCAGGAACAGGACATGAGCTGACAGAATTAAAAGGGACAGCATCAGTTGAAATCTAGCCAACTCAAACTGGGTCGAAACCTACTTTATCGAAATTGCAGTAGCGGCTGAAAACAAGCCTCCTCTTTCAGACAGCACTGAGATCCCTTGCTTACTGCCTAGACATACTATGTAATCAGTAAAGCAGTCCGGGGGAAGACAGCTTTCCTTCTATTTCAACAAAGTCTTTTATAAGGCACAAAGACTTTCTGTGCCTCTGCTCCTGGCACAAAGTCTCTCCACGCTTTAGCGTCAACCTGCCCTTTGGGGCCAGAGAAGATCAAAGACCTGTTCTCAGCTGAGGAGAGACAATAGTGGCTTCCATGACAAGGAACTACCCAGCCTGACCCATGAGTCCAGATAAACTGCAGGAGAGAAAAAAGCCCAAACTCCATGAGGCTGGGGAGGTAGAGGACAAAAGGTTTTAATTTATATTACGTAGCTAGCTCGCTGACAGCATAAGCCATAGACTTCTCCCCTAAGTCGAATTAGACTACAGGTGTCCTTGGAAACTCCTGGGTTCCCAGTCATGCTTTCCTACTGCTGAACTACAGGCTGGGAAGAAGCTTGGAGGAGCCTCATGCACAGTCCAGGTTCACATTACCACTGCTGACAAAGCAAAAGGCAATGTCACACAGCAGTGTGGTTGGTTCCCTCCTCTCAAGTTGCTGAGAAAGTGTCCAGCACTTTTTACACCTGGCCAGAGGGCTGCAGGGGCTTTTCCATCACCGCAGGAAAAGGAATTTCATGGAGAAGAGATGCTCTGGTATGGCACAATGTCCTAGCAAGTCCCAAGCAAAGGGCAGGGAGATGCTACCCACCAAAACCAGCAAGAGCGAAATAACTGCCAGCTTGTCCCATCAGCGGCTGAAGACGTGACAGTGCTGCAAGGCAAAGGGCAAGACTGAGCCTCCAGTACTGCAAAGGGGCAGTACGCTGCCTCTTCTGAACAGAAAAAGAACTGAAGTTCATTTAATCAGACAAAATCTAAGGTCATGCAACTCCATTTATGCTGCCAGGAAGAACAACAGGGGTGCACCACCTGCGTGGTGGCATAATAGCACTCAGCAGTATTCACAGCTGTGTTTCTGCTTTATGCTCTCAGCTAGTTTACCACTCAGACCTGCAACTGCTCTGACCAAGACAGGACGCACATGGAGGAAGGACAGGCCACCAGCTGCGTGCTGGTTCACAGCCTGGGAAGCCTCATCCACAGTCCTGGCCACCGCAAAGCTCCTCCATAACAACCAGCAAGCCTCTTACCCCCCGCTGTGCCTTGGCACCCAGCCACAAAATGGAGCTGGGTGTATTTCCCTGCCCCACACACAAGGATAAAAGCATTGGACTCTGACGGTCCCAAAAAGTATGTCCATACAAGCAGAAAAATAATAGTAAGTTTTGCAAGTGTGCAGAAAGGAACGGCATTAAATTCATCTAGGGAACCAAGAAGCGCCTCTACATGCTGACCCACACGCCAGTCTTAGTGTCACCAGTGCCAAGACCTGTCCTTTCCCTCCTTTCCACGTGAAAGGGCTCCCACCGCCGAAGAGCCTGGATGTTGCAGACAATCAATATTGCTACGCTTTCCCTACAAACCCCTGCTAGGGGTTGGCAAGACCACCTTAACATTAAAAGCAGGCACTGGAAGTTTAAACTTTCTTTGGGAGTGGGGAAAAGAAGAGCTATAATAATGCCTTTCAATGCGCTCTGCTGGACTAAACGCGGAATGGTCACATTAAAAACCAAAACGGATTAGAGAAAAAAGTTTGATGCCAAAGACTAAACAGCAACAAGGCTTCTCGAGACTTGCCTGAGAGTTGCTACATCAGGAAAGCAGATAGGTGCCTAGCTGCCCCATCCTTCACGTGCACTCAAAGAAAAAACATGTAAAGCCACACTGCAACACTAACTTCTCTTCTCTGAGAGCTCAGATACACAATCACATTACCATGGGTTACAACTGCGCGCACGGTTGTAGGCTGACGCTGGTGCGAAGTCACCTCTTGTGCTGCAAAAGGGTGGGTTTCCTGCAACTGCCACTGCCTCGTGCATCGGCTAGTGGACACGCACACAGAAAGTGAGTAGGGTTGCTATAGCAGGACAAGTCTTATCTGCCAGGACATGCAACACAGGTGGTTTGACTACTGGGCATCCAGGTTTGGTAAGGGTTATCAAATAGTGTCTGCATGCAAGTCTCAACCCTTGAGAATCCCTGGCAGTAACAGTGACAAAAAGGTAAGAATAAATGCAGTCCCAGCTTTAATAGTTTCTCTGCACAACCCTGTGACAGTATTTGAAGAGAAGATGCTTTATGTGCCTACAAAATGTCTCCTCTTAGAGCCATTCTTTCTGCAGGCAAAAACATTTTCCGTGAGGTCTCTTCATTGTTGTCTGTCTGATCAACAGCTTTGCAGACAGATGCTTCTCTTTGGATTGCTAGCAGTGCTGCAAAAGCTTTATTTGTGATCTACGGGGGAAAAGAAGAGCTGGATCCATCTGCAACCAGCACTTTGCTGCAATGCATATCAGGACAATTTACAAGAGTTGCATTTGGCAACTTCCTCCCCAGGAACTTCAGCGCCTCCAGCCAGCTCCGGAGGAAGCCAGCGACAGGTTGGAGACTGAAGCATGAGCTCGGTAGCTGCCTGTCATGCCCGGCACATCAGCCAACCACTTCACACACAAGCATTCAGTTTGTTTTATCAGCCAGCACATCTTTTGGTACCAGCCCCAGCACGTACGTCCCAGCTAGAAGCTCAGGGCTGTGACAAGGCTGGCACAGGAGATGGGGAGGAGGAATGGGAAGCACTGGGCGAGGTGAGCTCATAGGCAGCAGTATGAGGAGAAGTGGATTTATTGCAGTGGTGTGGGATGTGGAGGGGCTAGCATGCAGAGACATAAAGGACCAGCCTTGACCTGTGCTGCTGCTCACAGAACTGCTTGTTTTATGGGAAACGTCTACAAGGAATTAGGCTAAAATCCAACCAATTTCTCATGGACCACTGAATAACTATCATATGATCAGAGCTTTTGGCCATGACAAACTTGGGTTAAATTGGAACCAGTGACTTAATGTTTCCATACCCCTTTGCAGAATAAAGGCGTGCAGCCTGCGCGCTTCGTTGAGTCCTGTTCACCTATGGCAAACAACCAGCCAGGAGGGTATTTTATAAACTTTACTGCACTACAGTTTCAGTGTTTGCACAGCAGAGTTCACTACATAACAGGTTCTGCTGAAATGAAATTGATCTTGATTTATACTTCTTTGTGGAGTTAAAAAACACAGTTAATCCCCTCCATTTTTAATCTAAAATCCTGGAATACTACAGAGGAGCCACGGCCAGCTCTGCACTGGAAACTGGTCAATATTACAAACAGATGATAGAAAAATACATGTATTTTACAAAGCCGTAGCAACCAGAAGAGAACGATAAATCAGTCCGGGGTTGAAAAAAAAAGGCACAGTCAGAGAAAAATATATATGAATTACTGGGAGATTTTATTTGGCTTTAGTCATCCTACTCAGAAGAAATAAACACTGTTTTACAAACAAGCTAGACAAGCCTCATTTGTATTCAAGGAAGCAAGGAGTTTGGTTTGGGTTTTCTGTTTTTCTTTTTACACACAGAAACTGGCCTGTGTCACGAATGTTTGAAAACATGTTGGCAAGGCAAGAGTCACTGAGGCTACCACACGGAAGCTTTCCAGACTCCAGAAGATCTGAAGATGAGGCCTAGCAGTTACGCCAGGGCAGCAGGTGTCAAGGTATCTGCTGGCTTAATGGCTGCAGGTCTGTGACCCCAGCCAAATCACTTAATCCCACTGAGTCCCATTTTCAGTGTAAAAATTATACTGCCTGTCAAACACAAAGTACCTCTGTGGCTCAGGCTAAACTAACTTGAATCAGATGAAAACTGCTGAATAAGAAGAGTGCATCTACACCTGCAGTCCTTACAACTCCTGTAATCACCCTGGTTTAAAAAAGGGGGAAACTGCAGCACGCAGAAGTGGCATAATGGCCCCAAACTGATGCACTGGGCCAAAGCGCACATAGGCAAGGACAGTGTACGCATTTCTTCAAACTACAGACAAGCTCTCAAACAATAATTCTTACCTGAAGAAAGTATGACATATCAGAAATACCTAAGGAAGGCTAAACATACCTCATTTCAGCCTTGCTTTTCAGCTTGGCTGCGCTGCCTTGGGCACTTGCACCATCATTCAGAACCATCCTCCCTTCCAGTCACTTTGGGAAATCGGCCTGCAGACTTTAATCAGGACAGAGGCCAGAAGCTCAGGGATACTAAGTGCCTGCAGATTTCACAGACGTAAAGAACAAGCGAAGATATTTCATGCCTTATCTGAAAAGGGAATCCCTCACTGTCACAGTGCAGAGGGGGCAGACGTGCCAAGAGAGGTGCTTGTGGGGAAGACAACCCAACTCAACAAATCAGCTATAGCTAGTTTGTTTTGACATGTTGCTATCAACATGTGTAACTCGTCATGTACCCGCTGGAATTAGTTCTGTCCAACACACTTTTCAAAAGTGTAATAAATTTTCTAAGGAATAATTCATATAAGGAAGTTTCTCCTGAAATAGACAGCTGAAATCTACAGTAAGTTGCCACACACAAACTGCATCTTGCATACTTACTGCCTTTGCTTGAAATTTTGTTGCTACCGCTTTGTAGTCCCCAAGACACAAACAGCTTCCTACTACTGACTAGTCAAAGGTGAAATACGGAAATTCAACTTTTAAAGTAGCTGAGACTTCAAAACTCACATTTAAGTATCTTCTAGTGCACCAGTAATCAGGAAACTATGAAAAAAGATAAATTATGCATTCATGGAACCACAGAAAATTACATTTAGAAGACCTGAAGAGGACACCTAGTCAGTCAAGATATATTTATAATATAAAGGAGAATAAGAAGGCTCCTACTCTGCCCTCACCTGAAGGAATGATCAACTCTTCCTGACAAATACCCACGAAGAATAGTTTGACTTGTTCTCAAAGTTATGCAGCACTGGGGAATCTGCAACTATTCCAGCACTTCACCGAACTTACCACTCTAAAGTTTTTCCTAATAACAAACCCTAAGCCTATCTTACAGAAATTTTAGTAGTGACAGGCCTCTCATATCCCCACAGGCACACAAAAAATTTATTACTTTAATCTCTACAGCAACCTTTCACATATTTGAAGACTGTTCTCACATCTTACTTCCATCTTCTCTTCCCTAAACAAACACAGCTCTCCTGATCACTCCTCCACAGGTCATATTTTCTGGACCTTTGAGTCATTCTTACTACTCTTCTCCAGCAACTCCCCAACTGGGATGCATCTGATTTGAAGTCTTTTACCCAAAATTAGATACAACACTCTCCCTCCCCCTTCAAGGTGTTGCCAGCAGTGTAGGACCCTATCATACACAATACACAGAACAATTTATTTATACATCAGAATAATTTCACTTCTCTCTCAGTGTAAAGAGAGTATTGGTTTAGGTATAGCTCATTGGTGATAGAAACTCCGAACTGTTTTCTTCTTCAAGAACTGCTGCCTTTCCCCAACTCGTAATTGTGCATTGGATTACTCCTGTGTAAGCACAGGAACTTGTACTTACTGCACGTCCCTGACCTTACTGCACATAGGTACTTCAGACCATTTCTGCAATTTGCAAAGGTTATTCTGAATTACATCCCTGTGCGCCATAGTACTTTGCTGTGTCTGCAGATTTCATCAGGACACTGCATTTCATCATCCTGGTCAATACCAAACTGCATGAGCCCCAGGACAGATTTTAGAGGAATCCAAACTCCACACATCTTTTGTGGCTGATGACAACACATTGACAATTACTCAGAGTCTAATTATGCAACCAGCATTGCATCCCTCTTTCTTTAGTTTTTATCAAGATTGCATTTCCGCAGCTCGCTCACATACCTGTTGGAAGGTACACTGTCAAAAGTCTTACTAGTAATCAAGGTAACCAACATTCAGTGCTTCCCATGGTGCCTGTTACTTTGTCGCAATTAGCTTGTTCCAATTTATTCTTGATAAATTCATGCTGTAACGTCCATTATCTCCTGGATGCCTTCTAGATGGTTTGTTTTACCTAGCAGCTTCTTAAGACCTGAAGTGTGATTGCCCAATCACAAACCTCAGGTTTTTGCATTTTTGGGGTTTGGTTGGTTGGGGTTTTTTTGGGGGGCGGAGGGGAGGAGTGGGGATGAAGAACAGGATTTGCCATTTTCCAGCCTCCTGTAACAGTACCTTTCCACCCCGCCATGGCGGGGGCTCAAACTGCTGAAGCTGACATGTTCTGGGGTAAATGTTATCAAGCTCAGCTAACCTGCAAACCTCCAATTCACGGACGTAATCTTAACACTTTTGAAGCTAGTTTCACTAGCTAGCTCCCCAATACAATTCATCCATTGCAGAGAATATAACCATAACATATGCCATACTGTTATCTTTAGTCCATGCATGACAAGTTTTTCCCGACAGTTTCTCCAAACCTGTACCTTACAGCTGTAGCAGTTTTCTTTCAGGCCAAGAAACACGGAAGCAGCAAGAACTCAGACACGCAACACATTTGTTTCCATGCTACATCAATATACTGCCCTTGTGATGTATACCAGGCAGGCCCTTGAAAACAACCTAACTTTACCTTAGAGAGAAAAAATAAATGCCATTTTTAATTTCAGGAAAGCACAAACGATGGCCTCTCTATACTGATCAAGCATCGTAATACTGCAGTACCTAAAGAGTTAAAAATTGTAACAAGCTCTGGATAAGCTTTCTGCAGGAAGAGCGTTTCTTCCTCTTCCTTTGAATTGAAGTATAAATTTGTTCTACCACGAGATATTCCCAGTATACCCACGAACCATGACAAGCTAAGGTCACTCAATTGTACAAAGTTTCATTTTCAAGGTTTGCAGGTTTGAGGGTTTTTTAAAACTAAAAATAACAGAGTTGGAATTTGTGGTCATGGTCAAACAGTGATAAAATTAAGAACAGATAAAGCCACAAATAATTTTTTTCGAGACTTGCGAGCTTGGTTTTGTTGAAGGAGGGGAAGCAGTGCCATTTAATCACAAGCACAAAGCATCAAGTGTTTGTTACAGTGAACAGAGAAGCCAAGGCTCAAAGAGGTCTGAAATTCAACGCAGAAGACTGCTTTTCTAAAGCACAGCCACAGTGCAGGAGAGATGGAAACAAAGGAACACAACATACATTTGCCTAGAAGTATTTGCAACAAAAATACATCACTTGCAACCAGACGTGCTTTGTAACTGCAATACATAGTAATAATATTTAGGACAGTAGCAGCTGCTAGACGAGTCTTCAACTCAGTCATCACCATCTGAACATGCTGAGGCTAAGCAGGAGCATAACTACACCTTGCTCTCCCCCAAGTTCAACCAGACCCAGCAAAGCACATCTACGATAACCAAAAAGTTGGCTTGTTATTCAAGAGATAAGAATTCAACTCTTAGCGTAGCTTTCAAAGTAAACAATCTTTTGACATGCAAAAGTGCTTGGAGTCTATCCAAAAAGTTCCTGCCAGTTTTGTTTTTCTTCTTACTTCTTGTTCAGAGTGGATTCATGAGCATTACTTAAGTTGTTTGGGTTCATCAAATGTTTTTAAGGCTATTTTTGAGTAATAAAGAGACTCAATAGATTTTTTTAAACAACTGAAGAGGACAACATTAAGGTAGACACACCAGAGTCGAGCAACGCTTATCATTGCTGCATTTGACCAATGCTCTAAGTGGCACAGTCAGAAAGAACTTCAGCAAAAAGAAACCTTTCATCATGTAAAACAATACTGTCTTGCCACAGCCAGCCTAATACCCAATGGGCTTCAGAAGAACCACCCCTTCAAATACTTCATCTGACCAGAGAAGTCCTGTAAAAGACCAAGGAAAAAAAGACGATGACAGCAGAAACTCACTGGGCTTTGCAGAGTGGCCATGTTAGACTAGGAGAAATCCTGCAAAAACAACACTGCTGAGCACTGGGAGCCTGATCACCCAGGGGTGATGCAAGGGAGAACACGGGAATTTCTCCGGAGACTGCCAGCCTGAGAGGGGGCAGCTCATGGGAGTAAAACAAAGCTAAGTGGAACATGTGAGATGTAGCAGAAGGACTGGGGATGCTGCAGAGCAACGGAACGAGCCAGCTTACACTAAATTAGAAAAAACACTGCATCAGGCTATGATCAACTGGTATTGCCCTGAGAGATCAAGAAGAAACATGGTAAGAGTCTGCCCCATTACAAGTCTTACTTTTAAATGCATCATCTTGTCAGGATTAACCTGAAGTCTATGATTAGCCAGAAGATTTTAGTCTGAGAAAGTTCTTATTCAAAAGAGACAAGTGATAAACCAATTCATACTAAAATAAAATTAGAACTTGATCACTTGTTGCAACAGCATACAGTTTCCTTTTATACAGGGCAAGGAATGGCTGGTAATACTTGGTGACAACACACAGCTGCTTGTTGAAGTGCATGAAGCTGTATGAAAAAAACCAAACCTCCCAACTCTTCTGTGATATTTTAAGGGGCCTCTGGAGGTCTCTCATCCAGTCTCCCACCTGAACTGGAGCCATCAACAATGCTAGGTCAGGGTTGTAGCTTTGTTGAGCGAAGTCCTGAACCTTTCAGGAACGGAGATCTACCTCCTCTCTTATAAACTGTTCCCCGTCCTTTGCCACCCTCCTTGTGAGCAAGTTCTCCCTGAAGCCCTTCCAGAACCTCCCATACTACAACTCAGAGCTGTAGCTCCTTGTATTATCTAGGGCTTGATAATTCAATCTTGTAACTACCCTTCCAACAGCTGCAGGCTCCTGTCAGATCACCCTGCACCTTCTCTTCACAGGCACCAGCCCTGCTCCCTCCAGCACTCCTCATAGCTCATGTGCTCTAGGACCCCAGCCACCCTGGACTCTCCAGTTTTTCAGCATCTCTTAAACCAGGAGGCCCAAAACAGGACACAGTATTTTATGTGAGGTCTCCCTATGCCAAACAGGTAATAACTTCCCTTAATCTACTGCTCATGCTCTTCCTAAGGTAACACAGCATGTGGTTTGCCTGTTGCACGATGAGCATAGTGCTGGATCATACTCAATTTCATATTCAAAGAAAGAAGTCAATTTATGATTCATACACTGGGTTTTTTTAATAACGTAAACTGAGAGCTAAACACCCAGAGGCTAGAATACATTAATGTACATTTGAGTAGTGCCTTTAAAGAGTCATGGTGGATAGAAACTCAAAAATCAGCATGGATAAGCAGAGGATAACAGCGGAGGCCCTTAAAAGTCCACCTTAGAATGATATGCATGGGACACAACTGCTCTTTCCAGTCTAAAAAGAGTTCATTGGCATTGAGGTCAGAAAGATAAGACTGCATTAGTGCAAGAAACCAAACAAGGAACATCTCTGTCTAGAGTANAGAGGATAACAGCGGAGGCCCTTAAAAGTCCACCTTAGAATGATATGCATGGGACACAACTGCTCTTTCCAGTCTAAAAAGAGTTCATTGGCATTGAGGTCAGAAAGATAAGACTGCATTAGTGCAAGAAACCAAACAAGGAACGTCTCTGTCTAGAGTACCGGCTCAGCTGCTGAGAATTTGTCTGAAAGTACCCAACCAAATCCCGTTTCACTCTGCAGACCTCCTCTCACACACGGAAAGGGCGAGACAAACAAGCAACTGCTACAGAAAGGCTGCTTAATGTGCAAATAGAAGGCACTGAAACGACTCTATTAAAGAGACTGTTATGAGAACCTATACTGGACTAGAAAATTTAAAAGGCTCCAAAGGGGTCTTATACGTAAGAGAACACACAACATGTTGTATATTACTTTATATCTAAGAGGGAGACTTTAGACTCCGATGTTTTCTTCAGATCCTGCAGCCAAAACACAGAAAATGTGAGTATGAATTCATCACTGCATGGCCAGTATCAAAAAGCAACTGTAAAATACAATTTAGGCATGACAGGCACCTCAAAGAATGGCAAAAATTATGACAATCACATGGATTTAGATGCTTAAGAGTAGCAAAAATCAAGATAGAAAGGTGAGCCCAAATCTGGACGGCAACTGGGGAAGATAGCTACACAGCAAAGCCTACAAAAAAAAGTCTGTCACTTTAAACCACAAGAGACAGTCCCTTTATAAAGGCAATCAATAATCTGTGCTGACATTGGTCTCTGTCAGTCAATATTTAGAAAAAATACCCCACAAGAGTTGCCACTGCCTCAGAGAGGTCACAGAGGTTAGCAGAGCAATCCTGTGTTCATCCAGACCTTTTCCCTTTGAGACTCAGCCAGCTGACTGAAAACCACCAATAGAATCAGAAGTTACTGAGCAATTATTAACTAGTAGATCAAGTACCAAATGTTGCAAATTCAATAATCATTGATTTAGAAGTGACTTTACCTGTAAAGGACTTCAAACTAGGTTAAAAAAATTCTTCAAATTTTTCATTCAGATCTTGTGATGCTGGAGAGTGCCTTTCAAGTACACTATGCACTCAACCATTCCACGGGTCTTCACGTGCTCACACTACAAACTCATATTCAATCCACTGGCATAAACGAAACCCGTAAGGAGTAGTGCAAGGGGACGTTTTGTAGGCACTCTGGTTCCCAGTTTTTTCGCAAGTCTTCCTCCGCATTAATGATTCCCAATTGTTAATTCTTAGCCCTCCCAGCCTTTGCATCTTTTACAACTTTTACGTTTTCTCATTTCAGCAACACCTTGTTTACATACATCACTGCTGCTCAACTGCAGACACCACGGGAAGAGATTTGCTTGTGAAGGAAATGCAACTTTTTTTGAAGTTACAGCCTTTCTGCTGAGAAGTGAGACCTTACCACATGGGTCCTTCTCAGCCATTGCAGGATAAGCAGATGAGGTTTTCCTACCAAGAAAAGGTGAAACCAACAATGCAGGAAAGCAACAGAGAGCCACCTGGCAGACTTCCTATGGTTACTAACTGCTCTGTGTCTCAGCTTTTCAATACTAAGGATTTGGAGTTACCTGAACAGCAGCTGGGTTTTGTACACAGCAAGCTGGACTGATGGAAGGGGTGCAGTCGTTTGGGTTCCCACACGAAGATAATTCCCAAGATTTGATTGGGTTACGGTAAGTGTCACACCACGTAACAAATGTTGCCCTTCAGAATGAAAGCAGGAAAAAGCAAGGCAGCATATTTAACGCTGCAGTACCTGACTGGAAGACGTATCTGGCTAAGCCTTGCATTAACTCTGCTGGCCAGGTAGGTGGTGCCGACTCCCCCGTTTCTCTCTTTAGTCGAAACGTCAACTCAAATCCAAAACCACTTGGTCCATCTGTTCCTGTAAACCTGAAGGGAATGAAAAATGAAAAGTCGTAACACACTTCAACGTTAGGACCATGCAAAAATGATGAGCGTTTGCCTCATAGAAAACACAAGTTTAGAAATTCTCTTATTTCGGTCTGCTCTCACTAGAATGGCATAACATTGTTAGGTTAGCTGATGTAATACAATTTCAAGGATAACGATCATTCTAGTGTTTTCAGTCAGAAAACGTGGTCTTGGAACCATGACATCTTTCCTGGGACCAGTGAGATTTTCAGCACCCTGAATTTGTTTTTAAAACCTAATAGGAAGTTTTGCAGTCATAGCTGAACAGGGACATCAAAGAAAGTGCATAACAGAAAATAATGTTATTCCACCCTTGTGAATTCAAATTTCTATACAGTGAAAAGTGGGATGTAACTAAAGTACTGGGTATTACGTTGAAGCAGTCAAATATTTTGATGTACAGCACATAGTTTCTGCCTAGCGGATGGTCAGGGTGGGGGGAGACAAGAAGACAAAGACAGAAAGTTAATCTCTCACACAATACACTAATTCTTATTTTGCTCCAATATATGCTTACACACTATTCTTTTGTATCGAAGAGGACAAAAGCATAAAAACATTGAATATGACAACTACTGTTCAAGAAGCAGTAGTTTGGCCATTTCGCTATTTGACAGACAGGTGTCAATTTATTTGTTTTGGTCAGATAGGTCTATCCAAGAGAATAAAGTAATTTTAGAAGTATCAAAGCCATTTTGAAAAGGAGCAAATAAAGGATACCACATATTATTCTCACATATTGCTTCAACAAAACTAGTCCTTGAGAATCCTGTATTTTATACTTACACATAAGGGAAAGTTCCTGTTGCAAATCCCCAACAGCTAAAAATGCCACGTCTGCCTGTGAAAATGATGAACCTTGTGGACAAATACATAAGCTCATAAACTTGAAAGCAAGTTGGGGACATCCATGTCCTTTCTACCACTGTCATCACATCCCTCACTTGTTTGCTCTGGCTGTTCCACAAAGGCAGAGGAAAGAAAGAAGGATTTACACTGAGCGTAGAGACACTAGAAGCTTTCGTAAACCAGTATCATTCTGCAAGTTCAAATCTCCAACACCTGCAGCCACTGGCAAACCCTCTGGAGAAGCTTTGCAAATGTCTTCGATGCTGGTACCTTGCTGGCACACATGAAAGATGCAACGCACAAAGCGTTAACATTGTGCTATTTCTAAAAACAGCCAAACAGTCACAGGAAAGTGATGAAAGCACTTTCCATTTGAAAAACACCACTCACAAGCAGTGGTGACCAGCTCCAAGTGTTGGATGGATTGCTCCAACAGTAAGGAGTATGACACAGAAATGCTTTATAGCAACCCTGCCTAATGACCAGTGTTAACAGTGATCAAACTTAAGCATCGATGCAACTCCTTCATCATGCAATGTAACTTTATTTGAGGATTCTTCAAGGAAAGTTTGATTGTGGCAGAATTCCAAATGATGTGACAAAAAGTAGTTAAGAAACATACCCAAGGACAGAACTAAACTATGGACAGCCCAAAGAGAACAACAGCTGTAACTGAAAACAAGAGAGCAAGCATTGAAAGTCTGTCAGACCTCTACAAAAGAGGAGTAAACAATATAACAAAGATTTTATTTCATTAGTATAAAAATATACAAGCACGTCCATTCTTATCCCACTCCATATTATCCTCAAAGAATTTGAGAGGTACATACTACACCAAATAAATTTTCTGGGAACAGAGCAGACAATGCATTTCAAAATGGTCAACCGGTACACATAAAGCCTCTTAGGAAACAAGTGTACCTTTAAGCAACAAGTCAAATAATTACATGTGGTTCTTAAACAAAGCAAGAGCTTACTGAATAACCACGCAGCCAGGGAGCAGAATCTGGATGTGCAGCGAAACCTGTGTTCTGCAATCATGCACGCAGGTCCACCAGAAAGATTAGTACAGGATGGCAATAGCCTCACAAATGCAAAGTTGTACTTTGTACATGCAGCACCCCTATAGTGTTTTATTAGTTTCACGTATCAGTTAGCAAAGGAAAAACAGAAATATTTCTTAAAGCAAGAAACAAAATCTCTTCAAAGTGAGTAGTTTTCAAGGACTGATTCCAGGAAAAAGCATACACCAGAAACTGAAACACATTATGAACGGGTCAACTTTGAGAAGGATCAAAGTTAACAAAAAGCCTTCAAGCTGATCTTTCACAGTTAAAATTTTTGGAAACTAAGATGGCTCCCTATTGAATTTCCTCCTTTCAAGGCATGTTCTGAACAACACAGCGTCACTTCTAATATGCATTGAGTTAGAGTTTAGTGGTTTTTTCAACTCTACAGACCCCTCTGCTTTCCAGAAATAATTGTTTAAGAGAAGACCACACATGCTTTACATTGATTCATACGCAAGTTATTGAGTAACAGAAGTCTTCAGGTGCCATCAAATTTAAAGCAAGATGAGCACTTAGGAGATCACTGATGGTCAGCAACACATCGCTAGTCCCAAAGCAGTGAAACTGACAGGCAATCTCACTTATATGATTATTTGGTATGTTAACAAAAGAGATGCTAAAACAGAAGTACAAGAAAATAAACAGAATAAAAGATAAAGAAACAAGCGGTAAGTTACCTCCCCCCTAAGATTTAAAAAAGCCCCAGAAGAATCAAAATACATATCTTCTAAAAAACACACAAAAAATAGAGCAGCATACAATGCTTATAATTCTCAAATTCTTAAGTTAACAAATCTTAGAAAAATTCTATTTGCATGTAAGAGATTTGTACTTAAAGATTAGACTAAAAATATTTTTGAACAGTTAATAGTCACAGGCTGCTGAAAACTCACTGCTTCGTTACAGTGAAATTTTAAATACAAGCAATTCACCTGTATTGTGCAGCTGTTCCGAGGTAACAGTCTATAAAGTAAAAGTCTTTGATCTGTTTAATTTTAGGTTGGTAATTTGTTTTTGAAGAAATTGTGACACATGTGGCTTTAAAAGCTTGCGATTATTTTAGAAATCATTTCTGTTTAATTCAGACAAATTTTTCATAGGAAGGAATATTAATATTCAGAATGCAATTAGGATAGTAATTTTCAGTTAGCATTTTCGTCATAGCTTTTGCTTGTATCCTTAAAAAAAAAAGGTCTTGTATTTGAAAGTAAGTTAAATGTAGTTCAACAGCTGCCATAAAACATGAACAACAGACCATAATCCAGAACCAGAGCTCCTGGCCAAGGTTTGGAGGACATACCTGAGAATGGAGGCAGATATGAGCTTCAGGAACTAAACAAACCTATAAACCTGCCTCCGACCCTTAGTCTAACAAAGATCAGAGAGAAGAATCCAGTAGCCAAGTTACACAGCTTGGCTTCTCTTACAGAAGTCTCCTTCATTAGGGAGCGAGTGCTTACACCAGCCCCAACTCCAAAATTTGTGAGGATAAGGATGCACCAGTCCGCTGGTAGAGAGGCAAGTAGCAGCCACAGCCAACAAATGCAAGGGAAGTGAATTTGCTCAATAAGAAGCCCAAGATATCCAAATACACATGCCATATGAACAGAAGACCAAGCAAATGGCTTTTTATCCCTCACAAGGCTAGAGACTCCTCCCTTATATCTGGGCTATAAGAGCTGCTTATTCCCCCAAATCACATGTGTCCATTTTTGCTCAAGCCCTTACCAACAAGACAAAAGATGCACCTATCACAACCAAGAAACCTGTCCACGATGAGAGAGCTAATAAAGTGAGATTCCCCATAAACAAGTTAATTTATACCAAGATGTTCCATTACTTCCATGTGGAAACACTGGATTCCCTCGGCAGCCTCCTCCTTGTAGGGTACGTCCCCGCTGCTTGGGGGTTATGTTAGGAGCTGCCGAGGAACTGGACAAAAAAGGATCACACCTTGCAAGCTTGTAGATGTTCAAACTCATACTCCTTCCCACAAGCTCCAAATTTTCACCAAACTTGCAGAAAAGTCAACCACCTTCAGCCAGCCACTATCAATCAACAAACTAAAAAAAAATATATAGTTCCAGAAGAAAGACTGAACAAGCCTCGTTTCCACAGAAACCTGGTTGGAGGGGGAGGATAACCCACAGGTGATGGAAGTCCTGCTAAAGCGCACAGAAGTCCGGTTTGCTCATGACCTCTTCCATCAACCCCCCAAGTTCAGCGCTACCTGTACTAACTTGCTCCCTTCCAAGCGGGCAGCAAAGCATCTGTAGCAGGTTAGCCTGACCGACTCCTGTGTCAACTGAGAAGGTAACATGTTTTTACGACACACTTTCTGTTCTACAGAAGCAAGATTCTAGCCCTATTTGGGGTTGGTTTCTTTGTGAGTAAGGGAGGTAGGGACTGCGGGACGGTGGTTTTGAGGGTTTTGTTGTTTGGTTGGAACACAGGCTTTGGAGCTCAGCTCAGCATCTCAACATTGAAGTGCTTTGCAGGTCCTTTCTTCAGCAAAACAATACAATTCAACAGTCCAGAAGCGCCTCAGCTTTACAGTAAGAAAACATCTGAGACACAGCATGTGTGGGAAGGAAACCTCAAAACGAGTATTTTTATCTGTGCGTGGCCCCAGGTACGTAAACTGAAAGCTGCAACACAGCATTAAATTTCTGTCCTAACAGATCTGAATATTTCACATAGTTTGGTTCACACCTTGGTTCTGCTGAACCCTGCATTTTCAAGTGCAAGTTTCTCTTAAATGCCCATAAAATGCTAAGAAGGAAGGAAAAACAAAATCCCTATTTTTGCCCAAACACTATAAGATACTAACTATAAAGAGACAGTATGGGTTGTATTGTGCCTGCCACTGCCTTGCCCCTTCCCCCCAACCTCCAACCCAGGGCACATCACCTTTACAACCAACCCAACAGCAAAGCAGCGGGCTAAGTTTTCACAAAAAACAAATATTGCTGGAGAAATTCTTGGCTTGCTGCATGCCCGCTGGCACACATCAGATAGTCATAATATAAAACTATAGCAGTAATGGAAGGCTCTGGTATCTGCCAAGTCAAATCTAACCTTATATTTAATATTAAAACCGTATTTTCTCACATGAACAAAAATAAACCTTTTGAAAGCCAAGGTCATATATTACATGCCATTCTTTGGGTTAAAACTGTCTTTATCTGTTCAGTAAATCAGCTCAGCAGAACAGACCATGTTGCAGCACTGCACATATGCTGAAGGAGCATGTCTTGTTCCTTTAATGAGGTAAGAGTTTCACTGACCATGATGTTTAGTTCCAGCAAAAGAATCCAAAGAAATAGAGGCCCCTTTATTTACAGGGCCGGGCCCCGCGAGCCCCCAGCCACCCTGTGCTCTGCCAGGCCCTCTCCTGAAGCCACACACAGAGAACTGAAAAGCTGCTCCCCGCTGCAGCAGAGTACCCAGGGCGTTTTTCACATCAAATAACCCAGCTTAAGAGGATCAAAAGCCAAACTAGCCCTTTGCTTTAAAAGCAGCTCTGAAAACCAGAGGCTTTTCAGTTTAAATTAAAGCTATTTGCCAAAGCAGCTTCATTCGCACTTTTGCAAGGAACGAGAGGAGGTTTGCTTCACCGCAGTGCGAAACACCAGTATTTCTGAAATTCTGCTTTTGAAAGCTACAGAACGCTGGACAAGGAGCAGAGTGTACTAGGTGTTTATTTTTTGAGAGTTTAAGAGTATGTGTATATAAATATATTAGGTGAACCGATTGCTGAAAATGGGAGTTTACGCAGGGAAATGCTGGCTCTTCATGGATTATTTCAGCCAGGGAACAAGAAGAAAGCTCTTTCAGAGTATTTGGGGACAGTTAGGACTGCACTTTCAGAAGTCACAGCTCCACCCCCAGCAGCTCCCCAGAATTAAGCCAGGTCTCTTCTGGGAAGCGACCAGCTTGCAGTACTCTGGACTTAATTGTCCCAGTTTCAGTTTTCAGCTCCATCACCACTACTTTTGTGAAGCCACTTAAGATGCCTTTTGTTTCACCTCCTTAATTGCATTTCCCCACATCTACAAATACAAAGCCTCCTCCTCTGCCACTGTTGAGCCACTGTGATACCATTTTGAAGGCTGCAGAAATACAGTATCACTACGTTTCTAAGTCTGGCATTGGGAAGAGCTGCTGTTACTTCCATCACAAAGTGGTTTTAATTCTAGCACTCTCCTCCTCCGAAAAAAGAAAAAGAAGCCACAGTCATTGTCAATCTATAGCTTTCAGTACTCCAGATCAGCCAATGAGGATATTTTGGAAATTTGAGAAGGTGGTTAAACCAAGCTGATGGGCAGTGCTGGCCACTTTGGTTGATGACAAAAAGGCCCAACTCTCAGAAGTGTTTTAAGGCTGCATAGCTGGTAACCATCCCAGAAGATTTTTCTATTACCTAGCAAAGATACTACTAGCAACACACAGGATGGGGTAACAAAAAGCATCAGAGTACTCAATGACTGCCTTCACAGGTCCTCCTTGAGAAGAATCTAGGCGTATACCATTTCCCTTTCACTTCAGAGTGTGCAGTCACTTAGAAGAGACTTAACCGAAAAGTAAAATTACTAAAAAGAAAATTGGTTTTGTCCTAGCTCAAACCAGGACAACTGCCCACATCTGCTTACAAACAAACAACACAAAGGGTGGTCTCCTGTCCAAAACCCAAGGAGAAGCCTTCAGCAGGCTGTTACAGCAATTGAGCTGAACACCTTAGTGTCTCCATCTCCCAGGAAGGACATCAGGCAAGAGCTGATATGCCCCAAACAAGACTACACAGAGAGACAGCCTTCTGAATTCAAGCTCCAGGTGCATTACACAATGTCTTCCCACTATAAGCAAATGACTGTCAGATTCCAGAGCTTCAGGGGAAAAAAAAAAATAAAGAAAAAAAGAAAGAAAAAAGAAGAAAAAAAGTGACCTTACCTAGTGCTTCCAGCATCTTGCCTAACAGGAAATGGTTGTTTTTACTGCAGCTGTCAAACAATATAAAAGTCTCATCCGAGAGCCTTGACAGCATGCTGGGACGCTCCTGTGAAGCAATTTTGTAAGAAAATAGGCACAGTAACCTCCCTAGATGAAACACTTAAAAAGTATCCAGAAAAGTTATTTCGGCCAAACCCCACCTGCTTACTCACATATTCTCCCAGATTGTCTTCTGGCATTGAAAAAAACCCATTTTAAACAAAATTTTAAAGAAAAACACATTAAAACATCTGAGAGAAGCAGGGGGTGGTTATCTGGACATCAGATGGTTATCTCTTCAGAGCAGGAAATTCCATGAGCTCTCACCACCCCAAACCTGCGTGCAGGGTCTTACTGGACTCCATTCTAGCTTGATTTAAGAAAAAGCTTCATGCATAAGCAGGACAAATACAAATGCAAAACGAACACGAGTGAGACACGGTGCTCGAGACGTCAGTCTATGGCTATGCCCAAAGCTGTTGCTTAGAGCTTGCTCTTGCAGTACATCGTATCAAATGTGTAAGCCATCAACCAAATGGAAAACCTTTATAGAAACAGCAAGTTAAACTGCTTTTAGATAATTATTCCATCATCTAAAGCTAAACAGATGCAGAGACACTCGCTCTGCAGTTATTTGGAGGAGGGTTTCTCAGCTTTCCAAAATACTCATGTAGGATTCACTTGGAAAACTTCATTGAGAGAGATCTGAGTAAAATTTGTCAATCAATTTGTGCTGGCCACTATGAAAAGAAAACTGCTTCACTGAGCTACCATTCAGCAAGCAAACTGCTGTTACAGGGCAGAGGGGGAAGAGGAGACTTCAGTTTAAGTTTCACTCACACATACACAACCCTGATTTCACACATTTTACTCTTCAGCTTCTTCAAAACTCTCAGCTGGTGACTATCTTGCTCCTGAAGTCTGGAGATTCACAGGTTAGGGGGTTTTTTTTGTTTTTTAAAAATTGTCTCTGTAAATAACAAATGTTGATACAACAGATAAATTGACTTTTCCTCTAAACCTTCAGACTGCAGGGTCAACTCAACGTTCCTCCAAACTCTGCAGTCTTATGAGGGATGGTGGCACTTGAACTACAGAATAACATGGTAAGGGTTTCCAGCAGCTTTAGACACATGCAGCATGGGAACTGTTGTGTGCATTCTGTAGACCCGACAGACTGGCCACTTTTTAGACACCTAAATTAGTCAAGCCTGTGAGAAGCACTTGGCACACAGGTGTCATTAACATGTGTCCACACCACAGTTGCCTACATCACACGAGGAAAGGCTGGGTGCTAGGTTTGTTCAGCCTTAATAAAAGAAGGATAAAGGGAGGGGGGGGATCTTTTTGCTCAACTACCTATTGGGAGGGTGAAGGGAAGACAGAGCCAGACCTTTCTCAGATATGCACAGCAAAATGGCAAAAGTCAATTCCAGTTACGTGTATCTGGAAGTCTTTTTCACATGATAGTGATCGAACCCTGGAACAGGGCCCAGTGAGGCTGTTGAAGTTGACCTTCTGAGGAGGCATCAACTGGAAACTTTCAGAGGTCCCTTCCAAGCCAAGTGATTCTATAAAGCATCCTGGCCAAGAACACAGGTATGAACTTTTACTATGGTACCCTGTGTCCAAACCTGAACTGGCAGGACCCACAGCTGATAATTCACAAACACGTAAGTTAAACTCCTTTTAACTGAACTGGTTACTATACTTAGCTCCTGCCTAGCCACATGGGAAACAGCTCCTGAACTATGCTCTCTCCTAACCTTGCATGTTCAAGCAAACCACCAGCAGTTTTCAGGTCACTTTAACGTGCCGGGCTGCACGTTAATGCAATTTAGGGATTGCTTCTTTGAGGTTCAGCTGGCCATGCCATGAAAGTAGTAGCATCTGGAAGAAGGACAGGATCCTGCTTAGCTGCTAGAGGTTAATCCATTTGAGCTCTAGAGGGGTGGAAGCATTATTGTCTCAGTCCAAAGAGCACCAACATACAGTCATACATGTAAGGACAGTGCACGATTAAGGGCAAAAGGCTGTAACAGCCCTGTTGGTGCCAAAAATATCCATCCACTTCATTATTAACACCAAGTCCAGGAGCTTCAGAATACTCATGAAGTCCTAAAACAGCACCCGGGTGCCCTAAGATTGAATCCCTTGTCTGCTACAAACTTCCCATCCTCCTCAACAAGTTACTTAGGAATTTGATTCTCAGATGTAAAATACTGGTATTCCCCTGCTTCAAAGAGTAATGTGACGCACTCATCGTATAGGAAATGCTTATAGACTCCATCTATCAAGGTCAGAAAAACAGGGAAATTAACTCCACATTCTGCACAGCATGGACAAACACTGAACATGGGAAATTACTACAACAACAGAATATGAAACAGGAGGTTGCATGGGATGCGTCACTCTACTCCAGCAAAAGATGTCCTCATGAGGACAGTTTACTTTTTATGTTCTCTATTTTATGCTGCATGGATGTAGCTATACCAGTAGGTGACGGTTTGATCTCCCATTACAGTCATAACTAAACTGACAAGACCAAATCATTTCATATTCATGATTTCCATAAAACTTATTAAAAAAAAAATCTCTGTGAAATCAAGTGACTAGACGACTGGTGCTTTTCAGCTTGAGGGCTCGCACATTTCTCCATGGTGCCAACCAAGCTTCCCACCTCACAGCCAGCAGAACCCATCCCAACCCAGCCAATGTGTCGCCAAGAGCAGCTCTCAACGACCACCCGCAACACGCTGCAAGCACAGCTAGCGTTGCAAGTGAGGCTGCTTTTCTTGGCACCGCAGGGAAACTGCAAACAGCCTTACTGCAATGGCCCAGGAAAGTTGCTGCAGAGTTGCATCATCTTAATGCTTGCTGAAACGATCTGGAAAGAATAGGTAGGAGTATGGTAAGGATTTACTATTGCATTCACAGAATAAGGGGCAGGACACTACTGAAAAAGAAAACAACTTATCAGGATCTGTACTTTAACATTTTACTTAAGCTGTCTATTTATGCTGCGCTTCAGAGCTACTGATCCTTCATTTCTACAAGGTCCAGCAGAACAGTGAGCTGGAGGTGATTCTGCAAACACAGCACGCAGTCACTGCGCTATACAGTGCTCTAGGGAAGACAACATTTTGTCTGCTCACGGATGCCATTTCATACGGGGACTGAATCCTTAGCTCTGATACACTGGCCTTTGCATAGCTGGCAGGGAACGGTAATACATCTCCAAAACTTCACCTCAGCTCAGCTGCAACCTCACCAGGCAAGAGAACGTAGGCGAAGGGCCAGTTCGAGCCAACGTGGCTGGAAAGGACGGTATTGCTGTGCTTGGTGAGCAGCTGTGAACTGGGCACCAACTTTCCTTGCAGTGTCTGCTGGCTCCTTCCAGCTCCTACTGTGGAAAGTTCTGCAGCTGCTGGGAGGAACCCATTCGCATAACAAAAGCGGCTTTCAGAAGCAGTATGGGAGGGTGGAAAGAATAAGAGGAAAACCCAAAGCCAGAAGCTACACTGACAGCTACAGTTAGTTTTTTTCAGCATTGCCTGAAAGTCTCAGGCGAGGATCAGGGCTCCTACATGTTACGTAGAACATAAACACTGGTGTCTCCCATTACTTTCCTGCTCGCTAAAGAACATAGGTTAAAAAAAACATGCAAGAAACAACTTTAGCACACCCTCACACGCATTTTTAGGACTCTCATCATAATTAAGTTCTCAACTGTGCAATAAGTGAGCTTGAGGCATAAAAGATATTTAGGAGCCTGAACTCCAACAGATTTCAGTTTGAGTTCAGACACCAAGTATCCTGCTGGATCTGGGATTCAATCCCTGATGTTTCACGTCATTAGCTGCAGAAATCAAGATGATACTTCCCTACTTGCTGAGCTGTTACACAGTCTCATTTCATTGTAAAGGGTGCACTCAAAAACACACTGATGAGCACTGGAAGAAATCTTAACCAATTAAACGGCAGGCAAAGGCCCTTGGAGTTCGAGCTGTAATTCCAGGGAAAAGAAAGCACCAGACTGCTGGTGAAAGACTCCCAAAAGGGAAACGCGTGACAGCTGCAATGAAAAGTCTACTATACATAATTTAAAAAAAAAAATAAATCTGCCTTTAAGCGTTAAGCTTTTTCTGCAAGAGTATCATTCCTTTGAAGTGTTGGAAACTTTCAGAGGTAAGAATCAGACGCTGATATTTTTGATCTATAGAAATAAACAGTGAGTGTTACACAGACTCCATCTGTTGTAAGACAAAATCCAAAAGTATAAAATAAATCTTGGCCTCTTTAAATCAAACAAAGGAGGAAAGAAAGCATCATTCCCCCCTCTTCCTTTCAGTGGAACCAGGCATTCCCCAAAAGATTTTAATAGTGGCAAATGTTTTGCATCTCAGCCAAACCAGTTATTGAAACTGCAAAATGCCTCAGTTTCTCTTACAAACAGGAGTAAAACTGGGAGAGATGTCAGCTTACAGTATATTTCAGTACCCCCTACTTTTTAGTGCAGTGAGCACAAACACTCCTCAAATTCCTCATCACTTCAGGAGGAATAACCTACCCAGTAAAACAGAGTTTAGCGTACAGCTCATCATAGTTGCTCTGCTACAGAAAATCCCCCATCCATCTCTGAACACTAAAGTCTTTGCTTTTCTGCTTAATGTTACTCTTCTGGGTAAAAGAGAACTCAAGGCCCAGAGACATATTATTTTTGCGTAATAAAGTTACACATATGGATTCAACTTAGCTAGGAAATGTCAACTTAAGGCTTGTCTTCATGAGGAAATTTACTGTAACTAGTCTACCAGTATAATTATATTGCTGTAGTTCTACTGGTAAAATTCCCCTGTTGAGCCTTATTCATAACAACAGCCGCCTTTACGGTTTATTTTTGTCGACTACGCCAAAAAAGGCCCCTGCTCCAGAAAGGCCACAACAATTCACAGGGGAGGAGGGGAAGGCTCTGTGCCAGCGCAATTGGAGCTGGAGAAAGAGTAACACTATAGAAATGGCAGTATTTCTCTATACTAACTAATTATTTGCCACAAAGAAAATGAAATGCTGCAAGAAAACTATACTGTACATCAGATATCATTGTAGGTAAGGTATGTGCCAGGTTTATGCCACATTTCACAGCTTTGGTAAGGTTCCCCAAGCCAGATGCTGCTCTGCATCAGCCCCTCCAAGTGCATCCTTTTGTTCTGGCCTTCTCCCCAACTGCTGCAGTGCATTTCCCAGGCGCACACTCTTTCCCCCATTCCCTTACAGGAGCGATACCTTCACAGCCCAGCCACTGCCTCGGACCCCTCGGACAGAGCACTGACCCTCCAAAAGAAATAGGTGTTAAAGACCAACGCCCCCTGGTTTACAGTTTGCATCTTCAGGGAGGAGGGATAGCTGAAAAGCAAACAGCTCTCTTTGCAAAAGGGATTTTAAAACAACTGCCCTTCACTTGGGCAGTGCAAGAATGCTGAGCTAGACAAAACAATGAGCCATCTGTGTGCTCTTCCCTCCTTCCCTTGTCTCTACCCTCTGGGCTTAAATCAGAGCCCTCCAAGAATGGCTGAGTCCCCCTTTACCTCTGCCCACCCTGTTTACATCCTGCAAAAAATAAACAGTTTTCTGGCCTTTTTTTTTTTTTTTGCTTTTTGTTCTTAAGAGCCCTTGCAAAACCTTCCATTAAACCTCAGCCCTTTGTCAGGTAGTATCCCATCTACCCAGCTTTGTCAACTGATCAAAAAAGCCTCCCACCAGATGATCCATTCCTTGTTTACCATCCCTGGAGGCAGAGTGGCACTCAGGAGCCCTAGCCACTCCTTTGTCCAAGGAAAGGAATACCATCTGAATGGGAGACCACCAAAGATTTGCAGCCCTCTTTTGTTAGCCTGGTGTCACTGCCTATTGGGCCTTGATTCAAGATTAAGATGACAGTAGAGGCAGATGCTTTGGAGAGAGAAATACCAATAGCTCAAATTTTAAAATAAATTGGTCATTTTATTACCAATGGCCATTTGTGGTTAGGAATTGTAACCAAAGTCCCATCAAGAAAACACAGACTACCCTAGTACTAGTCAGGAAGGCATGTTCCCAACAGTAAATCTGTGTTGAGGGGAAAAAAAGGGATTAGGTCTGAATAACAGTATTCAGATGCATCTCTTCAAACATTCATTTTGTTAGTATCATTATTCCAGCAAGCAAAGGGATAAAAAAGTCAACCCTCCTTTGATCTCACAGTCGGCATGGCCACACAGCTCAATAAATGCTTTTACCTTCATGTCCCACTGAAAAAAAGCTCAGTAGCTCTTAATTCCTCCTTTTTAGAACATCCTAAATAGATCTTTATCAAATAAAACAATCTTTACTAGAAGACTCAACTGTGATCCCTAGTTGCTCCTCTTCCCAGCAGGCTGAACTCACTGGGAGAGCAGAGCCTGCAAGCTCTCCCACGTCATTCAGCACTAACCCAGCTGGGAGATGAGAGTAAGGAAGCCCCGTCTCGGGCCAACTCTCAACCCATATGCCAAGATCATAAATGTCGAAGTTCTGCTGACAAAAAGAAATCATCCAGTTTGAATACCACGTCCCTTCCCCTGCATGGCAATGAGAGGCTCATCTTACCGGGATGCATGTGCAGATGCACTACTGAACAGGATGCGGGGCTTCCTGTCAGTGACGCTCAGCTGTAAACCTATTTCCATTATTTCTCCTTCTTTTATTGAAAACAGTCCTTCTTGTAAATTGAACTACTGTGCTGTAAATGTTAAACGAATTTCCTTCAATGCTTAAAAAAAAATTCCAAGTTTAGCACAGTTCAGGCGTGTTCTGGTCCCACAAACTCCTCACGCAAACAGATACACCGCAGCACAGAGTGGCCTTCTCTCTGTAGGTGGCCTACATCTTTCATGTTATTAATGGTGCTAACTACCTCCTACAAACGACATTTGGAAGCCAAGTGCACTCTGCCTGGAAGGAGGGAAAAAAAGATTTCTCCATGGTGACCACAGCTTCAAGGGAGGTCTGCCTCCAGCAGAGAAATGCAAGTCTTAGTCCTGATGCATTGCTTTAGTCATTGGAGCGACACCATCAGTGGGGCACGTAAATAGGCACGACGCTGGGTTTAACTGGTTTTTGCCTGGAAAATAGGGAACTGAACCTCACACTTGTGCATGTGCTTCTTTAAAACGTCCCCACAATTTTTTAACAAACTGGTCAAATTCAATCAAGTCCTTCAAAGGAAGAGTTCTCCCCAGTAGGCAGAAACAAACAGCCAGACAAAAGAGAAGGATCTACAGGCACTCCCAGTAAACAAGTTTCAGTAGAAATACAACTATATTTCTACACACCAGAGAATCCATGCAGGTGAGAACTGTTAAAAATACCCTAATTTTGGGAAAAGCTCAGTCTAACTCATATCTTTGTAGACACAGAAAAAATCCAAACACAAAACAAATCCATCAAAAAATCCCAGGTCTTACTGAGCCCCTGCAACTAAATTGCTCATTTAATCTCTGATGAATTCTCAAATAAGCTACCATTAAAAGGAAGTACTTTTTTTTGTCACAGAACTCCCTAATTCTGTGGCCTCTCCCTTCTCACTCATGCCGGAAAAAGAGACCAACTGGAAAAATTAGCATTACATTCGGGGTCAATCTCTGATAGACAAACAAGAGACCTCGGAAGAAAAAGGAAGTTGAGAGTTTGGTGCCAATCTTGAACTCTCCCTCCTCCAAGTCTTAGCTCTCATACCTGCTTCTTAAACTGATGCTTCCCAACGTCCTCTTCCATGTCATTCCCTTTAACTGGGGCACATGCTCCAGCAGCAGTACACAGAAGAAACGTTTCTTCAGTGCACTGGCTAGAGTTCAGTTCCCACAGCCAAAGGAGGCTAACCTGCTTTAGCAGGGGGGTTGGACTTGATGATCTCTAGAGGTCCCTTCCAACCCCTACCATTCTATGATTCTATGATTCTATGAAGCCATGGCAACATGAAGCAGGAAGGTATGGAGACCTGGAAGAAGCTCCTCAAGGTGACTGTCAATCTCCAGAACTTCACTGCTGTGGTGGCTGTTCTCCACAACGAACCCATCACAGTCACACCTCACAAAAGTCTGACCCAGGAGCAGAACCACTATTTCCTGATCCTCAACTTGAGGGTACATCCCCAAAACTCAACCTCACCTCCCTATTCCTTCTGCTGAGGTTGCTACGAAGCTGCCAGCCCTGACACAGCAGATGTCCTTTGACTTCAGGACTAACAGCTTAGTGAAACAAAATGAGGATGACCGGAGCATTTGCATGTCTATACTATCACATAAGAAAGTCCTCAAGTTCCTCTGCATGAGGTATGCTTCAATCTCACACCTGACACCATGAAAGGTGGAAGAAAACCTTGGCTTTATAATAATTTTCCTTGAATTTCAGGCTTAACTCTCAAATGAAACTGATTTGTTCTTTCATCTCTCCAAGGCAGACATGCTGAACTCCAGAAAGTTGTTTCAAAATCTTACCTGAAATACAGATCCACAACTAACACCACTCCTCTCCAATTTACTGTCTTCCCAAAGGGCCTTTATTTTATTGCATCTTCATGAAAACAAAGCGCGACAGAGTCAGTCTCCACCACTTAAAAAGCGCTCACTGTCACCTTGGAGTTTGCTGTAATATTTCAGCAGTGCTTTAGGCATGTGGTTTATAAAGCACTTAGGGACCCATTAAATACCAAAATTTAAGGCTAAAGGCTGGCAGGCTGAGGGCAGTGAGCTTTTAAATTTATGAAAGGCCTCAGAACTAAGAGGCCACTAAAGTGACAGCTGTCAGCACCACTCCATCCTACATTCATGCAGGCTCAAAGGAGAAGCCAGCACGCACTCAAAAGAAAGAGAGCACTCGTTCCAACTTTCAGGCTATTTTCTAAATACTCTTTTCAAACTCCTTTCATACTCGGAAAAAGCCTTCCAGAAAACATCCACTCCTCTGCAAGCCTTGCATTTGTTACCTGATCCAGTTTTGTGCTCCTTTTTCTTCTTCCCAGCTCTAACAAGCATCCTTGCCCTTTTACAAGTTAAGGTCATTCAGAGGATCTATACAAGCAAGCAGAACACAAGCTGGACTGGAAATGCTGAAAGGCTCATGCTTACCCTCACCTTTAATAGGGAGGCACCACCCACAGAGACAACACGTTATCCCGGCATGCACCGCTCCCTCCTGATCCAAATGGTAAGTAGGGAAAATCAAAAGGACCACAGCAAGTTGGAACCTGTTGTCTCCGCGGGTGGTACCCTGCATCTGTATTAGAGATGAAGGCAGCTGTAATCTCTTTGGTTTTATGCAAATGGGATGCTGTGCTTCTGCGCCTGGCTAGCTGCCAGGGGGGGAAAAAAAACCCCAACAAAACCCAAAAAACACCACCCTTGTCAAGATATAGTTTTTGTAGATCAGGAAACCCAATTATTGGTATTTGCATAAAAAGCTAAACATCAAAACACAGTTGGCAGGTTTCTTCTCAGGATGTGGGAAGGCCACAAATGCAAATCTTATCTCTTAACCCAGCCATAATTTAAGTCTTGCTTTGTATTGTGGCTCTGAATTACAACCTTGCAATTCTGATACAAATTAGACTATTCAAGGCTTTCAGGAATACTATCGCATCATGGTTGTCATTTTCCACATACTTTTTGAACTGGTAACAAAAAGGTGAGCACTTGAACCACACGAACAGTTAATTGGAGATTCGGCCTTAGAGCAAACTGGAGATAGAAGTTCAGTCTGGTGAAAACACGCATTACTTCCTAACTTTCCAAAGAGCCCTGCAAACCCCTGCGCCAGCACAATCCAGGGCTGGGGCCCACTGTGGCACCACAGTAGCTGAAGATGGTGTTGTCACTGATGGAGTCTGAGGCCAGCTACGCTTGCTGACACTGCCTTCCTCGGCCACCTGTTCTCCACACAGGCAAAAGTCACCATCATGCCTGGAAACCACAGGAAGGATCAAGGTGCCTGTGCCCTGGCCATGCTGACGGTCTGGCATTGGAGCACAAATCTGCAATTGCCAGCTGAGGCATCACACTTTGGGCAGACGTACAGGGACACGTTCCCTGATGATGATTTTTCTGTGGGGCAGTAGCTGCCAGCAAGGGGTGGAAAAGGGAGTAAGACCTGTCTCCTCTCCCACAGCCACACCGGCCAGACGCTCCCTGCCAGTGTGCTCACGCCATACACATACACTCATTGCTGCAGTACACAATCTTTCTTTCAGAAAGCAAGAACAGTCCAAAAAAAAGCTCTAACCCTGCTGAACAGACTCAAGACATTACACATCAGTTTTGATTTTAAAGTAGACAGAAAAAGTTAAAAATGGAGAATAACTTGCAAAAATGTCCCGGAAGGATTTCTGCTGCCACTCAAGTTGTGCAACATGCTCGACTTGAGAGACTTATTTCCATGCAAGCAACTTGGCGTGAAATCCCACTGAAAGGTCTGTGGTTCCGTAACGCTGTCATGATGTCATGATTTAGGATTTTTAGAGCGATCAGCCCAGCACAGCTGGTGTCATGGTTGCCATTATACCATGAAACACTGAGTGGTTTTAAATGAAAAAGGTTTCCCCATTTTAAATTCTTAGATTTCTTCCTTCTTATTCCGTGGACTCTTAAAACCAGACCAGTTCTGTAAGCAGAGTATAGCTGATATTTAAGCAGAGCAGGAAATAGTGCTGCTTTAACTGAAAATAAATCTGTCAACAAGGAGGCACAGGGAGAGCTACACTTCAGACTTCTCAGGTTCTTATTAAAAAATATAAATTAAAGTCAACATTTTCACATTACTTGCTACATCTGTTTGCTATTCCATTATAAATAAAAATATAGGGGCCTCCAATTCAGTGTTGGTTCACTCAGAGTCAAGAAGTCCTTTTCATGTAATACTGTATTGTAATTGCTCTAGATAATACTGTATTACCAGAAGAGGTCCCTGAGAAATAAGCTATGCATTACCCAAAGTCAAGATGAGATACTAAAAAGGCCTCTGGCAGTGTACTATCCTTCTCTTTCTAAAGGATGACGGACAGTAAGGGTCACGGAAGCACATCCCCATTGTAGGAATGTTTCCAGCTGACACAAGCAGGTCCAGCTCTGCACTCTTTGCAAAGAGTTGGGAAACAAACAAAAACCTCACAAACCGACGCCTATCTCCAGAGGCGACGGCACTCGAGCAGAGTTCAACTGGAGAAATCTTCCAAAGACTTGAACAACCCCCCTGTCATCCCCATGCTCCTGCCAACCATCCCACAGCACGTTTTACCTGGGACAGCAGAATCCCACAGTCCTTCAAGCAACAAAGAGCTTGATACTCATTTTCTTAAACAAGGGCTTTATTAAATTCCCTGATGGAGAAACAAGACCCTATGGAGCACGCAGGAAAATCACTACATTCCTGCAATGAGCACCCAGTGCCGGTCTGGTGATGTACAGTTCACATGGCAGTCATGTTTCAAGAGTAGTTATAGCGAATGGCAACTGCTGCTGGGAGCAAGAATTGACAGTGGGTGCTGAGCTTCTTTGAAAGTCTTCTCTCTGCCTGTCCACAGTGCTCACCTACCAGGTGATAACTTCAGGTTCAGCGTTTAAGAGACATGTAGGTTTTGACAGCTTCAGCACATGCATAATTGTATATTAAGACTATGTGCCATAAAGGCAGAGCTAGCCTTCTTGACAGCATACAGATTAAGTTTCGTAGCTCCAAGAACAAGGCAAAAATAAAGGTAACAAACTGCAGGCAGCTGAAAATCTCAGGGCAAGTGACACAGGGACACCCTGCTCCAGAGCCAGGAACAAGGTTCCAGCCATGCAGAGGGAAGGGAAACACATGCATGTACCCAGGGCACAGAAATCACTTTGATGGCTCTGAGCAGGCCTGTGCTCAAGAGGTTGCATTCAACACCCCCAAAGCAGCGCAGCAGCAAAGGCTCACTATTTGCCTGCAGCGCCCAGCTGCAGCAGCCTCCAGCAGCATGGTGCCAGGGGCGGCCAAGGCACACCAGCACTCTAAGCGTCCTCCAGGCTCACGTACACACAGGGTATTCAGGGACTTCAGACCTCCCAGAGCACAGCACAGACTTGGCTCCTGCTTTGCTCAGCAGGCCTTGGAAATCACCTGCAGCCTGTCTAGAGATGGGGGGTTTAATTCCTGTGCCCTGCAACCAACAAAAGGCATATTCCACTATCTCAATCCACATTTCCAGACCAAACCATGTGACAGTATGAAGAGGTAGGAGGTCTCGTGCCAGCAAGTTATTTAAAGGTGTGACATTCCATCTGAGTAACACTTTTCATTCCTCCACTCCCAAGCTTTCCACTACAGAAGAACAACAGTTTTTGGTCTAGCAGACAGGTTCTGGGAGTGAGAAGCCAGAACATGTCCCAGGGCCAAGGAGGCTGTGTCCTTTCATAATTGCTTCTTCATTCATAAAAACATCATCCTTCAGGTCTTCAGCTGAGACTCTCATGTCCGCTCCCTGCTCTCACCCAAAACCATCAGGAAAGTGTCTGAGCAAAGAGAATAGTCTTACCACGGCAAAACCTCAGGCTGACAAGTTACCAAAGAGAGGAAGTCAACGCAGCACTCGTTCCCTCCAAAATTAGTCCCATCAAAGCAAGGTGGGCAAACACAGGTCACCTAGTCTTGGCAACCTCAGATTTCCAGTGGCAAAGATGAAATCCCATGCTCTGAGAGCTAAGGCACCACATGAAGGCCTGCATGTCTGTGGTAGGGGTCTCTTATGGAAGCGAGGGAAGGAAGCCTTTAACGTTATTTCTCTTCATTTCTTTCACTTGCCCTACCTTCTCTCTGCTCTAGCAACTAACGACCACGGTTTGCTGTTAGTAGATGCGTTGCTTAAATGCCCCATGCCGATCTCCACAACACTAGGGTCCTGTATAAACCCCAGCCTTAAGAAACTTGTCTTCTGGCAAACAGCTCTGTAACCACAAACATGAGAAAAAAAAAACAGGAGAAACTGCCTGGAGGACTCGGGTAAGGTTAAAGAAACTGCCTGACTGCTGCTGTTGCAAGAGAAGCACCTGGGTGAAAAAAGCCTGATGGCTTAATCTTAATCAAGACAAACAAAAGAGGGAAAGCTTGGGTGAACAAACTGGGGCCTTTACTGCACCATTCATCAAGGACATTTACCCTGCAACTATGAAACAGAAGAAAGACAGTTTAACTAAACAGCAACGGCAGAAACCTTCTGTCATTTCTGGCTGGTTAAAAGGCCATGTTCACAGCCCCAAGATCATGACAGCTTAGCTACTGCTACTTACTTCAACTGGAGTTAAAAAGCAAGGTCAGTAAAAGAAAGACAGGAATAAAGTTAGATCATGGTGCTTACCTGGTCTAATACAATGCCTGCTGAAGACCATCCATACCAACAAGCTAAGATAATAATTTAATTACTGGAGAAGAGACAGGCAAACAACTAGAATTTTATGCTTCTGTTACGCAGATTGGCACTTTATACAGCAGCCACTGGGGTGGCAGTCTGCTGACAACACCACCGCTGTGCCAGCAATAGGAAAAATGCCCTTACAGCAGTTTTCCAGAGGAAGACATTTAACATGCACAGGGAGGGGTCAGGATTTAAGCATACAACCATAACAGACTACCGAGAGTGAAAAACACAACAAGACATTCAGTTAAAAAAGAAGTTTCCCAATCAGTTTAAAAAAAAGTAAAGTATCACTCGACTTAACACTAACAAGGAAATACATTGCACTCAAAGCCTGCAGAGGGGATCATAGTAATTCTTCTACATACAGGAACAGGCATCTGTCACCCCTTGTGAGACCAGGGCTAGGGTATTCTCAGCAGAAAACCAGCTATTCAAATAATAAGAACAGCAGGACAGGGTTTTACCCGTGCTCCTCCAAAATGCAACACAAATCACAACACGCAGCAACAGAACTTGAATGACACTTACTCATGTACTCTGTTGTCTCCATACAAGTCACTTAACCCAAAGCTGATGTAGTGCCAGTGCTCAGGAACATTCAGCGCTGGGTTTCCCATGTTTCTGTACATGCTAACGTAGTCCAGAGGATCAGGTCCTCCCAACCTGGATTAGAAACAGAAAGATCCTTAGGTAAGCTGGTCTATTCAAGACAAATGGGAAATCTTCACAGGTGATACAATGGGCTGTACAAAGACCTGCTTTAAAACACAGCTACTGACAAAAACGGAATTAGCATGTTCAAGTTACCTCTAAAAAAAAAATTGTAGAGAAAGGTTGGGTTAAATCCAGAAAGCTTCATGTACAGGAAGGCAAAGTGCATCTGTGCAACATACTACAATGTTTTTAACATTAAAGCATTAAAAACCTCCAGAAAATCATAGTAAAGCTTCCACAAAACACAAAGAAATTGGAAAACTACTAGTAAAAGAGCGATAGCTGTATCGGCACAGCAAGCTCTTAATTCAGTCCAGAGGCACATACCTCAATCAAAAAAAAAAATCTGACGCTACTCCTCAAAGCAGAATTTGAGATGTCTACATTTTGAGGACAGCAATCCGTACTTCTGAACATAAACATGACAGTTAAAATAGCAGAGGAGAAAAAACATTGTTTCAGAAAAATTAGTACCAGAACTTGAAAAATACACTAGCTGCATTAATCAAGAACAAGTAAACAGCATCACTGCAGCTTCTGCTTCAACATTAGAACGGGTTCTTTAAAATACTGTTACTTAAAAGTCAAAGCAGCACAGCCAGGCTACGTTAAGCAGCGATCACCAAAACCTGCAGCCACCCTTCCCGTTAGGAGGCCCAGGGATGCAAAGGTGGCATTCCAGCAGTGCTCGAGCACAGCAGGACTGCCTGCACAGAGGCAGGTCAGCTCTTCACCGAAGGAACGTGCTAGGCTGTTTTGCTCACTGTTTGCCGTGTCAATCATAAAAACACAAGTAGAAGCAAGCAAGAAGAGACAAGACACTGAACCACCTACCATAAGCATTTAATAGCATGAGCAGCTGTTTAACTGTTTCCTGCCTTCAATTCACTTTTTCTTCAAGTAAAATACTCTCAACTGAAAATCCAAACTAAGATGATGCCCTTCATTGAAACCACTTATGACACACCAATTCCCCTCATCTGCCGCATCTGTTCAGACCCCAACTCTTATCAGCTGCAGGTTGCAGGGCATGCCCATGCTTCCCTTGCTAGCCCTAAGGCTTTGTGTATCATCATCACACACACAACTGCTGCACAAAAAGCATTCGAACACCTCTATTTTATTCCCTCATGAAAGTACCACTGCCTTGTATCAAACACTGTCAGGCTTGGCAAGAAAAAGTTTCATCTAGCCTGCTTGTCAGCCTGCTGTAGCACCCTCCGCTACCACTACTCCATGCCTCCTGGAAGTGTTTGTGTTTCACATGTGGAGATCTGTACCTTGCCTTACCAAGGAAGCTCTGGGATGATCAAACAGCAAAGCTTAATTGCAATTATCCCACTTAAAGTCAGCACCCTTCCGAGCATGCCATCTAGCAGCACACAGGAAATGCTGGCAAGCATTTCAACCCTCAGGCATGAGGGTAACCAGGCTGCTGGTAGTAAAGGTGGAGTTACACCCTTCAGCTTCAGAAAACAGGCAATCAGGGCAGAAGAGATGTAACCCTGAGTTTGCACAATTACCCCTAGATCACATTCACTGAGTCCAGCAACTTCTTGAAGTTCATTTAGGAGAGACCCTTGAGAAAACAGGTTTTTTTCAGAGCTGGGGTATCTGGCATTGCAGAACAGATGTGCTAAAAAGTCACTTTGCAATTCTGCATTGGCCTCACCACAGAGCTGCAGCACCTGGTCATCTCCACAGGAGATTCTCCAGAAAAGTAGTCACCGTGGCTGGACAGATGGACACAACCCTTGCCGGTAGCTCAGTCTGGCAAGAGGCCAGCACTCGGTCGAGCTGACTTGCAAAGGACTTGTAAGAAGATGCTTTCCAGGGTGAGATCTGAGGAGAGTTACTGCATGTGGGGACTCCTTGAGTTTACCACCTGCAGGAAAGACAGTGCCAGCAGGGCCATGAGAGCAGGCTTCCTGTCGTTTCCAGAAGACACCTACACAGTCTGTGCAGATTTCTAGTGACAGTCATGCACTATTTGAAATCCTCTGGCCAAGCTTATCAAGTCTGTACAAAGTAATATATCAGTTTGTTGTACTAAAAGGCCTGTGGGCCCTCTCCACAAGCGTGCTGTGCTGCCTCCCTCCTACTGCTGCAGGAAAAAAAAAACAACAGGGTTATCCTACACAAGTAACTTTCCCTCCTCTTAAGTCACACAAGGCTACCACAGTGGCTCCATGCCAGCTCCAGCATACCAAGGCAGGACAGAGAGGGTGAGCATCCCACCCCCAGTAACAGCACTGAGGTCCACTGGCAAGGGCTAGGTCAGAATTATGTAGCCTCCTCGTATGACAAGCTGCATCTTTATGGCTTAAAAGGCAAACTGGTGAGCAAGCATGGGGAAAGAATGTCAGACCTCAGGATGGAGCAGAGTTTGATCCTCAGTGGCAGCCTGGAAAAATCGATTCTCAAAGTCTAGCAATAGCTTGAAATACTCAGAAAAAAAAAAAAAGAGTCCCCTCTGACATACCCCATCTCCACCTGTTCCCTCTCACTGGCACCAG
This sequence comes from Steatornis caripensis, assembly GCA_013398225.1. Taxonomy (NCBI): domain Eukaryota; kingdom Metazoa; phylum Chordata; class Aves; order Caprimulgiformes; family Steatornithidae; genus Steatornis; species Steatornis caripensis. The sequence goes on along the minus strand of VZSC01010955.1, from coordinate 162,055 downwards.
GTGACACTGCAAACTGTCAGAGATCTCCTTTGTAGGTACCCATTCAGGTGGCTACATTCAGAGCGTGGCAGCGATGCCCCAGCGAGCACTCAGGCGCCCCACAGCAGTAACTCCCAGATCTGTGATGGAAGCAGCCAGGTGCAAGATATTCCAGCTGGGACAGTCACTCACCCCCAAGGAATGGCATTGAACAGCAGCAGCCACACACCTTACCTGACAGGGAAGACTCCAGAGTGAGGGGGGTCAGTACACTGAGCAGAAAACCAGTGTGACAGATTAGCGAGTGGTCTGAGCAGACATACAGAATTTGCAGTGAATGGAAAACACCTCCACCTGCTAAGCAACAAGCATCTCCCACACGCACAAAACCTGCTTCTAAACCGGGCTTAGTAACACCTTAGATGTCAAACGACTTGCTCTGGAACACTGCTGACACAGGCACTTTGACATGCAAGACAAACCCTTAGATTGCCCTTTTTTAGGGCAGAGACTGCTCCCCAAGGCTACTCAAATGCATTTGTCAGGTCTGATGCCAGCAGCAAGCAAGTCCTTCCTAGACTGCACCAGTTGAGCTGGACACCTCTCCCTCACTCCTGTTGGCAATGCCACACTCCTCTCCAAAGGCCGAGCCTCTCTGGGGATCCATGGCACCGCAGTATCAGCCAGCTTGGGGGAGCAGAGCTCTGTCCTGCCCAGAGCAGACCCAGCTGGAGTTAGCAATCCACTGGTTTACATGCTACACGGCAATCCAGACAGACTGTCTTTACTCCTTGAGAAATCTGGTAGGCTTAGAAGAGAGTCAGACAAAAAGCCTGCAGCAGTGACTAATTAAATTTTGTAAAATACACATCCAGGCCATATACCTATGCCGAAACCACTGCAACTGCAGGAACATCCAGCACTAGCTTTAAACCAGCTACTTGGAGTGCAGCTAGTAACGTACCCATGGCAATAATGCTCAGCAAAGGCTAATCAGCACATATATTTATCCAGTTTCAGTGGCAGGTTACACTGCTACGCTAACTAGTCAAGCACTGATAACGCCTGCTGTGGTACATCCTCCCGCCCACAGATGCGTTCGACCTTGTATCACAATCTACATATCAGTACACACAAAGAGCTGGAAGCGTTGGAGGATTTTATTAGGAAGAGCCCAACTTCAAAGCCAGAGGTACAGTACAAATTTGTTACATTCTCTATTCATAGAGCTCATTCAGGAGCAAGAAGGGCAGCCTCGGGGGAAACTCGGTATTTCTATCTGCACCAAGAGTCTTCTCTTGACTGATGTTAAGAGTGCTCTGAAGTTTCTGTAGAAGGAGAAACCCAGAGTGGCCAGAGAGGAAACAGCTCCACAATGGAAAAAAAAATTGGAAAATTCCCAATCCATTCGCACTGAAAAGCCCTTAGCAGATTGTTTGTAGTTGCTTCCCAGCTGCTAAGACAGGACTGCTTTTCACAGCTACCTTCTGACAACCCTTCAGAAGTAGTTGTGATCCCCAAGCAGCTGCAGATCACAGATCAGTGCATTAGTTCTCAAGCACACAGCCTAAGTTAAGAAACCTGATGAAAAACGAAAAGTCCAGCCCAAATTCTACCTATTTCAAAACCTATCACAAAGCAAAGAAAGTCCAAATTTGTTTTTTCACCACCATTCTATGTATCAAGATACTTCACTCAGAGATATTCATCCACGTTTCAAAAATAAAAGTGGATACTGGTTATCAACAGAGAGAAACTCCTTCTCAGACATGGCCTTTATAAATACAGCCAGGAACTCTTCCAATAAGTTCCAATTGTAATCATGAACTCTCTCCCAAGATATGCAAATAGCATTTAAAAAAAAAGACAGTTCCATTAAATAATCCACGTGGCTAAACCCCTTCATTTAATAGGTATGTGGTTCTGCAGATTCTCCAACATCACGAAGTAAGGATCTGCTCTGCCGTGCAAGCTGAAGAACATAACTTCAGCTCCCTGAACAAAAAAAAAAAATTGCTGTTAACCATAAAGAAACTGATACATATAATTAAAAGCTGATTAGTGTTACAATATTTCTCCTAAGGCAGGGAATTTTGTTCAGCAATTTCCTCTTCTAATCTAAACTAACTAATAGCTGGCAGCCCCAGCAGAGGAGGACAGACTAGCAGAGAGCGAGCTGTGGCAGAAGTCATTCTACCAGGCTTCAACAAAACAAACCTCCAAATTTTGCCAGCTTCACTATCAAAGCAAGAACAAGTACCTGTAGCGTACACATAGGCTCGACCTCACACAAGAATTTCCTGCACAGGACAGCAGTAAGAAGCTCGCCTCTGATTTCCACGAGTGAAGCTCTCACCTGCTGCCGCCAGCTGAGCTGACAGTCGGAAGAATCATTAAGTAGAAAATGCCAGGATAAACAGGCCCGCACATTACTTCTTGCTTGCAACCAACCCTCACTGGCAACAGCACGTTTTCTAGTGTTTGAGCCCCAGTTGCAGTGAAGCCCAAATCGACCCCTTAAGCAAACAAGCAGCAATGTTTCTTCCCAAACAACGGTCTTTGCCATTCTTCATTATAAAGCTAAATCTCCCTCCATCCCACGCAAATCTTATGTCACTCTAGTCCATATTGTATCAAGCTGCTGATGGAAAAGAAGTGCTGACTCCCAAACCAAGGTGACTGGAAACTCACCAAGCTTGAATATCTAAGATTAAAAATAGGCGTAAAACCAGATCAATCAGACCACCACTGAAGTACTGCAGTACCGACCCACAGAGACAGTTAAGAAATTATTTGTATTTTGAAGTCTCAGATTCACAACAGCTTATCTCGGTCCACTGTGTCAGTTTAAGTACAAAAAAAGCCTAAGCAATAAGGGCTAACAGACATATGTCTTTCTATAATCGCAGAAAAAACACTTCTTTGGAAGACAACAGCAATAGCTTGGCTGTCAGAGCAGAACATAGGAAGGATGTTATTCTGATGTTGCTCAGGACTCAATCAGATAAAGACATACAGGTTAGAATGAACTGTAAGTAAAGAAGTTGAGCATTTACTAAACTTTTTCCAACCGCTGGAGTAGGGACTGGTCAATGTCAGGTCCATCCAAAACACAGGGGTGACCTGATCCTGTTCCTTAGGCCCAGAAGAGGGGGCTGAGCAGCAAAGCGATAGTAAAAAGCAGAAGCCCCCCCCCCTTCACACAGGGCTAGACTCCAGACACTCATCTCGATAGCTAAACATCCAAGTACTTCCTTCATGCTACNTCCATCCAAAACACAGGGGTGACCTGATCCTGTTCCTTAGGCCCAGAAGAGGGGGCTGAGCAGCAAAGCGATAGTAAAAAGCAGAAGCCCCCCCCCCTTCACACAGGGCTAGACTCCAGACACTCATCTCGATAGCTAAACATCCAAGTACTTCCTTCATACTACTCTCCCACATAAACAACTGCTGTTACTGGTGTCAGACACTGTGTCAGCAGAGAAGGTAAGCAGCAGATTCGCAGTCTGCGATAACACATGACTACGTAGGTGCCAGAGAAGCCGGCTCTGCCCCGTGGGTTTTACAGGTACACACACAGCATGCATCCAGCTTACAGGCTGGAACACAGGTTCACTCCGGTCAGTGCTGGCCATACTTGAACCCCAAGCCAGAGGACAGAGATCATGCCTCCTGTGCAGGAGGGGAAACCCCAGCCCCCCACCTTCTGAGAGAATGCCTTCACTGAGTAAACACACACTCCCTTTTCCCATGACCTACCCCATCCAAGGCCCTGTGGCGGGTCTGAGGGAGGAGGTATTGGGTATGCCATTTGGGGCCCAAGAAGCGTATCCCTCACTCAGGGAAGCTCCAAATCACCCAGAAACCCCAATACATCCTCCTGTCTTCAGTGTATCCCTCCCTAGACCCTTCCTCCTATTGCCAGTGCATCCTCCCCAGGAACACCCCACCCAAATACACCTCTCAGGCTCCTAATGGCATCCCCAATGCCTCCTCCCCCAGACTCACTGCTCTCCCCCAAACCTCATGCCTCCCAGCCCAAACTCTGCACGTAGCCCCCC
>VZSC01010955.1:121726-157418 GCA_013398225.1 Steatornis caripensis | reverse complement strand
TCGGGGGGAGCCCCGCGGCGGGGAGGGCTGAGAGGCCTGGGCAGGGGCCCGGCGGGCGGGAGGCCCGGGGCGGCGGCCTGGTGGGCGCCTTCGCCAGCCCTGGCTCGCCCGGGGGGCTCACAGCAGGGCCGGTCCCGTCTTGGGGCAGCTCCCCGGCCACAGCCACCCCCAGCCGCAGCACTCAAGCCTCTCTCAGCCGGACCTGAAGCAGTGGGGCTGCAAATTGCAGCAGTTCAGGAGCTTCATGTGTCCGGGCAGCAGGGGCCGGGACTAAGAGCTGGGTGTGAGGCTCAGCGTTCACAGACCTGTGGTTCTGTGGGACCATGGCTGTGCTCCGAGGCACGGCCAGCTAATAGCCTTATTTCCTTTACTACTGCGCTTAGGCTTTTGTTACAGCTATCTTTGTAGCTTCTCTGATCCCCACAGTGCCTTTACTCTCCCCATGCACTTTTCCATATCCCTAGGTACCTCAGAGGCAGCTGTGAAGCAATGCAGATACACAATGCACAGAGCTGTGTCCTGCTTTTTAATCAGCACAGAGAAATAAATGAGCTCTGGAGTGCTGAGATGATAGGATGAGTGCTCCTGCTTGTTGCATTTCTCATTATAAAGAGCTGAGAGTTTATTCTAAAATCGATATTCACGACATACCTTTTAGAAGATCACATATAGTCAAGAAGCTGGCCAGCAGGCAAACGAATCGCTGTCCACTGAGAAGGGAGGTGAGCGGTTGGTATTCTAATGAATCGCTGCTTCCTGCAGTGAACAATATTTCACTTGTCCCGTTACTGTGATGCTTCTTGTGACATCTGCCCAAGAAGTCAATTACAGTCAACTGAGAAGGTAAATATGAGTTGCGTATGAAATGCTGTGTTGGCTTAATACACACATAATGAGTCTCCTGGCATTTACTGACGTGATACAATATCGATCTTGAAAGAATTTAAACCCCTCCATCCCTTTGTACAACAAACCCACCTCTTTTACACCAGGTGAACGATGAAAATCACTGAAGATGAATATCTGAGATGACAACATCTTGCTAAAGGCAGAAACTATGGAAGAAAAGTCTCAGTATCCGCATGAAAGATACGGGACAAGACGGGCACATTCTGAATCGGCCCTCCTGTACATTTACTGGCCGTGAAGGTCATTTCGACCAATTTCAAGACCCAGAGTTTCAAGTAAACATACCATTTTAGTGTCACTCTCAGTCACCTGTTATTTGAAGCGCTTTTAGAACATGTAGCAAGTAGAGAGCAACGGGGTACACACCATTTCATACTGGGATGCCTACTGTGCTCATTCCTTGTACCGACACCTCTTTTCTGGTTGCTGTGCCTAAAAAAACCGCATAGAAACCACGTCGTGCTCAGAGAGAGCAGATGCGTTATGACCACCAGTTCGTAGGGATGATCCCACAAAATGACGGGACAGTGAAACGCTTTCATTGGTGATGGATTCCAGTTATAGAAGGCGGTGGGATCGCTTTGTCTCTTTTTCTATTAGAAAAATCGGGGCGGGGGGGAATAAAATCTATTAACGTGGGAATCAGCCGACTGAAATCCAGTGCCTTTCGGTGGAAGCGCAGGGCTGCCCCCCGGAGCGCAGCACCCACCACCCCGCTCAGGTTTCACGCCGAAAAGGCAGTTTCCACGCCGTGGGTGTTTCTTTCCTTTTTCCCACACTACATCTCCCCTCATGCCCCGCTTCCGGCGCGCCTTCCCGTCAGGCGCCGCACGGAGCCCAGACTACACTTCCCGGCAGGCACCGCCGGCGAAGGAATACATCACCCAGGCGGCTCCACGCCGCCGTTCCGCGCATGCGCCGCGGAGGGCTGGGCTGTTGCTCCCTGACGGGTGGCTGCGGCGGTTCCTCGCCATGGAGTCCTACGACGTGATAGCGAACCAGCCCGTCGTGATAGACAACGTGAGTGCGGGCGGCCGCGCGTCCCGAGAGCTGGGAGGGCGGGAAGGGCCCGCGGGCCGCAATCCCTTTGTCATCGGGGATGGCCGCGCCCCGCCCGCCGCCTCCCCCCCTCCCCCGCGCCGCCCCGGTCGCCGCCTCGGGCCTTCGTACAGCGTCGCCGTACGCAGCGTCCTCGCAGGCCGGCGCCAGGGCGGGGCCGCCGCGGATCGGCGCGCCGCGATTGGCTGAGGGGCTTGCCTGTCACCCACCGAAGGGCCGCTGCCTCTCGCTGGTGGGGCGCGGCCCCGGCCACGGCCGAGGTGCCTGCTGTCTGTGAGGGGGCGCGGTGGTCCTATTGGCTGGGGCGACTGTCAGTCGGGGGGGCAGCCCGCCGGTACCTGCGAACCGCCCCGCCCTCGGGAAGACCACCCGTGCTCATTGGCAGCTGCAGCTGTCTGTCAGGCGGGGCTGCACCTCGGCTCTGCGGCCCTGCCTTGTCCCTCTTTGTGCCTGGGGACAATAGCGCCCGGGCCGGGCCCCCAGCGTGCCCTGGGGGTGCCTGCTCTTCTCTGTCACACCTTGCCGGAGGTGACGGCCCGCAGCCGATCCCCCGTGTTGCGGGCCCGCTCCCTGACGGGCCCAGTGCAAGGGGAACGGCCACCGCCACTACCAGCCACCTCTTGCTCCCAGTGCATCCAGCCTGGTGCTCACGGCAAGGGAGTGCCGGCACCCAGAGTGCCTATTCCCATGCCGAAGCCCGCAGAAGGCAGAGCTCCATAGGAAGGAACTGCTCCCAGCGTGGGTTGCATCAGCTTTAATTTGACAGTGGGATGTGGTGTCGCAGATGGCTGCTCCTGGCTGGTAACGCTGCTCGTTAGCTCAAAGCTTCAACCTGTGTGGGTAGTAGCTCGGTTTGAAATGAATGAGGGTGGTTGTGTGCCTTGGTGAGAAACTTCTGGGTCCAGTTCTGATTAGCCCCATCCGTGTTGGCTTCCCAAGAGACAGGACCATCCAGGAGCAGGTGGGAGGGCATATCGCAGAAGGAGCCTCCTTCAGTGTAGTGAGTCACAAATTACTGCTCCTCCCTTCTGACCTCTACTGCCAATGATTCAGATTTTCTTTCAGAGGGTCAGTGTTGTGTTCCCTTCTTTCTCCAGAATCTTAATTTCTGCAGAATCTTTTTGCCATGTGGCATGCAGACTTGCTAGCCTAGCACTTCTCAACCTATTGCTTTTTTTTCCCCCCATAAGCTGGATGATCATAGGTCTTCTCAGATCAAGCCAATTATTCTTCTGACCCCTTCTTTATTATTGATCCCAATTTCCTCTCTACAGCTTGAGCTTTCTGATACAGTTTTGATTTTTTTTCTTCCCCTGGAATCACAGTAGAGAGATTTTAGGTTGGACGGTGATGGAAAATATCTAATGGAAAAGGAGATTAAGCAGGAGACTTGACTATGTGGAGAAACGCATGTTATCTTCTCTACTGGAGACATTAAAGAATAAGTTAGGCTGATTGTTCTCAGAAATTACTCGAATAACACTCACGCTGCTGTGGTGTCAAGTGTATAGCTAACCGCTAAAGTTATTTCCAGGCACTCTGGTGCTGTGAGGATGAGTTTGTGGTGCTGTAGTCATATAATAGCAGCCTATATCTAATTTCAGCATGATGTTTTGTTATTTCTCGCAATGACTGCCACCCCTGCTTCAGACCTGAAGGGCTCATGTGCCAGCAACTGACTGTTTCTTTTCTCATTTTATCAGCTGGTCTTACAAAAGCTGCATTTTCTTCTTGCTTCTCTGATAAATGCGTTCCCTCCCTTCCCATCCCTGTACAAGAAGTAGAATGAAGCAGTTGTTGTGACATCTGCCTTTAACACTGGCAGGCTGTCAGCCGAGGAGCCTTGTGGTGACACTGCATTTTTGGTACTCAGATTCTGAGTTCAGGCAGGATGGGAAGTGGAGCTGCATGGAGCAGGTACTGCTGTTCCTGCTGCCTCATTACTGCTTTTCCTCAGAGAGCTGCAGGCAGCTTTTCAAGGCTGAATGTTATCCCGTCTCATAAATGTGTGTGTATGGGAAGAGAAAACAAGCTACTGGGCTGGTGAATGAGCCAGACCCTCCCAGTCCCAGCCCTGCTCTAGTATCTCAATGTTAAGGTATGCAGCTAAAACCTCCTAATAAGGAGGTTTTTTCTCTTACTGAACCTTGTGCTCAGCTTCATGTTTTCAGCAGGGAGAGCTTTGTAGTACAAAGTGAGAGGCTGGAGCTGTACCTCTGCGCAAACTTAATACTCATTGTCCACTAAGTAATTTTTAAAAGAATTGTGCTCCCATCTTGCACTCCAACAAGTTATCTCTGAAATAAATGGTCTGGGAGCCCTGATGGGTGTAATGCATGTGTCAACAGAGAGCACAGTTCAGCGGTGGCCTGAGCAAGTGCAAATTCCTTGACGTCCATGGAATTGTCTCTGTTTACTTAAAAGAGGATAAAATTTGGCTTTGTAATCTAAGTGGTGGCATTTTAAACAGCTGAGCTGTCAGAAAGGGCCATTGTGTCTTTGGTTTGCTCTTGATCTTATAAAGTGTGCATCTAATAAAATAGTTTTAGAAAAATATGAAATGTGCACTCTGCATAGATAGTGCTACACGGCAGATGGACTCCCTTGGTGATTTCCATTTACATTCGAGTCCTAAATACATGAAGATGAACGAATCAATAACTGACTAGCTACAGAGCTAGCAGAGGAGGCATGTTCAGTTATCTCAAGGTACTCGTGAGAATTTTCCATTAGATTATCTTCCTTCACCTTTACATTTGACATGTAGTTTTTCTTTCTTCTTTTTATTCTTTTGCTGAGATTAAAAAAAAAAACCCAAACAACAAACCAACCAAACACAATGGGGTGAAAGCCCAGCCAGGATAGTTAGCTGGTGGAAGGATGTTTATGTTAAAATTCTTTGAAGTTTTAATAAATCAGAGCTTGTAGCACAAGAGAGAATGCTTTTTTCTTTTCTTTATTTGAAACAAAGATGAAAAAACAGGTCTTTAAATGTTATTAATCAGCCAGGGTTATTTCAAAATTTAAACCTTTTCCTCTCGTTGTATAGGAATCTCAAACTGGTCTATAATAAATAGATTTACTCAGTGTGCACATCTTCAAAGAAGTAAAATGTTTTCAAGAAAAATTGAAAGGTCAGAAGGTGCTGTCAGGTCTTTGTAGTGCGGAGATAGCAAACAGCTGTGCTCGGTTCCTTCCCAGGCGCTTGGAAGCACAATTGTGTTGAAGTCCCATCCTACCCGTACCTTCCAAAAAGTCATTAGTCTTTGACTCCAGCTAGGAGTTCTGAACTACCGACACATTTGGTTAACTTTGAACTTCAATATGTAAATCTTAAAATGCATAACTTGCTGGGAATCTCACCAGGACATGCTGCGTAATTTTTGGCCTGGCATAATGAAGTTTCAATCTCTTGTGTTAAAATAGGAGCATCATTGTTCTCCTGAAACCACTTCCCAGCAGCAGACGGTGCTGGCAGCAAGATCAGTTATTATCTTGACTAAAATATGTCTGTAAGCACAATATTCTGATGTGGTTACGTTACTGCATTTGATTCAACTTTTTTGCTACAAGGCTTGACAAAGGATGTATTATTTCCCAGGTATGGAGTTGTTTATAAGCTATGATAAGGAAAATCAAAATAGTATTTTTGTTTTATTCCTTGCTTCGCTTTGAAGTGAAGAGCCAGAAGAGAGAGTCTGTCTAAAGGGAAGTCTTTTTAACACTTCACAGGCCACTTTGTCACACCGGTACCTGTTAGTGCAGACTTTGGGATGCAACTGGAGCTGAGTCCCTCTTGCCCAGAGGGAGTAGTCCTGCCTGGGTGCCAGCTGGGGTGTGCTCCTTGAGTCAGCCTGGCTGCAGGTGTTCATCAGGAGACGAGGATTCGAGCAATCTATCTTCTATATCTTTTATAACTAGCTAGGTCTGGTTTGCAGAGTGTTCCTGATACTCATCTCTTACAGATGTATCCTGGCCAATCTGATTCTGGCAGTTTTAAGGCAGGACTGCCCGGCCCTGGTGGCAGAGCACACATGCTCTGTGCAAAGCCCAGCACCTTGGCTGAAACTGCTGATGAAAGTAGCTTGGGAATAAGGCACTGGACTGTGAACTGGAGAGGCTGGGGCCGCCCTGCATTCCTTTCTGCTGAGCCTGCTCTGGCTGGTAACCTCTGGCACTGGAACAGGGCAGGCAACTGGGACGGCACCATCAGAAGCCATGGCAGACAGAGCTTGTCTGGCAGAGCCCTGAGCAGCTCATTCGGCCTCAGCCTACAAGTGAAAGCAGTGACGCTGACCCACACAGAGGTGGTGGGAAGGCGAAAGCAGCGAAGGAGCTGCGTCGCTGCTCATTTTTAAATGCTTTGGGGCAGCCAAAATATCTTTCTGGCCCTATAAACCGCGCACTCCTGCTGCAGAGCGCTTGAGAGGGAACAGGCATTTCATAGATCACTGGTTTCAGTGCAAACTCACGTGCTTTGCTCCCAGTACAGGATAAAATGGAACGGCTCCTCTTTGTGCAGAAGAGCTTGCTCCCGTGGTAGTCTGGGATTATCAGTGAAACAGCTTATCCGAGGAGATCCTACAAAAATCTGCTCCTTAATAAAATTTGGGTGTTCCTGCAAGCTGCTTGTTTCAAGATGTCATTCTCTTGTGCACAGAGAGGAAATGGAGGAGGGGAGGAAGTTCGAACAGATCCAAGTTGATGATGGGGTTCCCAGGATGCCTCCAGATGATACTGGCGGGGCCAAGAGCTGCAGGGCCAGATGCCCAGCACTGACTCTGTGCCAGGGCCTCTCTGCAGCTGGCTTTACCTGCTCTGTGTTTGCCGCTTGTGCTGCTTTGAGTGTTGCAGAAGGCTTTTTAGATTAGTGCCTTTCTGACTGCCATACCTAATCTCTTCCTTGTCCCCTTTAAATAAGCCCTATCCTGTGAGCCGCTCTTCCTCTTGCAGCCTGACTGGCACCTTTGTTCTTTCCAGACCACAGTCTGGGTTTGTTTCTGGAGCTTTTTCTGACCAGTTTTTTGTGACCTGCCTCCTTAGCATTAGCTAGTTTATCCCCCACCTGATCTTCTTTTCCCTAGTCTCCTCCCCAACCTGTTCCCTTTCCTTTCCTACTCCTTTTCCTTACTTTATCCCCCCTCCATCAATCCTTTCGAAGTCTGCTTTTGAAAGGCCCACAGCCTTCATCCCCCTCCTTTTAGCAGTGGCCCCTGAAGCTGGCAGGGTTCAGTTGCTGTTGCTCGGCTTGCTTGAGTGCTCTCCTCCAGCCAGAGAGTATAGAAGATCGATAGAAAACTGCAGAGCTGGGGTTTAGCCTCCTGCACCCCTCGCAGTAGCATTTCGTATAAAAAGACTTGTCTGTACAGAGCAGTGTTTGGGGTTGTACGCGGATGTTAGTGCCACTTGTGATGTGTCGCTGCCAGGGAGGTGCCAGTTACTCCCCTCTAGTGGCCAAGCTGGCCTGCTGGCACCTTCCCATCCCCATCCCTGCCTGGAGAATCAGTTCTTGGGAAGCTTTATTACTAGTGAAAAGGAGAAGATCTGGCAGTGTCGATGTGCTCTGCTAGTCCTTTAAAACATGCAACGATGACTGAATGAATGATAAGCTCATGTATTTATATGTTCCTCCCACAGGGCTCGGGTGTGATTAAAGCAGGTTTTGCAGGTGATCAAATACCGAAATACTGCTTTCCAAACTAGTAAGTATTCTGCTGATGTCTTGGTAAGTTCTTAGTACTGTGTACCAATTATTTGCTATGTAGAGGGGAGGAATGGTCCAATTTTGTAACAGGAGAAATGAGTTATTCTTTTTCTTCCTGCTGCACAGAAGCATCAGAGAGAGGGGATCTCTGCTATTAAGCACTTTGAGATTTTCTGAGGGAGGAACCATAAAAGATGACTTGCGGCTTTGTCAGGCTCAACACCCAACCAAAGCTATAGGATCCTTTAGTCTTGAGACATTAGGAAAAGAACCATGAAAAAGACAAAGTTGGGACAAGAGGTGTGAAGACCTCTGTATTTTTTTGGTGTGTAGTCTGATGTCTTGATTCCTGCCGAACTTCCTTGGAAGTTTTCTGAGAGTTTTACTGGAAGAAGGACTGCTGGATCAGGAACTCTGAAGAGTCAGTGGCTTTTATTTTCAACAGGGTGGGGTTTTAATGAGTATATATGTGTTCCAAGCAGTGTATTCTGTATGGTGAGGCGGGGTATGGGACTATGAATGTCTGACCTGAGAAGCCTACCTGAGGTCAGGCAACACAGTGGATCTGTCAGCTCAGCCCATGTTCACCCTGGGCGCTGTTGGAACAAGTAAGACCTGAATCATCAGGGAAAGTGTGGCCAGACTCAGCTGGCTGATGCCCTGCCAATTCAGAACTGTCTGCAATCTGTTCCCTTCACCTCTGATTCTGAGATTAGCTCAGCGCAAACCTGGGTCTGTCTGCACCTGGTAGTGCCTGCAGACTCACCCCTTGCTTTAGAAAGTGCTGGTTAGGACAGAGAGGAACACAAAGTAGTCAATCCTTGGGTGCATCAGAGCGCTCTCTCTCTCAAAGCATTTATACTCTTGCCTCTGTTCTAGTGTGGGCAGACCAAAGCACATTCGTGTTATGGCTGGTGCTTTAGAAGGGGACATTTTCATTGGTCCAAAGGCGGAGGTAAGAAAACCTGTATACTGCGCTTCTCCATACATCTCAATATGCTGCTGTAAGGAGGGGCTGTAGCAGTTGTGCTTAAAGGAGCTGTGATTCCTTGGTATCAGCATACAGATCTGAAGAGCAGAATAGATGGTCACTCTTAAGTGTGTCCAAGGTGGAGTGGGAAGCTTCATGAAATTCTCTTGCCAGCGTGCTGACCACAGACCTTTTCCCCAAGTATTTCTATAATATCTCCTTTTTTTTCTAGGCTACATCTAGGTCTGTATGGTTACATCCCCGTCTTTTTGACTGGGAACTTTAGAAATGGACCCTACTTGGTTACGTTTTATCTCCCTGGTGTGGGCAAGAAGCTTATTTTCCACAGTCCTGCTTTTGTCAGCGTGTAGTCATGATCTCACCTTTCTTGTGAACCCTCTGAACTCCATCCCTTAATACCACCCTGTTACGTTTTATGTCATGACTGAGCTGGTGGAACAAAGATACCATTTGATAGGTGTCTGAACGTCGGCTTGAAAACTGTTAGGATGGAATGTGCTCTGCAAACGCCAGTCTTTCCTACTTGGTATAAAAAGGCTTTGTTTAATCTAATGAATCCTTGTGTGGGAGAGATGTTTGTGATTAATGTTCAGGTTTTGCCCTGTATGCTAGACACAAGTTGTCTTTTAGTGGAATCAAAAACAAGTGAGTCTGACATTAAATTATAGCAATAGTGCTCAGAAATATGATTGTTTTGAGTCTCTGACAGGTATGCTCTAATGTCATTTCTGTTTGCTCAGGAGCACAGAGGTCTCCTCTCAATCCGATACCCAATGGAGCATGGCATAGTGAAGGACTGGAACGACATGGAGCGCATTTGGCAGTATGTGTATTCAAAAGACCAGCTTCAGACGTTCTCAGAGGAGGTGAGATACCTTATTTTTTACAGCACAGGCATCATTCAGTGTGTGTATAGCACTGAGAGACTGAACTGCATGAAAGATTTGGGACTTTTCCTTTGCTCTTCTTTCTAAATGTGTCTGTTGTTAAATTAGGCTCTTCCACCTCTCGGGAGATACTGCACAAGAAGTGTCCAAGGATAATTCTTCCCCAGATCGGATGTTCTGGCCTGACTGAAAATCTAACTTTCAGCATTTGTTATTCACACTCTCTCTAATGATTCTGCTCTAGGCCAAGTCCTTCTAACTCTTGCTGTTCTGCCTGTGCATCAGGCATGTCCACTCAGCAGTGACATGATTTGAACTAAGGAAGGAGAAAACCACAATGCTGTGGTCTGGAAGGAGCTGACAAAAAAATTATTAAATGACTGAGCAATAAGTTGTAGAAGTGGAGTACGAATATTTCTGCCTGCTTGTGCTAAGACCATATGCCTTCACGCTTTCTTAGAATTCGTGTATTTTTGGCAATCTGGCTGACTTTGGGCACTGAGAGTCATCTTGTTCATCCTTCACAGGGCAGGATTGCTCAGAGTAGATTTCCGAACACTTCTTCATAACTAGTCCAGAACCTTGCTGGTCTTCCAACTTAGAGGTTATCACAGTCTAATACGGCTCAGTAGCTGAAATTCTTCCCTTCTACCTGTCCTCTTGTACCAGTGGTTCCTAAAGTGAATAAATAAACAGAAATTTTCAGGAACACACATGTAGCTGCCTACTGGTTATTACAGCACATCTTCTTTTCTTTACCAGCATCCTGTGCTGCTGACAGAAGCACCCCTAAACCCACGCAAGAACAGAGAGCGTGCTGCTGAGGTGTTTTTTGAGACCTTCAATGTGCCAGCACTATTTGTCTCCATGCAAGCTGTGCTTAGCCTGTAAGTGTCTTTTGTCTTTGATTTGCACCTGTGAAATGTTGCCATGAAATCTATCTTTTCACAAACAAAAAAAAAACCTGCAGCAGACCACAGGGATGTCTGACTTACCCCCTTTTCAGGCAAGAACTGAAACTCAATTTTAATTTCTGTAATAAAGAGTTTACAGGAATTTGCTGAACTATGATGAGAACTCGGTTTTTGGGTTGTCTTTTTTAGCCTCTGTTCATGTGACATCTCTGCTTCCTGAGTTGAGCCTGGATGTGCTGCATGCTTGGGGTCACTTTGAATTACTCTTCTGACTTGATTGTTTGCCCCTTTGCTAGCTATGCGACTGGGAGGACCACAGGAGTGGTGCTGGACTCTGGGGATGGCGTTACCCATGCAGTTCCCATCTATGAAGGCTTTGCCATGCCTCACTCCATCATGCGGATTGACATTGCTGGCCGTGATGTGTCACGCTTTCTGCGTCTCTGTCTCCGGAAGGAAGGTTATGACTTCCACACAACCTCTGAGTTTGAGATTGTCAAGACCATCAAGGAGGTGATGTACTGTCTGTTTCTGTGTTTATCCAAGATAGGATTTCTGGCCAAGGGAAGTAGTGACTCATGAAATCAAGTGGGAAGTGCCAGCCTACCTAGTTCCACACCTCACTCCTTTATCTACCTGAGGAAGACTAGGGCCACTAAGATGATTAAAGGACTGGAGCATCTCTCATAGGAGGAAAGGCTGAGAGAGCTGGGACTGTTGAGCCACGAGAAGAGGATCTCATCAATGTGTATAAATATCTGAAGGGAGGGTGCAAAGGAAGCAGAGCCAGGGTCATTTCAGTGATGTCCAGTGACAGGACAAGTCACCCAAAGTGAAGCACAGGAGGTTCTGTCTGAACATAATTTTTTTACTGTGAGGGTGACCAAGCACTGGCATAGGTTGTCCAGGGAGTTGTGGAGTGTCCATCCTTGGTGATACTTTAAAGGCATCTGGACATGGTCCTGGGCAACCTACTGTAGGTGACCCCGCTTGAACAAATGGAGTGGGCAAGATGACCTCCAGAAGTCCCTTGTAACCTCAGCCATCCTGTATTCTGGGAGACTTATGGTTAAGGTCACATCTATTCTCTATTAGAGGGCTGTTTATACAGAGGTGAAGGCAGGCTGGTGGTTTAGAATGTTTTGCATTTATCTGTGCTGCAGTTTCTCAGGGTCTGATGCTCTTTCACTACTGTTTGTTTACCCTTCAGGGCAAGCCTCTAAAATGCATGGCAGGTAGGGATCACAAGTGGGATATTGCAAGTTGCTTCTCTCCCCACTGCCTGGTGAAAATTTACTCGCAGCATTCACGTTTAGGGTCTGCAGTGTTTGGCAACCTTAGAGCTGTGCAGCAGTTTGGAAAGGCATGATGAAGATCCCTAGCAAAGCAGTTACCTTGGCTTCTGTTGTGTGCCAAGAAAGGACGACAGAGTTGGGACAGTGACTAGTAACTCAGAGCTGGTGACTGCTCACAGCAGCTGTGCAGCATTGCCATGTCCACGCAACTGGCTTGCTCCCTGATTTCAGTAAGGCTGTGTGTGACTCAGCGCTGCCTGTGCATCCATGCCTTCAGCACATGGGCTCAGTCTTCATATCAGTACTGTCTGGGACTGCTGTGTGCTGATGCCTGGCAGTTGCTGCCATGCTGTGGGCCCCCATCACAAGCTATGGTTGCCACAGATAACTGGGCTGAGTCAGCAGCCTGCACCAGGGCTTTAGAACATTAATGAGCTATTCTTGGGCCTGTGGCCTACCCACAAAGGAGCACAATGGAAACAGTTTGCTTGTTGTGCATGACCACAGCTCAGTGTGGGAGCAGTGCTTGTCCTTCGTGTCACTGTACAGCTGAATGGCTTTTGCCTATTGCCCAGAACAGGAGACTTCATAGGGTCGTAGGTTTTAACCCAGTAACTGCTCTCTATTCTACAAGTGTTAAGTGCTGACGAAGAAAAAACCTGATGTGTGCAGGTGCTGCATCATCTGTGGACCAGAAGATCTAGTTATCAGAGGTTTACTGGAAAACTTTTTTCTTCAGAAGCAGCCTGTTTTGTACCAAGCATCAGTAGCAGTACAATTGCACTGGCCTTATGGGACAAAGGAAGAGGCTTGTACTTTTCAGAAATACACTTGTACTGTTCATAAGTGGTCAAAGCTCCCTCTGCATCTTGGGTGATGAAACTATTAAAAGATTTTGTGCAGACTGTTGAGTGCAAAGTGTTCTACCAGTGCAGTCTTTTCTCTGGAGATATTCTTAGGGAAACAGAGAGGAGGGTAAAGTGAGCTAAGCCCTGCGTTGCACGCTGACTGCCCTCACCAGGAGACTGCTGAGGAAGAAGAAACAACCTGATGTTCACTCTCCAGCCTACACCTTTGGCTTTACTTTAAGATAACTTTTAGCTGGGGAAAGTGTTGCAGATTTCTAGGATATATGTCCCTGGAACTTGCAGTGATATTTCTGTTGATGTTGGTGCCTGTCATGGTTTAAAGCTGGGCTGGCTATTAAATGAACAACAGATGCTGTTTGTTAACTCCCTCCCTTCCCAAAATGGGGGAGGGAGGAAGGGAAAAGGGAAAGAGACTTATGGGTTGGAAAAGTTAAAACAGCTTTAATCTAACTACAATAATAATGTATTATAATAATGGGAAAAAAAATAATGAAATATATACAAATATACAAAAAACCCATATCAAGCTCCCCCCCACTGATAACAAATACATCACCTGGATGCTGCAGCGCATGCCCCAGGAAAGCTCAGACTGTACTCAGCAGCAGGTAGGAGCTGGATTCAGGATCAAAAGTAGAATAATTGTGTAGGGTCCTCCTCAGATACTTAAGCAAGGAGCTGGGTAGACCTAGAGAGCAGCATCCTGCAACATCACCAGGACCCTACTAACAGCCCCATGCTGGGCTTAAATAGGCTCCTGGACCATGGGTGTGGACAGAAGCACCAGGTGAGGCTGCTTAGGGTCGTTAAAGCCCATCAGTGCCCTGGCCATAAAGGGAGAGAGAGTGACCCTTATGATTCCTTACCTTTATTCTGAGCATGATGCGTACGGGATGGAATACTGCATTAGGTTAAACCAGGATAGTGCCATTCATGACTTGATTTGCAAATCTGAGGGGTTGAGTGTGGCTGCTTGGGCTTGCACTTTTCTTGCCTTGGGAGAAGTTTGGACATGCAGCCTGAATACACTGGGGAAAGCACAAAGCTGAGGTCCTGGATGTGGGAGTTTCTCAGTCCCAAAAGCTGCTTCTTGGACTCTGTTGGAGTCTGACTTGAAATTTTTTTTTAAAGGGGAAAAAATTAGGAAAGAAATTTGGGGATGTTGAAAAGTCTACAGGTGAAATTACCTTAAAAGGGGAATACTTATTTATACCTACTTCAGTACAAACATTGTCCTCTGTTTCTTGGTTCACTGTGAGGGTGGTCAGACACTGTAGCAGGTTGCCTGGAGAGGTTTGTAGATTCTCCATTGGTGGAGGTACCCCAAACGTGACTGGATGTGGTTTTGGGCAGCCTTCTCTAGCTGACCCTGCCTCAGCAAGGGTGTTGGACCAGATGATCTCAAGAGGCCCCTTCCAACCTAAATGTTTCATTGTTTCTGGTTAGGTATTTTTTTAACATCTCTAAATGATAAAAATTTGAAATAGCAAAGCTTACTGTGGAATAAGAAATATGGGGTGCTGGAGCAGTTTGAAAAGTCAAAGTGTTTTGTTTCTTGTAACTTAAAATGTAAGTGGGCAATGGGAAATGAGGAGCTTAATTATGTTAAGAAACTTTTGCTGTTAGCAATAACTTATCATTTACTCTATTGAACTGTAATAATGAACTTTCTTCATGCTCCTAATCTGTTGTGAAGTTACCCAAGCCCGCCTTTATACCAGGTTAATGTCACTAAAAGGTGTTTCAGGTGTGTGTTCTACTTTGCCCTATAGTAGGTTGGAAGTGCTCACAGGATAGTTACGTCATCTGCACTAGAGGGAGGTAACTTCTAAGTAGTAAGAGAGAGCTGGAAGCAAGAGGTGAGCAGCAGCTAGAAGGGGGTGTGAGCATCCTTGGTGTCTCTGATCATCACATGGAGCTGTAGCATAAATAGGTATTTTACCTGTTGTGAGCCCAAAAGGTCTTTTCCCCAGCACAAAATATTGTTGAAATTGGTCTCCCCAAAGGGATACGTGGATTTTGATTGTTAGTGAAAACAGTACTTCATCAGAGGCATTTAGGTTTACCCTTCTCATCTCCCTTTCCCTGACTCTCTTTCCTCCTCAGCGTGCCTGCTACCTGCCAATAAACCCCCAGAAGGATGAGACTCTGGAGACCGAGAAGGCTCAGTACTACCTGCCAGATGGAAGCACTATTGAGGTTTGTAAGAACCACTCTCAGAGGATTCCTAATGTGAAGCATAGGGTTTCCAGAATAGCTTTCTACCTAGTGATGGGAAATTCAGTGCGGTGTTAGGTGGGAGGGGATAATTTTAAAAGACAAGAACTCATCCCAGGCTGTTGACTTAGTACTAGATTTTTTTAGTCATTAGAAACCTCATTAGAAACATCGTTAGAAACCTCACAACTTCTACTGGAAGTCCTGGGTGAGGATGCAGCACGACCATGGGGATGCTGAGTTGTTTGAGTGCAAGCTCTGATCTAGCAAATCTTTATGCAGATCAGGAACAGAGTGTGGGTAGTCACCAGCTCGCTGTAAATTCAGCAGCGTACGTGACTTTTGTCCTGCCTAGATGTGCAGAAACAATTTCTTTGAAGAGTGAGTTAGGAATACTCCTCAAAATTCTGAGCCCTCTGTAGAATGGTTGAAGGGGGAAATACAGGTCTTACCTCCAGCACCAGGGGTGGATCTGCTCCCTTTTCTGCTGTGACCTGCTGTATGGGGCTGAGTGAGTTTCTTCAGCTCTTTCATCTGCAAAATGGAAATAGCGTCTGTTCTAGGAGCAGTAGACCAAACTGGCAGTCACTTGGGAGCTAGTAATGCAGCATGAATGTCCTAGAAACTTTGTTACTCTGCAGTTTCACCTAAGAAAGTCAAGTGTAAACTGTAGGCAGTGAACAGAGCCACACTGCACTCTCTGTGCTAACTTCTCCCCTTGCAGATTGGCCCTGCCCGTTTTCGAGCCCCAGAGCTCCTGTTCCGGCCAGACCTGATAGGGGAGGAATGTGAAGGACTCCATGAGGTGCTCGTTTTTGCCATTCAAAAATCAGACATGGACCTGAGGCGAACACTGTTCTCCAACATTGTGCTGTCTGGAGGCTCCACGCTTTTCAAAGGTTCCTGCCTCTCCTCTTTCAGTGGGCTGTGACATTTTCGATCTCTTGCTTCCTCCTCATGTGAAACTGGGAAGATAACTCAGATCACCCAACTTGTCCTGTGGGGTGAGGGCTGCGGGAGCTCTGCTCTCTCAGGGTGGGGGTTACTGTCTAATTTTCTGAGGCCTAGCCATACTCTTCTGGGGACGCAAGACACCTCTGCCCTTTTGTACTTCACTTCTAGGGCTTGAACGGCTTTTATTGTTTCCCTCCTATCACTCTGCCTGTGTCAAGACTGAAAAACTGTGTTCATTCCTGCTGCTGTAGTTTAGGATATTTGAGACTATGTACCTAAAAGGCTCTGGCATCTCCTAAGGTTCCTTTAGGTCTCAGGTACGTGAGAGAGTCCAGCAGTCCTGGTACTGCATGAAGTGTCAGCTACATGTGTGCGGAAAGCTTTCTACCCATCCACTCAGGGCTCAGCTGGCCCCATTGACTTAAAGATATCTGCTGCCAGAACCTGTCAGTCTATCTACAGGTGGACATCTCCCAGTAGGTCCTGGTCTTCTCATTCAAACCCTGCTCCCCTATGCAAATGGGAGGAATGCCCAGGGAAGGAGGGGGAACTGGCCTGCCTGTGGTACTCCCTAAAAATCTTGTTTGCTCATCTCAAGTTGCTGCTTGAGGGACAGAGCCCATTGTGCCAGTGTTTGAGGTCTAAGTGCGTCTGTTGAATCCCGTTATCTCGCTGGCTGTGTTCTGCACCTCTCCAAACTGGTCTCTCTGAGATCTGGAGTGGGATTTTTGAATAGGACTGCATAGGACACGTCCACATTGTTAGCAGATGGAACATGGGATTTTACTGAGGGGCTCACATTGCCCATTTTCTGTCTTGTGTAGGCTTTGGTGACAGGCTGTTGAGCGAAGTGAAGAAACTAGCTCCGAAGGACGTCAAAATAAGGGTAAGAGCAACCTCTTGTGTTTCTCGCTTGCTGTGTGTGGTGTTCTGTGGCCTTTGCCCCCTTGAAAGAACCATGCTCAGAGTGCGGTTGCTGTTTGCTTCAAACCAGAAATGGCTTTCTTGAGATAGCCCAACAGTGTTTGCTGTTGTGATGAAAGTCTGTTTGGTTTCATCACTGAGAAGATGGGCTCCTCTGACAACATGACACCTGGACCACAGTGGCTGTTCTGGGGGTGCTGCTGGGTGTCTTTCTGGTGGGAGAGATCATACCTGTGTTTGTCGGCTGTCAGCTGCAGAGACATGGGGCAGCGTGCCAGAAGGCGCAGACTGAGCTTGGGATGGTACTGACTGACTCTCTTTTTCCACCAGATATCAGCTCCTCAGGAGAGATTGTATTCCACGTGGATTGGGTATGTACTGTGCAGTGACATGTCTTGCTGGGGGATGAGGGCTGGGGAGGTGCAGCCTGTTGGCGCTCATGCTGCGATCCCTTTGGGTGCTGCGTGCTGGGAGGGTTTCATTGTTCAGCTGTGCGATGCTCAGCGTGGTTACTGAGCTGACTTCATCTGCACTCCCAGCCGCTTAGCCTTTTCTATCCTTAAGGCTCCTGCAGGACCTGTTCATTTTCTTTGTCTTACCAGTCTTAACTACAGTCTAAGGTAGAAGAAGGTCATAGGTAGTACATTCCTTAGGGCAGAGGCTCTAAGTACGTTCTCCCTCTTGTGCACGTCTTTGCTACAGATCAGGAGAACTAAACTCTGTTCCGTAACCCTAGAATGTGAGTCCAGATCCCATGTGAAGAGAGCCGGTGTTTGCAGCAGCATCGGCGGGTCATTTGGGAGGGGGCGACTGGTGGCAGGCACTGTACCGCCAGCACGTTTGAGGCTAACAGGAGAGGAAGGGACTGTCCGGAGAGCCTTTCTGCTGCACAAGTGGGAGCCTCAGCACCTTTCTGCAGTGTGGAAGTGTTGCACAATAGAAACAGCTCATCTCTGCGGAGATGGGAGGGTGCCCCGATGCTTTCCTTTAACCCATAACATGCCTGTCTCTCCCCAGTGGCTCCATCCTGGCCTCACTGGACAGCTTTAAGAAAATGTGGGTTTCAAAAAAGGAATATGAAGAAGACGGAGCTCGTGCCATCCAGCGACAAGCCTTCTAGCCCTGGGACCTGTCCTCAGTCTCCTCTGAAGACTCACTTCAGTTCTAAACTCGCTTTTCTGAGTCTGAGTGTCTGAGAGCTGCCTCTGTGTGTGTGTGTGCGCGCACCAGCATGCCCTGATGTCACTGAGCAAAGACGACTGCAGCAGGAGGGTTGTATTAGTACTACTAACTTCTTATTTTTTTATTTTATTTTTGTTGGTGTTTTGTAAATGGAAAGGAGAAAATACCAGTCTGAATTTCTCCAGAATGGCCCATTCCTTTTTCATTTCAGTCCCTTAATTTCTTTATCACAATCAATCACATTTGTCACTGTAAAACAAACAAGCAATGAAAACAAAGGGAACAGCTTGTAGAAACTGCCTGGCAAGCCAGAAGGGAGGCAGCCGCTGCAGACTGCCCACACAGGCTTCGGTCAGCCCGACTGCAGTGCCTGAATTGTCTGGAAACACATAGCTGATGCCCCATCGCGCTATTTTCTTCTTCAGCAGTGTCTTCACCATCAGTAGGTGTTTGAAGTTGTTGTTTTTAATATATTTTTTATTAAGAGAAAACACATTCTCAACAGTTAAGCCCATGCCCCCACTGTTTTTGGTGTGTGAGTGTGTGTATGCGTGTATAACTTCTTAGCCTGATGCGTGGGTCTGCACCACAGCTGGAGAAGTTGGTGACAGGGTTTAGTTTGTATTGCATGGAGTAGAACAAAGCAAATCTAATCAGCTGTCATTGTATTAGACGGTTATTCTCTCGTACCTTGTTTTAAGTACCTTTTCTCCTCTGGAAGCAAGTGCCCCAGAATGGGGGTGAAGGCACTTGTGTGTTCCCCCTCAACCTGAAGAGATTTACAGCACTGAGTTCTCATGTTCTTTCTCTTTGTAAGAGTCGAGGCTGTTTCCCTCCTTCCTGCCATGAGAGGGCAAAGGGAGCATGTAACTGCAGCCAGGCATAAGTCTTGTGTACTCTATCCGTTCTGGGGCAATGTAATAGTTGGGAAGGTGCATTGTAATGTAAGAATTGTTTTAATTATTGAAGTGTCTGAGGATATCTCAAATACTGACAACGGCACCTGGGAATTACGCTTTGGGTCTTCTTTGAACACCGGTTACCCAGCTGTCCATTGCTTGATGTTAACACTGTTTACAGCACGCGAGCTTGGCAGCAGCCAGCCCTGCGACACCACCCAGTGACTGGTCATGAGGGAGCCCCGCTGTGCTCTGTGAATGCGCTGAATAAGAGGACAGTAACCTGGGGCAGAATGCTCGTGTGAGCAGGACACTGTCGCAACAGCTGTATTCTGCTGTACTGTGGATGCCTTTCTGCTCACCTGGGGGCTGCTTTGCTTCTACTGCTTTTACAGTGCGGCAGGCCCACAACTGCACTTGTGTTGGGGTGTGTCACTGTTCCCCACTTTAGGTTTTTCTATGCATTATTTGATGCTTTTTTCTTTTTCCCCAGTGCGGATTTTATGCAGTACCTGGCAGTAGCAGTGCAGCTGGAGTTGCTCGGTGGCAGTTCCTCCCTGTTCCCCTCCTTTCTGTTCATTGCCACACATCACCCTGGGGTCACTCACAAGCACAGGGATGGGGTGAGGGCCAGAGCAGTCCTGCTGGGGAGGCGTGGCAAGAGCTAGTGCATTGCTCCAGCTGAGATGAATGTAAGCAGCAGCATGCAATGTGCTGCCCCTGTGGGAAGCACGTTCCGGGGGCTCACTGCTGAGCTTGGAGAGGTGGCAGGCAGGCAGCTGGGGTGGTCTCTTCCCAGCTGAGGCCAGACTGCTTGTTCATCTACCCCCATCAGGGCAGACTGTTTTTTTTTAAGCAAGAACGGGTCAGGTAGAAAAGAGCCGTCAATGCTCAGCTGCTGTCTGCTGGAAAAATCGGTTGCGTTCTTTCTGGTTTGCTGCGTGCAGAAGGGAAGAAGCCAACCCCTCTCGGTTCAGTTACCCAGTGCCCCACGCAGTGCCAGTGATCTCATCCTCCCTGTCCCAGCCCCTCTGCTGCCCTGGCAGAAGCAGCAGTGCTCCATTTTGCAACCTGCAGTGACTGGGCAGAAAGGTGCCGTCTCTGATCTAGCATTCATTTGATCTGCCTGACTGTTCCCTCGCACACTGTCCAAACCATGTTGCCTGGTGGTGCCCAGCATACTGAAATAAAGTCATTCATATACAACCCTCAAGCCTCCTGGCCTCATCTTCCCACACTTGCATTTTTAAGGAGGTAGCTTGTGTTCTTCTCTTGCCTGTGCAGAATTATTGCTGGCCAATTTCTGCAAGGACATGTCTCTGGTCCAGGACTGCATTCCTGATGTGGCTTTTGAGCTGAGGGAGCAGAGTCCTGGGCTGCACTGGTGCTGCCCAAAGCTGCTCTTCTCAGCAACCACTGTATATTTCTCACTGCAGCCAGGTTAAGGGCAGCTGAGGCACAGAGAATTGTGGGTGAGGGCAGCCCTGGCTGAGCAAGGGGGGATGGGAGCGATGCCACAGTTGTCATGAGAAGAGCTGGTGCCAGCCCAGGCTCTGGCCAAGAACTAAGGTGGCAAGCTTTGCTCCCAGGGCAGGCTGGGGGGCATGGGAAGGAACAGGGCAGTCCAGTCCCTGGTGTCCTCCAGAGCAGCAGGGGACTCACCTCCCCCAAAAAGGCAGGTCCTACACCAGCCTACTGATACTCTCTGCCCCCTCCAGAAACAGGGGCAAGCCCCAGCGCGGTTTTGCTGGAGAGGAGCAAAGCTTCCTCCCTCTCTCTCCCATTCAATGACAGTTGTGCCCCTGCAGCACTGCGTGAAACGAGCCAGGTTAGATCCACCTGCTAGAAAAATCACCGAGCAGTACAGAAAAGATCATCTTTAATTTATGAAATGAAGAATCAAACTTTGTTAGAAGTAGCACAAATAACTTATGATTGAACCACCAAGAGCTAGAGAAGCCTTGCGGCAGGAACGTCTTGGTCCAAGACAGAACGCAGCCATGCCCTGAGGCAAGATGGCAGGTTTGTGGGCTCAGACCCCAGAGGGAACCCAGTGCTCACCAATGAACAGCACCTCCCTAAGCACCTCGCAGCCTTCAAATGCTGCCTGCACCTCCCCCTCCTACTGCAGGGATGCGTGGGGCAGAGCTCTGCTTTGGCACCTCTCTTCTGCCTGCCCCAAAACACATTGCAGGGACTGAGCAGACACTCCATCACATCAGGGAGCCCCTTTGGTGACTACCTGCCCCATCTGCTCCCAGCCAGAACTGGGACAACCAAGCCACCCATCCTCCTCCTTGGGCCCATGGCTCGGCAGCCAGATGAGATGATCAAACTCTGGGGCACTGTTCCAAGTGGAGAGGAGCCAAGGTGTCTGACTCGCCACAGAGGTAAAATCTCAACCCTGTGACTGCCCAGCATTGTGTCAGACAGGCTCCGAAGAGGAATCGAAGGCACAAAAGCAAGACCTGGTGTCCTCCAGGCTGTGGTCTCCCCCTTCAAGAGGGGAAGGCGCCAGGCTGCCTCACTGGGGTACCCGGGATGGCCCTGGGCAGGGAGGCACTTCCATCGGCCCGGTTAGGGCTTGGTCCCCTGACCTCAGCTCCACAGCCCCAGCCAGCATGGAAGGGGGCTCACACCACAGTGCGGCGACAGAGCTGACTGGAAAGGGCTGTGGAGGGGAGAGGAGGAACAAGATGCCAGATGAGATGTTCCAGCTCAAAGCTGTGAGCCCAGTTCAAGCCCAACATCTTTCCCAGCCCAGCAACAACTCCCTCTACAAGGCAACAAAGAAGGGAGCCTCGGCACAAAACAAGCACAGCCGGCAGACCCTGGCTGTGCAGAATATTGTCCTGCGAACAAGAAATGCTTAAGAGCGGATTTGTTCCAAGAACCACAGCACTGTATGAGGGAGGAGTTTACCAGCTACTGGGAAAGGCCTTCAGGGTTTGCCCATCCCTGCCCCTACTGTCCTGCCGTCACCCCCCTCTGTCACTTGGTCCCTCAGGAGCCTCCTCCCCCACTCTCCAAAGCTGCAGGGCTCTAGCAAGGAGGGACTCCTTGAGGAGTCCCCCTCCTCCTCAGCCAGAGAGGCTGTGGTTCCCCCAGGGCCATGCCCTGGGCAGAGGACTGCACCAGGGATGTGGCTGTCTCCAGCATGCACTGCAACCCAGCATCTCCCTGTGGGGACGAGAAGCCCTTCGATCCCTGGGGCAGGCTAGGATAAAATGTTCTTGCTCCTGTGGCCAAGCGATCTATCCCAGGCCCCTCACACACTGAACTTCTCCTCCTTCCCCAGTGACCACCTCCTGAATGAGTAAACATTGGCATTACAGCATTTCACAGTTGAACCGTAAATATCGGGGTTTCTCAGCCAGCAATCCCAGCACTTAGCCTGCTGTCCTGCACCAGCCTGGAAACAGCAACACCCCAGGGGCTCAGGCACCCCTAGATCATTTTGACCTCTGGTGCTCGGCCTTGCATCAGGCTTTGGCGCTGAGCTTTCACCATCTGCAGACGTTTCCCATGCAAGCTGAACTGTGACCAGCTGAGGAGCTGCAGCAGCGCGCACGTGATGGGTACAAAGACGAGGAGGTAAAAGCAGCCCTGGCGAAGAGTTGGCTCCAAGGCTGCAGCAGACTCCAGCTTCGGCTGGGCACTTACCACATTGCTCAAGGGGCTGCGCTGGAAGATGTCGTAGCCTGGTGTCAGAGAAGAGTTTGTGAGACTGAGGACAGTGGGAATGGACCCTTGTCAATTCTCTCTGAGTGACTGACCTTGGAGATGCAGAGACCAGGTACAGCTTAGCAACTGGAAGAGGTCTCTGCCCTGACCCGGGCACAGGACACAGTGGAGGACACTGAACTCATAGGTCTGCCCTCCCCTGCCCCACTGCTTTACCCAGGAGCGTCCTTACCTGTGTAGGCGCTGAGCAGCCAGGTGCCGATCAGAGGGGCAAAGGTCTGGCCCGGCTTGGTGACCAGAGCCACCATCCCAAACAGCAGTGCTGAGGCCGCCTGCTTCCTACGGTTCAGGACTAGATCCTCATCCACCAAGTCGGTGACCACCAGGTTGAGCAACTTACAGGTCCCTTCTGTGAACACCCGGTTGCTGCAGAACAACACAAAGCACTGAATAGAGGCATGAACAAATGACAGGAGTAGGTGAGAGATCAGAGAAAATGGCGAGAGCAATGAGAAAGATTCCCCAACACTTGAAATAAGGATTTCAGAAGCCCTGGCTATGGGAGGGGAACACTGCTAGCAAAAAGCCATGTGTACTCTGCTGTGATGCCTTGGATCAGTCCCAACCAACCACACAGACAGGCCTGGGGACAGGACACGCTGGGCCAGTGGCTAGCAGGCAGCTGCAGCACATACTGAGGGCTATGGCCCCAGGCAGGCTGCAGAGGATGTGGGGAGCTCAGCTCAGCAGCTGGGAGAGGCTGCTGCAGGCTGCCCCAGCCCTGCCAGGTCTGTGTCCTGAACATCACTGCCTCCCTCAGTCTGCTGCAGGCACAGCCAGCAGATTCTGCAGTGACCCGTCCCAAGCTCGGGTGCAGTCAGAGCTGGGAGCCACATGGCTTCTGTGTGACCCTGGCTGCCACTCCTCTCTGTAAACCAGAGACAAGTCATTTCACTTCCCAGGTGGCAGAAGGCAGGATAAGCGAGTGCTGCCTGCCTACCTGGCAATGAAGATGCAGAGCAGATACACCTGATCAGGTCCTGCCAGGAGCATGACAATGCTGAGAGCCAGCTTCAGGAAGAAGAGTCCTTGCACCACAGCGTAAACCCCCCAGCGGCGGCACAGGGACAGGAAGTAGAGGTTGTTGAGATGGGGGGCAATGTAAGAAACACCTGAGCAGAGACAGAAGCACAAATAGCTCGAGGGAGTTTCAATACCCACCACGCCTGCAGGACTGATACTGAGAGAGGGGACAAGGTTGGCTACGGCCAGCAGGCCTGTAGGACAGGAAGTACAGAACAGCCCCCATGCAAGTACAGAAGGCTGCAGCAGATCTACTCAGTGGCTTTGTGGCACAGCGCACACTTCCTACAGA
This sequence comes from Steatornis caripensis, assembly GCA_013398225.1. Classification (NCBI taxonomy): domain Eukaryota; kingdom Metazoa; phylum Chordata; class Aves; order Caprimulgiformes; family Steatornithidae; genus Steatornis; species Steatornis caripensis. The sequence continues at coordinate 133,555 of VZSC01010955.1, read as the reverse complement.
GGGAGGCCTCATCCACCAACCTCCCACAGGCAGGACGGTAGAAAAGATTTGCCCAGTGTCACGCAGGGGCTGGCACTCAGTCCTGGAGCAGAAAAGAGAGGGACTGGACAGCGTGACCAGACCTGGCCCACACAGAACCCTCCCAGCATAACTCTAAGACCAGTGCCCACAGACCTGTGGCAGCCTGGAAATGGTCCATACGCCACAAAGGGGTTAAATTCAGAGCTGTGTTCCCTGCTGCATCCTGGGGACACGATCTGCAGCCACTAATGCTCTGAGCAATACCTCCACAGCATCTAGGCCAGAGTCCAGCACACGGGGCTCGTCAACACTGGAAAAGGCTCCAAGTTACTTCTGTGCCCAGGAAGGGTGACTCGGAGGTCCCAGGGAAGCATATGGGGGATGCACATGTGTGAGTCTTACAGCCCAGAGACCCGTGTGTGAGCACACCCCTCCCCAGATGGAGTTTGGAAAGAGCAAATCCAGACTCGGGCCAGGTCCTAACCTGGCTGCTCCGTCCAGTCCCATCCAAGACTCACCGAGCAGGAAGGATCCAGTAGAGACAGAGATCTGGTCTGACAGCAGGTGCTCCAGGAACAGAGGGAAGAAGTTGCTGTTAAAGTGGCAATGGAAAACCTGCGAAGGCAGCATGCAGACGAGCTGGTCAGCAAGAACAGCATTAAGAGAGAGCAGAAAAAAATAACAGCCCTCTGGGCTCTGTTTTCCTAGAAGCCCTGTGCCAAGGGACCACGCAGGATAGACCTGGAGTACTTAAGCAGAGCAAGAGCTTGGCTATGGAGTTTACAACACTGCTGGCTGAGACTGCAAAGCTTCAACACCATCACCTGTGCTCACTGCACACCTGGAGTCAGCACCGCTTCCCAGCTGCCCAGGCACTGCTTGCAGGACACCTGCTCAGCACACAGCGCTGCTAGGGCAGGCAAGGCAAGGAGGTGACAGCAGTGACCACAAGGGCTTGAGGGATACAGTGGCACGGCAGGAAGGAGGAGACAGCTGGCAGGAGGACAAGGATAAGGCAGGAGCGAGCTTGAACACAAAGATGCAGAGCAGCATCAAGAGCCATCCTGAGGGGAACTGAGGGATCCCCAGGGAGACAGGAGCTGTGATGGCAGCACACAAACCTGAGGAAAGCTGGGCAGGCTGCCAGCATTTGGTAGTAATCACTGAAGAGGATGAAGAACAGAAATGGCAAAAGCCAGCTGGGAGGTGGATCCAGCTGGACAGTCGGAACAATGATGCAAGCCTCAGGAAAGCAGAAGGAGGAGACTGTGACAAGAGCCACACCAGCAAACTGCACTCCTGAACTCATCCGCACCAGGAACCAGGCCTTGTGCTTCTGCACCCCAGATGGGGCAGCACAAAGCTCAGCCAGCCCCCATAATCCAGCCTACACTGCAGAGAAAGAAAGGAGCGCCCCACAGCTCAGGAAGTATCCTCAGGTCACAAGCAGGGAGAGTGGCTACCAGCTGCTGAACCAGCCAGCATGTGCAGGACGCTCCAAGAGCAAGTGGGTGCTGAAAAGACCTCTGCCCTTCCTGGGGAACTCACACACTGCTGAATCACCATCTCAAACAGCCACAGCAAGCGCTCATCCTCTGAATCAAAACATGTCGCTGCTGCACCTACCTGGATGAGGTTCATGCAGACAAACCAGAGGAAATTGCGATGCCGGGAGAGCTGCTGGAGATACTCTGCCAGGGTGATTCTCTTCTCCTGGGGGACGGAGAGTTTCTCAATGTACAGCCTAAAGGGAGAGGAGGAAGAAAAAGCTACCATTAATCCCTCACACCAAGCAGGGTAGAGCCCCCAGCTCTCTCTGTGCAGATGCAGAGCCATCTCTCCTCAGCTCCGATCCCAACCTTTCCTCTCCCTGGACCAAAAGTAGAGTCTACAACATTTGCTTATTGCTAGCAAGAATCACAGGAAACAAGTCTCCCAAAGAACATTTGTCTTCTGAACCCAAAATTCAGATTTCTGTCCATAAAAGCATTCTCCTCTCATTAGCCATTCCACTACGTATACGCTCCTCTTCCAGATCCCTGCTGTTAGCTCACCTGGCAGATCTCATCAGGATCTGCTGCTGTGTTAGTACAGCACAATGCTGGCAGCTCATAGCGAGGGACAAGTGAGGCAGCCCAAGAGGAAAGCAAGGGAGCTGAACGGGGAAAACCAGCTGTGTTGTGGCTGACCAACAGCCCAGCCGCTATCAGGCAGCTACAGCAAGCAAAAGGGTAAGAGACATTTGCTTGTCCACCTCCATAAGAAATGAGCAGCAAAGTGGGCTCATGCTCAAGCAGGAATGCTTCCGTGATAAGCTGCTTCTGACATTTTGCCACTCACAGGCCTCACTGGGTGCTCTAGATATTAACTCATTTCATGTTCCAAACACTGGATGGGCCATACAGCAGGTCAGGGCCCTGCCTCCAGTTTGGGCCAGGGGTGTCAGGAGATAGTTCTGTCCTATTTTCAGGGGGCTGTAGAAGCCCGTGTGACAGAGGTGATTCTGAAAACTGTATCAACAGACAAGAACCATAGATGATTAACAGAAATTTGCCTCTTCCTGTATGTTCCCAAACATTTAATTTGCTGCAGTGCACAACAGGACTCTACACATCTATGCCAGGCCTTTGTCCTTTCTGTAGAACTGGTGAAACTTACTCTTTCAGCATTGATTCTTGGTCCCATTTCCCTTTCCCATCAGCCTCAAACCGCTGGTGGAGCAGCTGTGTGGACAGGGCAAAACCAGCGATGGAGCAGAGGGCCAGCACAATGCAAAATATGCGAAAGGAAAAGAAGTCCTCTTTGTTCCACACTGCGTAGGACATGAAGACAGAGAGGGAGCCTATGGCACTGAAGAGGGAGCAGTAGAAGTTGAGGCTAGTCCTGTCTTTTGCTGAAACAGCCAGGTCTGCGAGCAAGGCGTTGTGATGGAGGTCGACCATGGTGAGAAAGCTGTCATACATGCAAAGGCAAAGAAGGAACTGCAAACCAGGATGAGCCCAGGCAACCCAGAAAGCCAGGAAGGAGATAGCAAAGAGGGGGCCATTGTGGCTTAGCGCTCTGAGCCTTTTCAGAACAACTTCTGGGGAGGAAATCTCTGCTCCTGGCCTGCAAGAGAAGACAAAAAACTTTGACACCTGGACAAAACCTTGCATGACCACTTATTCTCCCTCTCCAAGGAAGTCATGTAAGTAGCCTAGACACAAATACAGCTTTTGCTCATGCAACAAGCACCCGCATCTGATACCTTCTCAGGTGAAAATATGAGTTTAAGAAAGCCAAAAAGCATAAAGGAAAGGGACTTTTTTCCTCCACAGCAAGTCTCTCCCTGCTAGTGCTGCACTGTCTGCGCTTTGCACAGTATAAATTATTTCAATGAGCATTTAAAGTTTTTACTAGTTGCAGGAAGCCACACCATGATTTTCATTAAAAGCTTGACATAAATACATGAGAAGTGCTAATGGCCAACAGCGATCCATGATCCAGGGAGTTTGGGAACAACTGGTCTGAGGCATTCCAGGTGGAAATAATTGTCCTTTCCCACCCTGTGTCTCCCAAACCATGTACACACACTTTCCAACACCCCACTAAGAGGCTTGCTCACATAGCAGGGGCTTGAGATTTTAGATGCCCATATTCTAGGTTCTGTACCACTCACACGATTGTTAAGGGCTGGGGTCACATCCACCTGATAGGTGTGTGACTTCCTCTACACAGCCAAGTACTGAAATAACATGCAAAGAGCACTGAATTTCAAAGATGCCGGGAAAAGGAGGTATTTAAGAGTTTCATGCCCCAGAAACCATTCCTGTGCCATCATTTGAAAGTTGTCAATTTCACATCATCTCCCCCAGAGAGTAAACAACTTCCCAGCCACCGCAGGAAGTGGAATTTAGCTTACTGCTGTGTGCTAAGGAACACCCGGTCGCTCAGCCAGCCAAACAGAGGGTCATTGAGGCTGTTCCAGATCAGAAACACTGTCTAGGAAAGAAAACAGGACAGTGAAACAAACCACAGAACAGCTGCCGCAAAGATTCAGTTCTGTTTCAGAAGCAAGCAGTGCTGAGCTGCATGGTGAACAACCAGCAGGACCCGTCCCAGCGCACCTTCCCCACCCCATCACTGCCATACAACTCCCCCGTCTGGGGCAACTGCCAGATTAACACGGCAAGGCCAGTGGTTTTTCCCTGCTTGTGAAACACCCCAATGTCCCCAGAGGAAAGGCAGCCTCAGGAACAAAGTCCCTGGGTTTTCTATCCCAGCTTGTTCTCTGTTTATGTAACCGGGCAAAAGCGAAAAGCCCAAGGAAGGCTTTCTTAGGACTCAGAAGGCTCCCCTGCTGCCTCTCCAAAGGGGAACACTGCTAATACAGCTAACACTCTTCACACTTCTAGCAAGGAGCGGCCTTGGTTTCTGAATTTCTTACTTAAGGAGGCAGAAGCCTGTGGAAAAGACTAACCTCTCCTATCCAAAAGGACAGTTTATCAATCTTGTAAACAGAGACAAAGGTGTCCACGTAGTACAGCAGAAATACGTTGTGCAAAATGGAAACAAACAGCGACAGGGACCCGTAGATCACTGCAGTGGGCAAATGAAAAAGACAAGCCAACAGTCGCAACCCCATGCTGGTGCAGCGAGCGTTCAGCTCCCTCGATCACCTCCATTTCAGATGGGATATCTTCTCCCAACACCTGCTACATCTTTGTTGGGGCCAATCCATTGTTGCTCCTGCAATAGGGAAAAAAATAAAATAAAACAAAACCATATTCAATTTCTTGAACTAAAAGTTGAATCAAATTAATTGGTAAATCTTTGCCAGCAGACATCAGAATACATACTGCTTTGAGGAGCTGTTCAAAAGCGGATTGGAGGGGATTTAAGAGACTAAAAGCTGTCTGCTGCACTAAAGCTGTTTCATTAAGCTGAGGCCAGGCTGCAGGCTCCCAGGGGTACCAACTGTCTCCTCCTGAGCAGGCTGCCCCATCCTTTACCCCCTAATGTTCTTTGTTATCCAGCAAGTAGCCGATTAGCTCTTTCCAGCGCTTTAAAGGCAAGGTCACAGGAGGAATCAAGCAGGATAGCTGAAAAAACACAGCAGCCTTCAGAAAACACACCTAGTTGCTGACATTTTTAGGTACCAGTGTAAATTTTTAGCCAAACAAAAATGACAACAGCTGTGATGTAATCTCACACATACACACTGCTTTCCCCAGGCAGTCACAGCTGACTGCACCTGGGCTGGCTCAGACAGGAGTTATTTATGGCAAGCAGTGTTGCTGCTTTGTAGCATGAAGAGACATGGCCAGAACGTGCAGCAGACACGCTGGCATCATGCGATAAAGGCAACCAAGAGTCGCTTAGCAGCTGTCCAGCTTGTTTGGGGTCGGCCTGAATTTTAGGACCGGTGTCTGAAGTAAAGATGCTTTGGCTGGACAGCAGTCAATAAGGAAATAAAACAAGTGGAAACAGCAGCCTTAGGCCAGAACAAGTCGTCGTATGTTTGCAAGGGGCTGAGCTGTGAGGGGAGGACTCCTCACACCAGCACGGACAGGAGGTGAGACTATCGTCCTCCTGCGATGTACTCTCGTGCTCTTCAGACTCACACTCAAGTTACTACAGACCAAAGGCAAAACACAAGGCACCACCTCTTCAGAGGCACTCGTGTATCTCGTAAGGTGTTAAGGGTTCTTAAATCAGTCCAAGTCAGCTTCTCTAGCCCGTGCCATCCTGAGAAGCCCTGTTCACAGCGTATGTGTGATGGGTGACAACAGGGTCGCTCTCTTAACGCTGTCACAAGCAAGATAAAAGGGCTGGAAGTCACTGCTGTTTGAGCCTTCCAGGGTCTGCACTTGCCCAACTCAGGCACGTCATGGGGTCAACTTCACACAGCACGATAAGAACGAGCACATAAGAAACCGGAAACTACGCACCAAGCCAGCCTTCTCAGGCTTGCAACATCAGCTGTAGCAAATCCAAACAGAACGTCAAGGGGAAGAATAAACGGCTGGGTATGAAACCTGGTGAAACTCCAGTCCCATTCAGCACTTCCCAGAAGCCATGAGTCTGACCACTTCTAGGCAAGATTAGAGAAGCAAAAATAACCGTCCGCTCTGCCTAGCCCAAGGAATTCCTCGTAACTAGTTCAGAATTAGCAGGAACAGCATTGCTTCCAATCAATTACATCATTAGATTGAAACTGCACAGCAGCTCCACTCCCAGCCAAAGTGCTAGACCTCAACTGGATCCAACTGCAGAGCTCTCGTGGAGCTGAGCCACCATTCTGCATCCCCCACCATGCCAAAACCCATGGCCAGATAAAAGGAAGATACTGCTTGGCGGGGAATTCAGCCAGATGATGAACTTTTATAGGTGTAATTAAAGACAGACAAGCCTCAAGGGGAAACTGCATTTTGTATGGCAATGAGTTGAAAAGGAATCAAGAATTTGTGATGTGTAAAGATAAAGGGTGAGAAGAAACCAGAGCTAAGCCAACTGACCCCACCGATGAGTCCTCTGTCTCTCGCCAAGAGCCTTCTGCAGAGGACTAGGTGCAAGGGCAGAGGAAGCCAACAGTGCTGGGCACCCTCATGAATGAGATGGAGAACAAGCGGACAGCATCATTTTGCAGCACATGAAACTTCACTGTATCTGGACCTCGAGCCCTGCATGCTCATCTAACCTCACTACAAGCTTCATGAGACGTAGAGATGAGGAAAATCAAAGAAGGGCAGCTAAAGTGACCAAGGGACTGAGGCAGTTGCCTGCTGAGGAAAGACTAAACAGCTGGGACTCCAGGCAGAGAGGAAGGGGGACACGATCGAGGTTTACAGTCCTGTGCGCAGTGGACAAGGTGAAGGCGGAACTGTTGCGTGCCAGGACAGAAGAACGGGGAGCGCTCGCTGTAACTAGCAGGAAATCAGTTTAAAGTACACGAAAATACTTCTTTACCTAGCAGGTAGCAAACATCTGACATTTGCTGCCAAACGAGGCTGCAGAGGTGGGCATCCAGTTCAAAGGATTAGACAAATTCATGAAAAACAGCTGTACACAAACAGCTACAAAAGGGAATGGGCAGGGAAACCCCTTCTAGCATCCCTAATTCAAGGAATTGCATGCCGGGGGTGGACCAGTTTACATGTGTACCCATCCAAGTTCCAAGTGATGCTTCACTAAGCACACGTTGCACAAACCACAGCTGCTGAAGTTTTCCGAAACACCTCATTTTGTCATATATATGCTACGACACTGTTTAAAGAAGGTAAAGTGCCACTTCCTCTCCTTCTCCCTCACAGATGTGCAACTCCTCCAGCCAGCTAACATTTGTAAGTGATTTCACTTTGCTGGGATAGTTATTAGGTCATTTTATATATATTCTTTCCCATCCCCATCTGCAAATGTGCAGACGAAAAGAAACAAATCATAGTTGTCCGTAAAAAGCAGATTTTGCTTCTACATTCAAAGCACTGTGTTATTTAAGCTTGCCATACTGGTATTTTCATAACCTTTTCCTTGGGATGGAGAATTACTCATGGAGTATTTCAGAACTTTTCAACATTAGGGTTTAAGTAGTAATGGGAAAAGGAGCTGCAGGAGGGAATAGATATCATTCATTCACACTGAACTTCTAACACACAGTCATAAAGCAACAAGCTTGTAAATTAGAAAGCAACTAGCCTTTATTTCAGAAACTTCCACCTCTGCATCTGACATCTGGCATCGCTCCTGCCAGTGACGTTTGCAGATCTTATCTTTTTGAGAAGGATGTTTGAATACTGGCTACCAGGAAAGCATTGCTTTTGTTTGAGAGTGTTGGCGTACAGCATCTGGAAACGCATCACAGTTGGGGGCTCGCACATCTGCTCTAACTTCCTAGCCAGCTCACAGCTGGATTCACGAGTCATTGTGTCCCATGGTGATTCAGCAGCCCTTTGGCCTTACAACAAGGCTGAGCTCCAACCTTCCACAGCTGAAGCCGTTTGTACTGAGTTGGCAGAACAGCCATATACGTGAATCTTGGTCCAAGCCAGCCTTTCAAGCAGGGACAGATGATTCCTATCTGCCAAAGCTGCCGCTCAAGAACCTGAAATAGTGATCCGCAGACCTGACCGCAGTAACAGGATGACTCTCCCGTTCACTCTCCACTATGTGGGTAACACAGGCTGGAATATCCAAAATAGTACTTCAGGATATGTCTGTGCTTGCTCCAGCCGTCACTACGCTGCCTCTGCTGCATATTCTGGATTTTGGGTGGCTTACTAGCTCAAGAAGAGGGACAGACAAATATACCAGCTCGGTGTCTCTGCATCTGCAACACAATAAATCCACCAGCTGGATAAGCCACCTGAAAGGGGACCCTATTTCTAGACACTCATCACAGCCAGACAGGACTGGGCTGCTAGTGGTCTAGCCCCACCCACAGAGAAGCCGGTTTGGAGCCGTTGCTATGAAAGAGCTGCTGCCCTGTGACCCACCACAGCATAGCACCTGGTGCTGGGCATGCCAATTCCTCCTGGACCCTGTAAGTAACACTTAGCCAGAGCAAACAGTCATGGATGTCTTCATCTGGTCAGGCTTACCCACTGGTGACAAGTTTGCGTTGTGAGCACAGACCAGGTTCTGCACACTCCTTTCCACCACGCACATGGTACCCCAGGAGGACTCCAGAGCACAGACACCTCTGCAGGTCCTCAACCCGCGCAGCTACTTAGATTCTGGCAGGACTCTGTTCAGCAAGAAGGGAATTCCCTCCACAGAGCTATTTCACTGAATGAAACTGAAAGAGCCTCCACTTAAACAAAGTCTCAAAATCCTAATCCTGTTCCAGGAAAGCTCCTATCTAGACACATACGCCACAAAATTTAGGCTCCTCTGACCAAACTTTGATCCAGTGCACCCTCTCAAGGGCAGATATATCTCCAAGACTCTCAATTTCTCCACCGCACTACTTCTGAAATCATAATGCCACATTTCCTCAGGTAATCCACTTGCTAGCAGAGAGTCTTAAGGAAATGCCAAACACAGTCCCACGTGAAACATTAACCAACTCCCCAAAAGCAGCCTCCCCAAGGCCTGGTATCTGAAGAGTAAAACAATGAAGCCTTTGAAAACCTGATACCACCTGGGTAAGAAAGGCAACGTGCCACTCCAAAGAGACTAAGAAGGTGTTTCCCAGTACTGTTTACCAATTCAACAATTGCAGATGCCTCAGTGTCATGAGATGTTTGGTAACACCCTTCCTATTACAGGCAATCGTGCTTCCATCAGGTGCTGCCGTCACTCCTGCAGAGTTCACAGTGAACTGAGCTGCCACATAGGCAAGGATTAACAACTTGAACCAGCTGGTAGTTTCTGTGGAGCTGTGTTCCAGCAGAGCAGTCTTGTTAAATCAGATCTCATTCCCTAATGAGATTACAAGGTTTGTTGATAGAGGTAACTAGGTGGATCTCATAGTCTTGGAACTTGGTAAGGCACTTAACAGTATGTGGCATCCCTTTTCTAAACAATTCATTGTTTTGCAGTGTAAGTGTGTTAGATGTATTAAAACTGGTTCCCCATGATGTTACCGTGAATACAAGCTCTAATCCTGTAGCGGACTTCACAGCACTGGTATAGAAACAATGCAAAACTGGCCTCAAATTACAAATTTGGAAGTAAATATGAAACCCTTATTGAAACCAACCTCCAAGAGTGGAATCACACAAGCTAGAAGAAGGAATTACAGCACAGATACTCCCTGTTCTTGTTAAGGCTTAACAGCAAGTACCAGCTGAGAAGCACTTTTTACCACTCCACCCAAGTGCAGCAACTAGGAGCTTCTCCTGCACATGTCCCGCTTCTCAGCAGGGGACTTTTCACCTGTGCAAACCTTTCAAAGCCACAGTCCCCCCACTAACGCCCCAGCTGCAGGCACAAGGCCACACGCTGCTGACCAAAGGGCTGAAGGAAGCCTGGCTGCTGAGGCCCCCCCCGAGATCTCTGTGGTGTTTAGGCCTGAGGAAACACAGCACCGGGTCACCAGCTAAAGCAGCTGATGTGGGGGAAAGGAACGTGGGGAGCCAGGCGATGCCTGCAAAGTGAAGCCAGAGATGGGGACACCATCTTTGGCTGCCGAGAGGACAAGCCCAAGCAGTGGTGCCGCTCCCAGCGCCCCATCCGTGGGTCCCTGCCACGCTGAGGGGAGGCCTAGCAGCCCCGGTAGAGGAAGGGGCAGGTGGGCAGGGGCACTGCCACCGTTTCGTGGCCTCCGGCTCCACGGCAGTGGAGGCCCCGTTTGGGGTCGTGCTGTCAGGTGAGAGCACGGTGTGATGGGGACGTGGCGGCCAGAGCCCCGCTGCACAGCTCCAGGTAGCGTAGAGCAGTGCCAGGGCCACCTCTCCTTGCGGGGACCCTGCGAAGGGAGGGGAGCCAGACCGCGACCGGCTCCAGAGCAGGGGACAGACGGACTAAGGCCCCTGCCCACGGGCACTGACAACAGGGAGGGAAGGCGACCCCCGGGCCCCCGTGGGACCGCCCGAAGTAACAGGAGAAGGCACACGCCAGGGCTCTACCAATGCAGGGAGGGGGAACCCCCCACCCCGCACGGACGACCCCACTGCGGTGGGGTGAACCCCCACCCCACCCGGAGCGCCCCACTGCATTCAGGGGGCGGGGGGAGGTCGCGCCGCACCCCTCCCCTCAGCGCCTCCTACCTGCACCATTACCGGCGCTGCCCCCGCCGTTCCGCCGCCGACCCGCACGTCGGCGCATGCGCACCTAGCGGCCTCCCGCCCCGTGCCTGGCCCCATCCCGAGGCCATCTTGCGTCCTGGCAAGTGAAGCCACCCCCCTCGCGGCCGCCATCTCGTGTGAGGTCACCTGTGAAGACTCGCCGGCTGCCGCGCCGCCTCATTTGCATTAGCCCCGCCCCCCAGCGAACAGGAGCCGCAGCAGGGAAGGGCTCCTCCCCGCCGCCTTTCTAGCCAGAGCGGGCTGGCTCCTCTATGATCCCCGCGGCTCCGAGGCGCTTGTCGCCATGGAAACGTTATCGGGCCGGGGGGAGCAAGAGCTGCGCGCGACTCCTCGGCCGGCAGGGCCCTGCCAGCAGCGCCAGCGGCGGCCCCCGGCTTCATCCCCCGCGGTGCCCTCCGCCCGGCCGGCCGCCGTGGGGCCTGCCGCCGCCATCCCCAGCACCGTGGGGCTGGAGGAGAAAGGGGGCTGGGAAGCACGGGGTGCCTCCCGATGAAGGCAGGCGGAGCGCCGGTGTCTGCTCGCGTTAAACACCTCGGGCCGCTCCAAGGGAGCCCTGAACGAGCGTTGTGTCAAGCTGCAAAGCTGCAAGAGTGGAAGCGAAATGAACCTGGGAAAGGCTGAGGCAGCAAATGCGGCTGCGCAGGGTCATGCAGCCTTCCCCGGGATCCATGGATTGCCCTGCTTGTCTTTGGTCTTAGTCTTCAGCTGCTTACACAGAATCACAAACTGGTGGGGGCTGGAAGGGCCCTCTGGAGATCCCCCAGTCCAACCGCCTACTAAAGCAGGTGCCCCCAGAGCAGGGTGCACAGGAACGTATCCAGGCGGGTTTTGAGTATCTCCAGAGAAGGAGACTCCACAGCCTCCCTGGGCAGCTTGTGCCAGGGCTCCGTCACCCTCACAGCAAAGAAGTTCCTCCTCATGTTCAGGTGGAACTGCCTGTGCTCCAGTTTGTGCCCATTGCCCCTTGTCCTGTTGCTGGGCACCACTGAAAAGAGTCTGGCCCCGTCCTCTTGACAGCCGCCCTTTAGATATTGATCAGCATTGATGAGATCCCCTCTCAGTCTTCTCTTCTCCAGGCTGA
>VZSC01010955.1:95174-109418 GCA_013398225.1 Steatornis caripensis | reverse complement strand
GGGGGGGGGGGGGGGGGGGGGGGGGGGGGGGGGGGGGGGATTGCTGCCTTTTGTTCTGTGCATGGTCTTTTCCTGTCTCTGGTAGCAAACTTTTTTAAAACCCCATGGTATGTACAGCTTCCCTTCCTGCCCTTGGGGAGAGGACAATGAGTCATGGGAAGACATTGCTTAATGCCCTGGAGGGTGCTTGGATTGTCTGGTGAGGGGAGGCTAGGAACAAATTCAGCTGTGGATCAGAGTTGCTCAAGGTAAATGCACCCTTAAATGTGAATGATAACCAGAGAGACCAAAATGAGATGTCTTTACTCAAACTCGTCAGAGGAAATGTAGATGCGCCTGGACTTTGCTCTAGAAACAAACAGCAGGCACAGCTTTTGTTTGCTTGTCAGAATAGAAGCAGGGCTTTGGGAGATAGTCAAGGATAGCTGAAGATTTTTTTTTTCTTAAATATATTTAAGATCTCCTCTGGGCCAGGAGGGCAGCGGAAATGATTGCAGCTGTCTGGGCTCTGCCTTCTTTCCTCTCTTTGCCTGCTTGCTTTATTTTTGGACTTCTTTCATTTGTCCTTGCCCTCCCCATTTTTATGTCTGCTCAAGAATCTCTAGCTTCTTGCAGTCTGTCTTGCCGCCTCCCACCATATCACAAGGATGTGAGGTCATCTCTTTAGCCCTCAGTGGTTTTTATGTCTGCTTGTTCCCATCCTTGTAACTCTGACATCTGGGTGGGTTAAATGATGAGTCTTGCTGAGCAGCTAACAGGCAGTTACTGGCAATGCAGCTCTGCTTGTTCTTGGTATGTTACTGCCCCTTCAAGCTGCAGATGCAGGCAGCTCCTTTTTAATGAGTTGGTATACTCACAGTGGTAGGCATATCTCCTCATTCAGCCTGGTTCTGGAATGTATATAACAAACGTAAATTGTTTCTCTTCCCCTCTGATCCTCACAGCTTTTGAGACAGTAACTGCTCTGGAGGAACGTCCCTTGTGTAAAACCCCAGCTCCTGTACCATGTACCAGTCTGGCTTTGTACCACGGGAGTATTACCCAACTGTGATCCCACCTTCTGCCTACACCTACCCACCACTGCAGACTGGGAGAGCAGAAGACATGACCAGCTCAGTGATGTTCCCTCCCATCCACATGCACAACTTCTACAGCCGACCCATCACCTTTGTAGTGGACCGGAATGGCTACCCTGACTATGCAGGAGGTCAGGTGGAGTATCACCATCTCTACAGTGCCCCCAATCCCTACTTCCGTCCGTACTACACCTGGCACTTCCCTCCTATGGTCCCCATCCCTCTCTACAATCCCTATGCAAACTACAATCCCTATGCCGCCTACCAGAGGTCAGATCAGTATCGAGACACATGGCCAGAAGGCTTCACGATGAGAGGTGAGCTTCAGTGGGGGAAGCTTGGAAAGGTGTTTGGACCAAGGAAAGACCTCCCAGAATTTGTGAAGGATGATCTCCGGAGGGTTTATGGCACCTACCCACGCACCAACATCTCCATAACCTACCGCAAAGGGGAGTTCTTAGTCAAGGGAGACCCCAAGGTAGGAGAGCAGGAATATGCAGTGGAAAAAAAAGTCTTCCAGCAGGCTGTGACCCCCAGTGCCAGCGAGGCAGATGACAGCAGTGAGGACCGGAACCGTAAGAAGAAAAAGAAACTGAGACATTGATGTAGTCAGCCACCCGATGGACAGATGCTCCAGAGCCCTCATGGGAGCCAGTTGGCAGCTGTTCTTGGTGCAGCTGGCAAGTAGCAGAAGCAATGGATGCCACCACTCCTATTGGCTTTTAACTACTCCCCATCCTCCACAAGCTTACGGCAGCTTTACCCTGTTTGATGTGTGATGCCCATTCTGTGAAGAAACCACGTGGCACTAGACTGTCTGTCGGATCAGCAATTTGGTCCTGGTTTTGAAATGAATGTTTGATTTCCACTGGTTTGGTTGAGTGGTCACAGTCTGGGGGGGCGGGATTTCCAGACAGTAGGCCTTGATTAGAAGATGAGCCTCTTCCTACTCTGTCCAAGGGAAGGTCCTGGAAGCTGGCTCCCTTCCTGGCACTCAGTTAAGGAGATCAAAGCAGGATTTCCTCCAGGTTGGGGGCAGTGCAGGTCCCAGAGAGAGAGGTTCTTGAACACTATAAAGAGCAATTGTCTGCATATCTTGTCACTGCTGTTTTATGACCATACCATTGTGCTTAATGACATGTGATGCCTGTATGCAGCACTTCCCTACATGCTGGCAGAAGATTCTGGTGTCTCCATCCTCTTACACTTGGTAACCTGGTGCTCGGTTCTCCTGGCCATGTGTCCTTGTTGAAATCACTGCTTAAGGCCGTGCTCTGGGTCTGATTTGGCTCTGGTTGGTGGTCCTGGCTCTCCAGTGGGGTTACTGGAGTTCTGTGAACCACAGCACATCCACATATTGGTCTCGTGGAAGGGTGGACTTCAGAGTTGTGCTGGAAACCTGGAGGGTTGTGAGGGGCTGCGTCTGACTTACTTGCAAACCTCTGTACCTTTTAAATGACTATAAATAAACAATAAAACCCCCCCAAATGCAAATGCTTATATTTCTGGTTTTTAGCTACCTGGCAGCAGTCTCTCCTGTGAACAACTTGCAACCTGATCTGACACCTTTTTGCAAAGTCAGAGATGACGTCTGACATGGCTCTTGCGCAGCTGTGGTGGGTTGTTCTGCTCACTCTGCTTAGCAGCATCCTGCCTTGCCCCAGTTTGTTGCCTGCCAGCTGCTTCTTTGGGGACCAGCAGGGACTTCTGAGCATACAGGAGAAATAGGGGACCTGCTTTTTTCCCCCCTGTAGCCTCCCCCTGACATGCAATGTGGGAGAAAGGCCTTCTAATGCAGGAAGGAACTAGGTGCTCCCCATCTGCATAGCAAACACCAAAGCCTGCGAGGGTGAACTTGCAAGCCCTTGGTGGCTTTAAATTGCTATAAAGTCAAGGGATTTTTTAAATTAATGCAACAATTTTTGTTTGTTTAAGCAATTGCCAGAATGTCTCAGCAACTATCTGGATTTCCCCTTCCCCAGCCATCTTCTTGGAAATGAGTTAACTCTGCTGCCAGATAAAGCTGCAAGAGGGCTGAACCAGAAAAACTGCTGCAGAAACCTCAGACCAAGCTGGTGCTCCTTGGCTGTATTGCAAGTGGTTGGTGGTCGTGGGGCTTACTGAATGGGCCAGGAAAGGCCTCCACTAATGACTAAACAGGTCTGCTAATCACATCTGCCTTTGGTTACTGAGTATAGGAAAAATGCAGCAATTCCTGTCTCTTACTCTTCATTGGCTAAGCAGGGCATCCTGCCTGGGTAGAGATGTGCAGTTAGATGTCCACGGTCTGGTCTGCGGCAGCCTTGCTGCAGCACTGGTGTTGCTTTGCCTGTCCTTCCAGCAGCGGCTTAAGCAGTGAACCCAAAGTTCATGCATTGCATCCTTATGTGGGTGGTGGAGCACTGTGGTGGGCTGGAAGGCACTGCTTCCGCATCCCATGTAGCTGGTGCAGGTTACAGCAGGACTGTTGGAGCTGGATGCTGCCTACCATGGGAGGGGTGTTGGGAAGGAGCTGGTTTAGGTGAGATCCTGGAGCAGGAGCAAACCAGCTCTTTTAGGCAAGGTGAGGGGGAGCATGGGGTTTGCCCTATGGTGATGATCAGATGCTACATGAATTACCAGGACTTGCATAATTTGTCCTAAATGCCACTTCTTCAGCCAATAAATTCCTAGTGGCAGCTTTGCACCATGTTATAGTGGGAAAAAGTCCCCAAGACTCAAGGTGGGTAGCCAAGGTCTCCCAGAGGTATGTGACGTTCGGANTTCAGCCAATAAATTCCTAGTGGCAGCTTTGCACCATGTTATAGTGGGAAAAAGTCCCCAAGACTCAAGGTGGGTAGCCAAGGTCTCCCAGAGGTATGTGATGTTCGGATGGAAAGAGCCTGTTGCCTCCACAAAAGCTTTCTCCAAATACCTGTTACTGCTGGGGATGTCTTCAGGGCCAGCGAGGAGGGAGTGGGCACAACCCTTAACTTCACCCAGCCTGTCCTGTGTAACTTCTCCAATGTTTTGTTTGGTTTTGCTGCCCGGACTCTGAACAGGAGATTGCTGGGCACACCCAGGCTCCTGTTCTGACAATGTGTGGTTTTTAGCAGAGGTTTGCAATTGCATGCAGTACATCAGGAGGCAGCAGCATATTTATTTTCTCAGATTTTCTCTTTTATTTTCATGCATTCCTTGCAGGAACAGCTCACAGCTGCACTCTCTTCCTGAAGGTTTGAGGCTTATTTGCTGCCCAGCTGCAGAACTGAATCCATAGGGCATTTCTGGATACTCTAATGCCTATGGAATTCAGTTCTCAGAGCCAAGCAGCCAGTGTGAGTCGGCTTCCCCTGGCCCCAGCCAGCTGCGTCTCCATCTGCAAGGGGGGAAAAAATAGCAAAGAGCTCATGATGTTGCTGACACAGTGCAGGCACTAAGCTGACACAGATTTCTGCAAGGAGAGGATTCCAGCACCTCTCGCCCCAGAAGCAGCACACGTAGCCGTGGCTTTCTATGGAATCTTTGCTCAAGTTGGCTGCTGGTTTTTTTTTTCCCCTCTACTTCCACGTGTTGTCCTGTCACTTGGAGCTGCTGCAAAACTTCAGGTCAGCCCTGAGCTCTCTAAACCTGCTGAAGCTGTTAAGAGAAATACCATTTCTTCCAGATGGGGCTGGTATTCACAGGTGCATGGGAAATCCCACCTATGTGTTTGCCCTGTGCGTGGGTGGTAACACATCCCCTGGTCTAAACGGTTCCTCTACACGTGCATCTGAAATTGGGGCGCAGCCATGCTGGGGGCGGTGAGTGGGATGCTTAGCGCTGCAGGAACAGCCCAGTGCTTGCGGGCACCAGCCCTCTGCTCTGCTCATGCAGAAACCAGGGCTTGCAGGAACGCCTGGAAGTGGGAAGTGCCAGCTGATGGATGTAAATGGTTTGTGCAGCAGGTGGTACTGCGGATGGACCTTGAGGCAGGGGAGTCTGCTTGTTTGGGATTGGGAAGGGATGGAGGGTAATTGGGTGGCTTCAGATGAAGCAGTGAAAGGCCTTTTCTAGGCACCTTAGAGAGCAGATCTAGGGAGGGATTGGTTTGGGCCAAGCTGGGACATGCTGGTGCACCCTCAACTACATACGTGCCTTTTGTTGCCTGCTGCCCCCACCCTCCAGTTTGGGCTGAAAAGCTCATGTGCATGGAAGGGCAGACTCAGGGGACACATGGGGACCCCTGTGAGCAGCTACAGAGGTGCTGACACTCCCAGCAGATTTGGGCAGCCTCGGTCCTCAGCAGGAGATGTTAATTTTCAAATTCAGGGACTGAGCTGATTGATAGCTGAAAAGCAGGGAGAGACTTTTTTTTTTGGCTTGGCAATAATTTGACATAGTTGTGACGACAGTGGCTCAGGGCGGCTCAGGCAGGAGTACCTGCTGGGAGAGGGTTACAGCTCTGCCTGTAAGCAGGTGGTGCAGAAGGGGAGCCCTCGTGTCTGATGGATCAGCAGAAGAGACAGGAAATGACACACACCGCTTTGGAGCACAGGCAAAGATTTTGATGGGGAAAGCACTGAGCAACTGTCATCACGGGGAGCTAACTTTGCGGTTGCTCAACAGCCAGCCTGGGGCTCTATTTTAATCCATCTGTGGTGAATCTGAGTTCAGCCGGGGCAGTGTGAACTCACCATCTAGATGAATGTCCCGAAGAAGTTGAGCCCCGTTGCAAAAGCCATGGGGTCTCAGCTATAGCACATCCCGGGGACCACGTGCAGCAGCACTGCAGAGGCTATCTGGAAGGGCAGCAGCGGAGGGAGACGGGGTAAAGCAGAGCCTTACACCAGGGTTGCCCCACTCTGCAGCGGTGTTCAGGGTCAAAGAGGCGGCTCAGGGACCCAGCTGTGCACTGTGCTGTTTTTCAGACCACCATGGTGTGGCAGAGAGGTTTCAATAGCTCTGAGCTCCCCGAGCTCAGAAAGTGGGGTGACCTTCCCCTTCCTCCTCCTGCCCCTGCTCTGCAGGCAGGCGCCTGTGCCAGGGAGCGGGGCAGGAGGGCGGCGTGCTGGAGATGCTGCAGCCGGCTGGCAGCAGACCTGCCAGCCTGCGATGGCTGGTAGGGATGGGGAGCTTTGGGGCTGCTCCTTGGCCAGCTCATGCCATGGGGTCATCGCCCTGCAAACCCTGGCTATTTAAACACATGGAAAGCCTTTCAGCTTCATTTTTTTAAGCTGTAAGACTCCTCTCCGAAGCATTTAACCCAAAAGGGTGAAGGATTGCTGCTGTTCAAAGTGCCAGCCACCTGCCTCCAGCCCTTGGCCACTGTGAGCAACCACCACTTTTGGGAACCAAAAGGTGGAGGTGAGGGAAAAGCCTTCCTTCCCATCTTCCTCCATGTGGCAGGTTTGCAAAGAAAGGGGAAGGGTTTCAAGCAGGCAGACAAGGGAGCAGGAGGAGGGTAACCCTGAAAGCCCTCCCTGATGGTGCTCCAGGAGTGGTCCCCTTCCCTTACTCTGTGGCCCCAGGGAGGTGGTGTGGGTGCCAGAGCCATGTGGGACAGCTCAGAAGCTGCCTGGCACGTGTCCCACCTTGCACTGTGCTCCTGCCCTCCCCAGGATGGGGCAGCCACAGCTCCAACAAGCTACTTTCAGCATCCTGTCCATGGGTGCTGTGGGTGGGGCACCCCATCGCCAAAAGGCACCGGGCGCAATTTGACCTGGGTGTGATGGGAAAGCCCGTGGGAGCTGAGCTGGGAAAGGAGGGGTTGAAATCCAATCTCAAACTCCACCTTTTTTCTTTCACCCCTGTCTGTTCCTGCAAGCAGTGCTCGCACAACATGGCATCCACAGCACAGCTGGGACCAAGTGGCCCAAGAGTCGGGAGCAATGTGGGCTCTCCCCGGGGCACGGCACCGCAGGCAGCCACGGGGTGCAGGAGGCTGTGACCCCTCTCCAGCAGTGCTGGGCTCCTGCTCCTGCACAGTGGACAAAGGGACAGCTCTACCCAACCTCCTGCTTCCAGATCCATCTTTTCTTGTGAGAGCAGGTGCTTTCATGGTGTTTTTGGGATGTTCGTGCAGGTTTCTATGCACTGCATGCGCTGCACGCGTCTCCTCCTCTGGGCTCTGCCTTTGCTCCTTGGCATTCCCATCTCCAGCTCTGCCCCCTGTTCCTGCACCCAGGCAGGGACAGGGCTGGATTTGGCCATGTGGCTTTGGGCATATCCCTGGCCCCTGTTCTGCACTGGGGTGGGGTGCCGGGTAAAGCCAAGGAGGGCAGGGATGAGCGGAGATGCAGGAGCTATCTGGGTGCTGGGTGTTTTGTTGGCGTGGAGGTGCCCTGCCCTGGCTCGACACTGCCTTTTCTTGAGGACGTGTCAGGATGCAGCACTGAGCTACGGGGTGACCAGCACGTGCTGAGCCCATTGCCCCAGCTCAGTGCCGGGGAGGATTGCATCAGCCCAGCTGTGTGCCGTGCAGGTGGGGGTTTCATGGCCTGGCTGTGATCTGTCTCCCCTGACTTCGGGGCTGAAGCCCTCGGCACCCTGCACTGTTTAAATCCTCCTCTCTGCCTGACTCAGGGCGTGCAGGGTCCCCGTGCCAGTTCTGGTAGACATCCCCTTCTGATGCTGGCTGTCCCAGGCTTGTCCTGCCTCTGGGAGAGGTCTGGATTTGAGACCCTGACGCTGATGCCAGCAGCCAAGTGACAGCTTGTTGGAGCTTACAGATGTGCCCAGAAGCGGGCACTGGGGAAAAGATGGGCTTCAGCACAGGAGCCAAGAAGTTGAGAGGTCCTCAAGGCTCCTGACCTCAGCCTGAAAATGCTGGTGTGATGAGAGACACCCCAGGCAAGTGGGTGCCCTGCGGGACGCTGCTGCTGCTGCTGTTGCAGGGTTTTCTATGTTGCACTGAGTTAACCTGCAGCCCCTCAACAGCCCTTGCTCCTGGGGCAAGAGGCTCCAAAGCCCCAGGGCAGCAGCGATCAGAAAAGGCCAGCCAGGAGCCAGGGGCAGCCGGGCCCTGATGGGACCCATGACAGCACCCATGGGTGCATCAAGAATGAGAGCCACCCCAGGGACGCATCCCCCTAGCCTCGTGTGTCCAGCACCCACCTCTCCGCAGGGCTGTGTGAGGTACATTTCACCTTCCCTGCAAAGCCCTCGTTTCATTTCCCTGCAACAAGTAGGGGAAACACTATCAGCAAAGGTGAAATACCCCAGCCGAGCAGCCCAGTCCAGCCCTCAGAGCACAGCAGAGACAGCTGCACGAGCACTTCTCCCAACGGCGAGCTGTGTCAGCGGGCAGTGGGAGAATACAGGGAAGCAGACGATTATGCACGTCCAACCTTGCCACCCGCAGATCAGTGTTGCACCAATTCATCCCTGAGCTGCCGGTCGCACTCAGCCCTCCGTCCCATGGGGGACATGGGCAGGCTGGAGGGCTCCCCTCTCCCTCGCTCCCGGGGAAGGCGAAGCATGAGCAGCTGCTCTGGGAGGGGACGTGGCTGCCTTCCCAGGACTCCCCAGGTACCGCCACCGCTCCGCAGTTAATGATTTATTGCTGTATGTGGCTAAAAAAACAGCAGCACCCTCCTTTAGGTGTTGCCAGCTAATTAGCCCAGGAGTTACTGATTAGCCGGGGCCAAGCAGCGGCATCGCGTGGGTGCTGCACTGCCACTGGCACTGCCTGACATGGTGGTTAGGGCGTTATTCCAGGGCGTTTCGCTTTGTCTTCCTGGGAAGTCTGCAGGAACAGTTACATGCCTCCCCCTCTAGCCCTTTAAAATATTAGCAGGACGGGTCCAGTTTTGCAGTTTAACAAAAAAGCTAGGGGTAAAAGCGACGATGCTCGTGCTCCACACATGGGACCTGGCACCTCCTCTCCCGCTTCCCGGAGCCAGCGTGTCACCATCGGCCACAAGACATCACTGCATCCCCGCTGCTCAGTGTGGGGAGAGCCACCCTCCGCAGCGCCCGGGCTGTGGCTCCTTGGGGAGAGCAACAGCAAACAAACCACCCTGCACCCAGCCACACCGGCCCCCATGCTCCAGCACAGACCCTCCTGCAGCAACGGCGTGACCCCCGCACTCACCCGGCAGCTCCGACTCCCGTCGAGGTGGGTCTGCGAGTGGTGGGGCCAGAGGCACTGTTAAATATTGCAGCCGACTGACTTACTCACTTCTCTTCCTGGACGGCAGCGTGCAGAGTTTCCACCCACTTCTTTCACCTTTGGTTTCCAGGCTTTCTGAGAAAAGGGGAAGCCGTGGGAGGGAGCAACCGGCATCCCCGTGCCAGGGCTGCAGTCCCCAGCAGCCTCTGCTTCCCGGGAATGGGTGGATGCCAGAGAGGAAGCTGCTTTCCTGGGAAGCTGTGGCACGGCCAGGATTCTCCTGTGCTCATGCTGGGCTGCTCAGTGCCCCATCACACTCTTGGGTTGGGGGGATTTTCCTCCCCAGCTGAGCGGAGGGGGTGCCTGAGTGCTGCCTCCCTGGCACAGCCTTAAGAGTGGCTGCCCGACCAGCTCAGCCTCACCCTTTGGGAGTGAAAATCCTCCCCCTGAGACTCAGACACATCCTGGCCTCACCCTGCCAAAGCCCATCCACTTCCTCCTTTAACGTAGCACTTCTGCAAGTGGTGCCAGCAGCGGGGCTGGGGTCACCTCTGCATTGCTGATACCCGTGGCGAGCAGTGTCTGCCCTCAGCCCGCAGAGCCCTACCAGCAGCAGGCACTGCCATGGGCCCGGCAATGTGCTGGCCAGCGTTCAGCCCAGCAGCATGCCTGTCCACACTGCAGAGGGCTGGTTGCCCTCCCCTGGGACATTGATAGATGATGTCCCCTGGGCATTGTGCCCAGGCACGTAGCCCCTGCTGGTTACCTCCAGTTCTGGCAGGGTGAGCATGTGTGCCCAGTGAGACTCCTTTTCTGTAAGGTCCCGTTGGCGAGCATCCTCTTCCCGCTCTGGTCCCTCGGTGCCGCCGAACGCCTGACTATTGTTTTGCTCAGAAATGACATCAGGTCCCCCAGGGTTTCCCTCCGCTGGTGGTTTGGAAACGAGAGTCTGGGGCCCCGGCTTGGGTTGTGTCACTGAGCTGCCGGTGGGGCAAGCACCACAGCTTCTCCTGTGCCATGACAAACAAATTGATAAATAAATTGATAGGGGGATGGTGAGATGCCTCTGCACACCTGTCTGTGTGCATTACCCTTGCCCGGGCTTGAGAGCTTCACCATGGGTTTAGATAACATTTAGAGTGTGGTTTTGTCTTTTGAGGCTGACATGTGTTTCTGGGGCTGGAAGGCTGCGCCACAGCGATGACCAAGCTGGAGCACAGACTTATCCACACAAGCCCCTAAAACCAGCTGGCATCATCCACTCGAGGGCCTCTGGGTGTATTTTTGGGTGGCCAGGTGTGGGCTTGGCTGCGTGCTCCAGCTTTGGGTGGCCGCCACTCTCTGCCTGGCATCTCTGTCGCGGCGAGGCTGGACAGGAACATTGAATCAGAGGGCTGAAATTTCTCCTGTTTCTCAAGGCTGGGCTGTCCTCCCACCCGCAGCAGGTCCCACCCAGGTGTGACATAGCTTACGAGCACCCACTGCTCCCCCACCCCAGCCATCACTCCAGCAGCTCCCGGCACCACGCCAGAGGGCTGTATGTCTCCTGGCTCCTTCCTTGCCAGCTGCTGCCCCAGCTTGCTGCTCAGCCCTGCCCACAGCAGCGCTGCAGCATCCGGGTGTCCCTGCAGCTGATGTCCCTGTTGGGGACAGGGTCTGGCCACATCCCTGCCCTCTCCACTGCTGGCTGCGTTACTCCTCCTTGCTGGGGCTGGATGCACATTAAGGTAACGGCCTCAGACAGTGCCCCCTCCTCAACCACTGCTCCTGATGCCTTCCCTGGGATAAGGCTTGCCCCCAGAAGGGTTTTCTCAGCCAGTACCATGGCTGGCCCCAGCCACTGCTTTGCACTGTCCCCCTTGGCACACAAGTCCCCCACTCACCCGCACACCAGGGCCAACATGGCTCTGCATGCCTCTGCCTACTGGGAAGGGTCTGGTGTGCTGCGGAGTCAGAAAGCCACTGGGGAATGGGGGGAGAAGCAGGCATGAGAGAGTCATGAGTGGGATAAACAGGGAAGCCACTGCAGGCCTGACGCCAGGGTGATGGGCTGTGAGCAAGGCAGGAGGGTAGCTCTGACCCTACACGGGTGGGAGGAAGGGGGTTCACACCTTCACCGGCTCCCAGGATGCAGGTTGTGAGAGGAAGAGGAGGAAGAGGAGGAAGAGGAGGAGGAGTGTGGTTGGAGTTGGGGTGACCACCTGCCCCCCAGTTTTTGCGGGTCTCCTGGGGAGAGGTGGGAAAGCAGGAGCAGCCCCAGCTCACCTTGCAGTGCATGGGACCCGTCCATTCCCTGTGACATTAGAGCAGCCGAGACTCAATGCTGTCTCTGGTCCCCATTTCTCCAGATTCCCCTTGGTTTTCCCCTCAGCTGAGGGCAGCAGGCATGAGCAAAGAGCAGCCTGGCCTGGCTCCCTGCGGAAGCATGGCAGCTCGGCATTTATCGGGGGGAAGCGGGAGCTTCCTGCAGCCTCCCTAGGCCAGGAACATGGGTGGGCACGGGGGGTTTTGCCCTTGGAGGTTCCTGTGGGAGGGGAGGTGGGAGGGGGACAACCGACACAGCCCCCTGCAGGGCTGGGGCTTCAGCCTGAGGGAAGAAAATCCACCTTCCAACTCTGGGGAGGGGGCAGAGGAATAGATGGCAGCTGGATTTTCCTGCACATCCAAAGAAAGCCTGTTAAAAATACCTTTGAGCTCCTGCGACTGCAGAGAAAATCTAGCTGGCAGGACCAAGGTGCATATTAAGGCTCAGAAATTAGCTGACAATTAACACACCTCTCTCAATGCTACTGCTGGAAGCAGCAAGTGGTCTTAAGGTAAGGGCTGATGTGTGGTTTCCAAGTGCCTGCGCCCTGTATACTGCGGGGTTCTGGATAAAAGCTGATGCAGCTGCCCAGTGCCCCAGGGAGGACACCTGGAAAGGGGACTGGTGAAATGCTGCAGCCTGTGGGGCTGTCCCCGATGGCCAGCCACAGCCTCTGGGGCTGGAAGGGGACGAGGGTTTCCCCAGCCCCACTGTGGGCTGAGATGCAGTCCCAGGAGGTGCAGTCCCTTCCCGGGAGGCTGCTCTGGGATGCAGCCCCAGGTTGTGCATAGCAGGGAGGCTGCGGCTGGAGGTGCTGCACAACAACAGTTGCTGCTTAGCCCTTTAGTAGACACTAGAGAAGCCCAAAGGAGAGCCCAGATCCAGGCTTGTGCCCAGCCAGCACTAACTGCTCTTCCCCAGGGTAAGTTTCTCTCCACCATGGGCTCACAGTTGTCTAATACAGTGCTAATCCCACGCTTCAGCCTTAGCTGAGGCTCAGTCCATCTCCAGACCTAAACTATGGACACTGGGCTTTGTGTGATTCAGTGTCTGGCTCTTGTGCTTCTTTCCTTTTCTCTCTCCTCTAAGCCAGCAAACCACCTGCACACCCCTGTTCCTCCACTGAAAAATGTAATACGTGAGGGAAACCACATCTTTCAGCCTTGCTCTTGGGATGAAAGACGTGGTGTTTGGGCTCAGCAGATGCTTTTTCCGCTGTGAAATCGTGACAGCATAAGGCCAGAGATGCCCTCACTAAAAGAGCTGAGCCACCTTGGCTCGTCCGCGGAGACTGATCCCTCGAAACCGGTTTTGAGGGGCCGCACCAGTGGCCTCAGAGCCCTAGTGGCAGGACAGGCATCTCGGCTGGTGCTCAGCCTGCTCTCGGCCCCTCCGTTTGGGGTGCCAGCCCCACTTGTGCACGGAGGGCCCGGAGGGACCCGCGCACAGCCCCCATCACGCCAAGGTGTCCCACAGGACGAGCTGTTTCTGTGGCGTTTGCAGGCGCACTCGGACCTTGGAGCCGCGGGGATGCCGGTGCAAAGGCCTCCTGCCCACCAAGCCCTGCGCTGAGCATTTGCACGGCTCCAGGGGAGCTCAGCCTTGGTTACAACCATCAGTGACGTCTGAGAAGAAACCTTCCCTTGTGAAGGCACGGCCAGCAGTGGGTATTTTCCTGCCATGGGGACTCGCTCTGCCTCTCCCCGACAGAGCTTTCTATATGCAGCCAGGGTTTCGGTCAGGCTGCGTCTCTCTGAGCTCAGGCTCCCCCTCCACCTGGTTGGCTATTTTTATCCCATGTCAGATTTTCGCATCCTTTGAGGCCTTCTGCCCTCTGGCCAGATGGACAGAAATTGGATGAAATTTCCTAAATTACCAGGGCAAGGGAGAAATGGAAATGATCAGGGGACATGCATAGGAGTTTGGCTGGTGCGACTGCCAGAGATGGCACTTACCCCTCTGGACCTCCTCGTTCTGCCCCCAAAGAGATGCTGAAGGCAGCACGTACCCCCTGCAACTCCCTGCTAAGCGTGCTGTGGCAGCACAAACCAGCTCCCTCTGCGCTGGCCTGGCGGCCTGGAGGAAGTCTGGCTGCGGGGGAAGGGAGTTTCTCAGGTTGTTTTTCCCCTCGAAGTTCCTGTTTCCCCTCCAGACCTGATCCACAGATCCCGGCAGCCAGCCCCCATCCCCGTGTAGCTTTTCAGAGGGAGCAAAATGGATGGTTGGGGCTGAAGGAGCCAGGGAGGTGGAGGAGGGCTGGGAAGAGGTGGGCACGGGGAGGCAGAGGTGCCCCCTCGCCCCGCTGCCAGCACAGCCCTGCCTGCCAGCAGCCCTGAAGCTCTTTGGGAACCAAATCTGCTGGCGGGGAAGGGAGGAAAACCGCAGGGCTGAGTCACTGCTCCGAAGGCATTTGCATCTGGGCAAGTTCCAGTTGAGCCCCGCTCCTGCTACCTCTGCGCGGGCTGTCACGGGCGGCTTACAGGAACGGCCGCATCCTTTCCCCCCAGGACGGATCCTCCCTGGCCGGTCACACTCAGTCAGCAGCCAAGCTGCTGGCTCTGGTGGATTTCCATCGGAAGGCAGGAAGGCTTCGCAGTGGGGAAAGCTGTGCTGGTGAAGGAGAAGTGAGAGTGAAGTCAAGCAGGGCTGCAGGGAAGCCCATCCTCTTACGAGAAGAAGCAAAGTGGGGTGCTGGCTGGGTGTGGGATAATGACCGGGGGGAAATTGGACAAAACTAGGGGAAAACTTCTAGAGTTTAAAGTTATAACATTAAGGAAATTTTAGGGCAAAAT
>VZSC01010955.1:72582-91692 GCA_013398225.1 Steatornis caripensis | reverse complement strand
CCAGCACTGACCCCTGGGGAACACCGCTGGTCACAGGCCTCCAACCAGACTCTGCACCACTGATCACAGCCCACTAAGCTCTGCCGTTCAGCCAGTTCTCGACCCACCTCACTGTCCACTCATCTAGCCCACACTTCCTAAGCTTACCTGCGAGGCTGTTGTGGGAGACAGTGTCAAAAGCCTTGCTGAAGTCGAGGTAGACATCATCCACTGCTCTCCCCTCGTCTATCCAGCCAGTCATGCCATCATAGAAGGCTATCAGATTGATCAAGCAGGATTTCCCCTTGGTAAATCCATGCTGACTACTCCTGATAGCCGCCTTCTCCTCTATGTGCTTAGAGATGGTATCCAGCATGAGCTGTTCCATTACCTTTACAGGGATGGAGGTGAGACTGACTGGCCTTTAGTTTCCTGGGTCCTCCTTCTTGTAATTTTTGAAAATTGGAGTGACATTGGCTTCCCTCTAATCCTCAGGCACCTCTCCTGTTCTCC
The DNA here is from genome assembly GCA_013398225.1 of Steatornis caripensis. Taxonomy (NCBI): domain Eukaryota; kingdom Metazoa; phylum Chordata; class Aves; order Caprimulgiformes; family Steatornithidae; genus Steatornis; species Steatornis caripensis. The sequence goes on along the minus strand of VZSC01010955.1, from coordinate 91,200 downwards.
GTGACTTTTCAAAGAAGATGGAGAGTGTCTTAGCAATAACATCCACCAGCTCCCTCAGCACTCATGGGTGCATCCTGTTGGGGCCCATGGATTTGTGGGTGTCCAGTTTGCCTAAGTGGTCTCTAACCCAATCCTCCTCGACCAAGGGGAAGTCTTCAGGCTTTCTCTCTTATCTCCAGGGTCTGGGAATCGTGACAGCTGGCCTTAGCAGTGAAGACCAAAGCAAAGAAGGCATTCAGTAATTCTGCCTTCTCTGTATCTTCTGTCACCAGGGCGTCCTCCTCATTCAGCAGCGGGCCCACATTTTCCCTAGTCTTCCTTTTGCTGCCAATGTACCTGAAGAAGCCCTCCCTGTTGTCCCTGACCTCCCTTGCCAGATTCAATTCCAAATGGGCCTCAGCCTTCCTCATTGCATCCCTATGTGCTCTGACAACATTCCTATATTCCTCCCAAGTGGCTAATCCTTTCTTCCACATCCTGTACATTTACTTCTTCCCTTTGAGTTTTTTTACAAGCTTTGAGGTTTTTTGCTGGGCTGCTACAGCTTTCTGAGCACAGGGTTGCAGAGCCCTTGGAGACGGCCTGGGGTGCTCAGGTCCTCGGATGCCTCTACAGCTCCGTGGTCTGTTTCAGGTGCCCTCTGGTGCTAGGCAGAGCTCAGGCAGCTGAACTGAGCTCTCAGCATCTCAGCACAACACACGAGGAAAGGTTACTTCCATCTGCAGTAAATGACAGATGAGAAAAGGTTTTGTGTCGATAAAGAGCTGTGTTACCTTCCAGCTGTGGCAGACAGAGCAACCACTCTCCCCATGGAGGGCCTTAAACCAAGCTGCCCAGTGCCGAGACACTTGTGCTGTTCCCCCAGGGCTGCAGCAGCAGAAGAGGGTGACACTGGTTTCATTTAGCACCTGGAGAGATTTTGGGATGGGGTCTGGGCTTCATTAGGATCCNAGCAACCACTCTCCCCATGGAGGGCCTTAAACCAAGCTGCCCAGTGCCGAGACACTTGTGCTGTTCCCCCAGGGCTGCAGCAGCAGAAGAGGGTGACACTGGTTTCATTTAGCACCTGGAGAGATTTTGGGATGGGGTCTGGGCCTCATTAGGATCCACCAGAGGAAGATGGGAAGAGGAAACTGCAGGCACCTGTGGCCAGCAAATAAAGGTCGTGGCAGGCAAACCTAGCAGTTTGCTGCTGGATTCCTGATGTGGATCCAGGGAATGCTGAGTTCCTCCCAGAGGTGTGCTCTGGGGTTTTCAGAAAGTCACCAGGAGCAGAAACAGGAAGTAAGTGGAGATATGAAGGGAGAAGACCCCTAAAAGCCAGCTGGGACCCTAGGCAGGGGTGGTAACAGCTGCTGTGTGTCCTGAGTGAGTGGCAAAGGGCCGGCCTTGCCCAGGGGCTGCAGCCCCAATGCCACCCTGGCTGCTGACCCAGCTTTGGGACCCTCTGGGGTTAGTGAGGTTAGGGAGGACGGCAGCGGCTGGATCACAAACCGGGTATTGAACTGCAGCAGTGGTGAAGCTGGAGCAGCGACGTTGAGGTACGCCTGGGCTTCTTTACATCCTGAGCCAGAGCTGATGCTCCAGGTAAAGTGGAAGCTATCAGCACTTGTGGATAAATTAGAGGAATTAGAAAAAATAGTGGGTGTGTGGGGATGTTGCCCTTCAATCCCAATGCAGGTGTGTCAGCCCTGTATGCTGAGGGAAGGTTTGTGGCTGGATGGAGCTGGAACAGCAGAAGGTGCAGAAGTGAGCTCCTAGGCAGACCCTACATGAGAAGGGTGCAACTGAAAGCCACAAAGTTAGAATTTTAAAAAAAGGGTGCGATGGGCCTCAGGGTGCAAAGCCAGTGACCTGCTGCCCGTCAGGAGTGCTTTCAGGAGTAACAGGCCCTCCTCACGGCAGGGAGGCAGAAAGCTGTGGCAGCCCTGCAGGGACAGGGCCAGTGGTGTTGGTGACACGGTCGTGCCGACGCGTGGCTGGGAGCGAGCACTAGAGGGCTGCACACTCCCGTTATGGCTGTCAGAGCTGTCTCAAGCTGCGCAGCTTGGTCTGGAAATGCTGATGAACTTCTGCCGGACTCGGGGACCCGAAACAGAGAAGTGAGTAACTTTGAAGAAATAGTAATTGCACACTACGTGGCCAAGGTGGTGATTTTTCTTCATTTTAATTGCGCTTTTCCCAAGCTCTTCTGCTGCCGAAGCAAACTTACAAGGTGAAAAGAGGGAAGTTGTGTGTGGACTTGATGCTGAGGGGTGTGTGCTGAGCTTGCCCGGTTCCCTTAGCCCTCAGAAGCTGCTCCAGCATAGCACTTGCTCCTAGGAAAGCTGCCCCCTCGGCAGAAGTAGTGGGCTCCTTGGGTTGTTGATCGTAAGCAGTGGCCGGGGAAGGTGCAGGCATGGCTGACTCTGCCTCAGCTGTGGGTGGTCCCCTGGGTTCCCTACTAACATGGATTTTTAGGAAACCTGGCAATACTGAAAAGGGGGGAAATTGAGGTGCACTTAACTCTGAGTTATATGTCCCAAGGAATTTTGGAGCAATGGTCACATGACCACTTAGGTCCGGTGCTTTTTTTTTATCTGTTTCTGGCCTTTCTGTTCCCCTGCAGGAAACCCCCACTGCTTTGGGGCCAGCTGTGGCCCCCTCCACCCCATTTGCAAATTTTTGTGCGGTGATTTGCTGTACTGAAACCTTCTGGGAGCTCCAGCTTGGTGCGGTTCTCCTGCATTTTGCTTCCAATAACCTTTCAGTGTGCCCACACTCTTGTAGGTGGACCTGCCCTTGGTGTCCTCTGTGCAAGATGAAAGCTTGGCTGCAGTTGGAGCATGCTGTGAGAAGTAATCTCCAGATCCTGCATGAAAGCCTATGTTAGCAAGCTTGAGACCATGCAGTTTCACCTCATCTTCAGGGAAGCCCTGTGTGCCTATCAAGTGCTATCCCTGACCAGGAGCAGGCAATGGATGTTTTCATCAATGCACCTAAAGGTATGCGGGATGTTTGCTTTTAGCTGTGTGAACACTGTCTCTGCGTCATTTTGCTGTCCTGCACTGCTAAGAGCAGAGGATGAAAATGCTCCCCTTGGTGCCTGCTTTTGTCTTCAGCTGTGTGATGAGTACTGTGAGCATCTCACAGCCTTCTCCCTCTAAGCAGGGCTGTTCAAGGTCGTCTTGTTGTCTCCTGTTGAATGTCCTGGCCAGGGTACTGTATCATATGGCAAGAACAGCAGCAAGTTTAGCCTGTTTTGCTTTCCTCAGTTCACCTTGCTGTAATGAACCAGCTCAATTTAAAGCTGAGGTCGTCGCTGCAAACCGCTTCTGAGACCTGCTGGAGGCACCAAACCGAGGGAGAACAGCACTGCTTTCCTGACCAGATCCTTCTTTGCGAATGCTGTTTTGGAAGGGTAGCTAGCTTCTTTCACATAGCACATGGATAAACCTTCAGGTCCCTCACAAGAGATGTGGGCTATCCTCAAGTATACAGCAGTGACAGTGTAAACTGATGTGCTCTGCACATGTTTGTACGCTGGAGAGAGAGGATGAAGTAAACCGTCTGTCCTCAAAGGTGTCTGTGGCATGGGAGGAAGGCATTTGTCAGAGATGGTCTCCATATGAGCTCATCAGGCTTTGAGTCCTGCCTCATCTTACCTTTGTAATAACCTGGTTGCCCTGAGGGGAAAAAAGGAAAATCAATGGCTTTGTCCCCAGAAGCCTGTTACAAATGGAGTGTGAGGAAAGAACTGCAGGAATAGCGGTGGATGAGGGAATGTCTGCAGATACTGCTCAGGGCATTGAGACAATATAAAGGTAAGGTAAGAGAAAGCCAACACTGGCTTTGGAGGTTGGGTAAAAAGCAGCCTGCTCATGATGTCTTTGGGAGGATTCATTAAGACTTTTGTGAGTCAAACCCTACAGTTTTCACAGCTCTAGCGAGTGTTTGTGTTTCTCCAATAAACAAAATTTTTCAGCTTCATTGCAGCGTCAGCACAGGCTCATTGATGAGTGCACAAGGAATCCTAAATCAATTTGCTTGATATCGCATCAGACTTAATAATCTTATTTATTGCCTCTTTGAAAATTGAAGCTTTCAGTTTCAGTCCAGATCAAGGAATTGTCATCTCTGACCTACACTGCAATAAGCGGTACCTGGGAAAAGCAGGCCAGTCACTTTGGGAACCACTTGTTATACGTTGAATCCTTAGGCTTAGCATCATTTTCCTCTCATGTTAAAATAAATCTTGAGTGTTGCTGTGCTTGCAAAGACTCTCCTGAGCTTGATTGCTTTCTCTTGGCAGTGTTTAAGTTGTATCAATTCTCATCTTCTGATGAGAATAAGCCCATCCCACTTGGCTGTTAGAGCTTTAGTGAAAGTGGAGTGATGGGGGAAGCATAAGAGAAAGTACCCTGAACCCCATGCAAACAAGTGTTGGTGGGTCACTGCAGGTGTGACGGCTTGAGTTGCCCAGGGAGGGCAGCTTATGTCAGGTGGGAGCAAGTGTTTAAGACTGGTATTTTTTTACTGCTTGGTAGATGAATTTTGTTGTGCCTTTATAGAAGTATTTGTCCTCTGTTTTCCTGTGACTTGGTGACCATATTTACTTGGCAATGCTGGTGTTGGTGGGCAGAAATGAACGCCCCCAAAGCTAAACTGCCTGGGAGAGTGGCTAGGTAATATGAATGGGAGAGAAGTATGAGATGTGATTATCCTTTTGTACAGGACGCGTTTGATTTTGCTAGGTAAAACCTCAGATTTATTGCCTGTGTGCAGTATTTGAAGTGGATGGCATTTTAACAATGTTTGTGAGTATTTTGCTAAGGCGTGTTGAAAGATCGCTGTGATCCAAAAGAGGCTCTTAACGCTAATAATTAGCAGTGTATTACCGAGGCTTAGCTGCTGAAATAGGGTACTCAAAGGTACTGCTGGAAAGATAGCTATGTGGAGCTGTGAAGGAATATATGTGTTTGGCATGTTGGAATTCAGAAAAAACAGCTTTGTGGGAAGGCTGTTCAGGCCTTTCCCAGGGTGCCTGTACCTGCTGCCTGTTGGTTCCCTTGTCCCACCAGCTGAGCAATCGGAGAACAGTGAGGAAAAAATTGCTAGTCAGGTTTTGCTTTGTGAGAGCTTATTACTGATATTAGTAAGAAATAAGAAGTAAAGTTAATATTTCTCTGCCAAAGGAAACACTCTTGTTTTTCGTGTGGTGGTCTAAGTGGGACCCCAAAAAGTGACAAGTGATTGCGAGTTCCTTGTCTAATCTAACAAACTACAGAAAAGTTGTATTGTAATAAGAGGGATAATAGGGTACGTAGGACACCCAGGATCTGTTTGGTCTGGGATGGTTGCTCACTTGTGGCAAGAGGGAGAAGAACCTGAATTCATTTCATGTCCTGGAATGAGAAAAGCAGAAGGGCTGGGAATTGGATGTGAAATGAGCTGTCACGTGGCTCTGAACATGCAGCAGACTGCTGTGTGTGGGTGCAGTGGTCAGCAGTGGAACCCCCCACGTGGGACTGAGTACCAGTTGCCCGTGGTACTCTGCTCTGTGGGTGCAGGATGCAAAGAAACTCTTCATTTCTTGTCCTGGCATTCAGCTCTGCAGAACAGGCAGAGCATGTTAGACCCCATAGCCTGACCTCCCATCTTTCACAAGCAATGCAATTTCTTCATGTTTCTCTAGACATTAGCCGACTGATTTATGCTAAACTGAAATACATACATTTTATCAAAAAGACAGATCTGAAGACATCAGGAAATGAGAAAACCAACATTTCCTGTGATAATTTGTTCTACTAGTTAACCACTGGCACTCTTTTCCTGTTTCTTATTTCTCATTTCAGTCTGTCTGGTTTCTGTCCCTAAACATTAGTTCCTGTTACAGATACCAGAGTAAATCAAACTGCCCCCTAGAACAGTACCTGCTTTCTTTTCAGAATGTGGGGTATGGTAATTAAATCTCTTCAATTTGTTGTCTTTTTGCGGAAGACTGAGGTTTAGTGCTATTGCTGCTGGGGAAAAAGCAAACCCCATCCCTTCCCTGGCAGCTGGTTCATGCCTTCCCTCTCACACCCCCATGTATGCAGGCCTGTAATGCAGCAGGCCAGGTAACTCGTTCTGTTCAAATATATGAACTTTCTTGTTGTTGCCTCCAGGCTATTTTCAGTTTGCAGTCTGCTTGCCACAGGGCTGTATGGATGTCTGGTGGTACGGTGCTGAGCCCAGCATGGTGAGGAGGAGGAGGCTGGAAATGTTCCAGGGGGGATGTTGTTACAGCAGAGCCCCCTTTCAGGGATCACCTTTTGCTACGGTATGTTTTTCCAGTCCTCAAATTCAAAGAAAAGCAGAAGGCTGTGGTGTTTGCCCAGTGCCTAATACAACCAGCCTTGTCTACAGTGCTACATAAGAAACAGTAACAAAACAGTTATGGATAATAATGAAGCAAACAAGCTTTCTCGAGTGTATGAGAGTGAAAAATGCCTTCCTTGCCTGACAAGAAAATGTATTTGTTTCCTTGCTTTTGAAGGGCCACAGCTGCTCACTCTGAGGGCAGAAATATGGGAAGAAAAGCAAGCACATGCCACAAAGGTACACCTTCTTCATCTTGAAGAGCTTGGCTGATAGGGAGAGGGAACATGCACAAGCTGTTTGAGACAAATATTCCTGCTAGGATCAACCCAACTGAGGGAAAGGTGAATTAACTTAGAGAAACTCTGTTAAATTAAAGGACTTGTGAGTTGGAGCTACTAGTGAGAAAATGCAGAAGAATCTTTGTTTGTACACAAACGCACTCATTTCAGTCAAAGCAATCAGGATTAGCAAAAAGTCTATATAATAAGCCAGGAAAAGCTACTTTGGAAATGGGTGAAGGTGCGTTTATGGTACTAGGGCAGTGGAGCTGAGGCAGACAGCAAGGAACTGGCTTGCACAGGTGTGGCTGACAGGGAACATGGATGAAACTAATTGATTGAATTGATTAGAGCCTTGTCTTTACAATTTAACCTCTCCCCTAAGAAGGAATTAAAGGGAAGTTCTTTGGCCCACCCTAGTGAAGTGTAAGAATACCTACCAAGTGATAACCATTTCTTAGATTTTTGTGACTCATTAAATGATGCTGTAAATGTTTTATGCTTTGTATGATTCAACTCTACCAGCTCGTAGTTTTAACACAGGAAATTCTTTCTAGGTGAGTGCAAACTGTGTTGTGCTTTGTATATTAAAAAAGCCTCAATTTCTTCAAGGCTGTTACATGAAAGATTTTAGAGTAAAGAGCCTCTATGACTTTTCTATAAACAAGATAATGAAAATGGTAATAATTACAAGTTAATTATAAACTGGGGCTGTCACACAATAGAAAGTTAAAGGCGTAGCTGAGCTCCGAACAATTTCATTAGCAGAGGTGATATTCAGATAATCAAAGTCAGCTAGCCTGTTGAAAATACTAACCTTGTACCTAGAAATGGAGTTTCTAAGGATTAAAATGTCAACGGGATTTTGGAAGATCACTCATCTTTCCCAAGGTTTATTTTTAAACTGTACCAGTTTGTCTTGGCTCTGGATCAGCTCTGCAAATCAGCACAGACCGTTTATGTAGATACCAGAGCCAACAGTTGATCATTAAGTGGCAGATAAGCTACTGAGAAAAACAGCTATGTTTGTCCTGGGGTGGGTCTCCAGTGTAACTCTGAAATTAGAAAGAACCAGGCTTGGTTGGAAGCAGGATGCTCTAGTGGAGGGAGCCTGTTTTAGTAATGCTCAGTGATGAAAACATGAAGTAGAGCATGGAGGGGACCCAAATTATCTCTCCTCTTTAGCCAAGCTGGGGATATTGAGTGTAGGAATTGAATAGTAAAGAGGAGCAGGTGAGGAATAATCCAAGAATAATTGTTTTTTTAATTTTTTGAGACAATATACCTAAAGGTCCTTGGGGAGAAATGACTTCTTGCAAGACCATAAACAGTTCTTCCAAACCTAGGTCCCAGATAGCTGGCAGGCAGAACTGCAAGCCAGCTACCCAACTGCTGCTGCAGCCACAGTGGATGCCTGCTGCACCCATAAGAGACACATACTAAAACGTCAATATTAGTTTGTTTTCAACCCAGACAGAAGATGGTGCAAGGTCCTGGTCCTCGCTTGTTAGGCTAGTTATTAGTGTGCTACGAGAAGTGCCTCTGTGAAGTGGAGCTTGGGACCAGACACTGTTTGTTATGATTCCTGGTTCAAGTGTGAGATAGCAGCAAAGGCTTTGAAAATACAGCCACAGATTGAAAGCAGAGAGAACCATAAACAACTTATGATTGATTGATGAAAAAGTGTAGCCTTGAGAGCTGAGAAAAGACTGCTTTTGCCTTGAGGACGGAAGAAGCTGCCTAGCAAATGGGAGTCGGGGAACAAACCCAGGCAGGGATGTGATAAAAGCACGTGCCAGAGCCTGGGAAAGTAACCTCCCTTCCCCGGCAGTGTTGCAGCACACTGTCCAGAGGCAGAGATCAAGGGCTGGCCACGAGCTAGAAATTCAACATGCTTAGAGGGATAAGATCTCCAGTTTGGGCTGGGGAAGAAAAAGGGTGCCTACTTCAGTTTTGTCCTTGTTGAAGAACTCTGGGGTCTGAAAACACGTATTACTTAGACCATCACAGGTCGTATTTGCCAGTACTGACTGTACAGCATCAGCTCCACCGTATGGAGTGCTTGCAGCTAATACAGCATAAAGGACTGGCTGATTTTAATATATGATGATCATATAGATCATCACTGGGGCTTGGACTAGATGATCTTCAAAGGTCCCTCTCCCCATTCTATGTTTAAGAACTAACATGCAATGTTAAATAGTGTGAGACTTATTGGCATGAAGAGTGTTGTTAATGAATGCCAATTTAGTAAAGTTGTTTTAAAGCTTAGAATTGGTATGATTCATCAGTCTAAACACTCCTGTCAGTGACCTCTAATTCCCTAACAGATACGTGTATGTTCAGTTGCAACCACATGTCTGTACTTGCTTATCCGCATGCACTTGGCTCGAGCACATGCTGCGTCCTGCCCAATGGGAGGGTGATGCATAAGAGATAAAGGAGGTATGAGGGAATTGGGGACAATAATTACAATAATAAGGGAAGTGAGGCTTCATTACTCCAGCTACTCAAGGCATACTTGGTTTGTGTCAGAGCTTTGGAGTATTTCTTGTTTTTATTTTATCATCTATAGAATACCAGATTTCTAGGAGAAAGTGCTAAAAGCAGTTCTGGGCTTACATTCTCTTTGCAAGGTGTCTGTATTGAAGCAGCTGCCTCTGTCTTCCAAATCCTGCTTCTGATAAGTGTCACCTGTGATTTAAGTGTGCATATATTATTCCACTGTTTGGCTTATTGATTTAACTTAGTTTTTCACTATGCTTGCAGACAACTAACATTTGCAAAAAGCAGATGTATTTCTTTGAATGCTGTGTTGCGTTTAGCTGCCTGATTACCCTGTGACTTAGTCACTAGGAGTATATTTACACATAATCGCTAGAAAGTGCAGTTCCAACTAGCATAAGTATACCTGAAACCACTTTCAAACTACCAAGCTCAGAAATCCTTAACAATGTAGGCCTGCACAACAGAATTTGGCAAGGTAAATTTGCCTATTTGAGCATGTACCGTGTACAATTAGGTACCTGTTTGTCTTGACATGCAGCCTGCAAAACTGACATGAGGGTTGTTTGCCTAACGGCACCAGTTCCTGGCCATCTGTACCTGTACTGTGCTTACTTGTACTTAGGTGAGTTCCTAAGGGCTTGCTGCCTTAAGAGAACGATTTATTGGCTGAAGTTTTAGAGGAGTCTGTCCAGTGTCCAAGGACATTCAATGTTTTAATTCAGAGTCCATATAATGGCATAAAAGGTATACTTCGTTTTCGGAGTATGTTTGTTAAACTTGTGAATTTGGGAGGGGTGGTGAGCACTGCAGAACAGGACTGGAGTTAAAAGTTATCCTGAGAAATAGTCTCAGGAATGCAGTACAGAACAGTACAAAGGATTGCAGTGAGTTAAAGCAATGAGCTGCAAGCTGTTCAGCAACAGCTCTGCCAGAACTGATCTGCAGGTTATGGCAAATCTCAACTGTATGTGAGGGGGGAAATCCCCCCTCCTGTACGAGCAGGAGTTTATCCTGGAGGTATGGGGATAGATGCTTCTTCTCTACATGGGGTTGCTGTGGGAGTACTGCGCACAGGTTTGCACTTTGTTCTTTAGGAAAGCTATGAATTGCTCTAGGGAATTCAGAGAGCAACTAGTGTTGCACTATTTCAATACCTGATCTTTCTTAGGTGAAAATTGTTCTAGCCCACCCTGTATGGTACCCAGTTTTGTGCATTGTTGGCAGTGGTTTGGCTTTAGGTAAAAAAAAGCTTATGACTCATCTCAGCTATCTGATATGGGCCAGTGTTGGGGGAGCTTGCTGGGGTGCTAGACTGGGAGGGTGTAGAAAAACATACAAGACTCTACGAAGAGAAGACGAATGCTGCACTTGCTGCCCTATGCTTGTAAAAAAATATAATGTAACAAGATTTAATAGGAATCTTTATGAAAGGGGAATCTTAGTTTAAAGAAAACTTATTTCATTCACTCATTGTCTCACATTTCACTCGTTTTCACACCCACATATTCATGGGCTCCAAGATGCATGCCAAAGCTCACAAGGATCACTAGTGTAAGGATGAGATGTTGCCTGTCAAATCCTTGCTCTGTCTTTTGGGTTCCTCTTGATCATGTTAGATCTAGATTTTGAGCTGGTTTGAACCAACTTCTGGAAGGTCTTTTACTCCCTTAAGAAGTCAGGAAGTTATTGCAGTGAATTTTTTTCCCCTAAAAATCTTGCTTCTTCCTCCATAAGTCTTAGACAAGGTGTCTGCCTGTTGTCTTTGTCTCATTTTGAGTATCCTTATGGACAGTTTGCCTTCCCATTAGGACAGCAGAAAGCAATGGCACGTACAAACTGACACAACCTTGTCACCATCCTCTTGTTAAGGGAGCACAGGTCTCCTGATCAGTTGTTTCTGCTGTGGTTTTATCAGAGCACGGGCTTCATGATGTAAATATCTCATCTGTCCATTTTTCAGTCTGATTGATTGCTGTCGGTCATGTTCTTGGCTGTCAATACAAGCCGCTCTTGCTTCTTGCGCAATTAATAGTTTTGCTGGTCCTTTCCTTCATATCAACATTAGTATTGCTGCTACGAATCTCTGCATTTCTCTCTGAATGCCAGCCTTCCTGGAACAGGTAGATGGACATGGTGTATTGTGATCCGTGGCATTTTGTAGGTGAGAGATCACTCTTGGAACCGGTACAGGAGGAAGCAGTCCCTTCACTGGCTGTCCACAAACCTTGCTGCCACCCCAGCATTGATCATGAAACTGAGAGACTCCAGATTAACACAAGTGCAAGCTGTAAGTGCTAAGCAGATGTTGGCTTTGCCAGTTTGCTAAATGTCACTAACAAATCATTCTTCTAGAGTAATTATGTCTGTTTTTTGAAAGCCAGCTGGTACCCCAGGCATATTTGTGATATCAGCAACAGAAATGAAAAAAAAAATCCACCAACACTTCCTTGTTACCAGCACAGATCTCAACAGTCCAGCTAGTTAACTAGCTGACCTAACCTCTTTTTCTATCAACATGTAACTCTTTTCTGCTTTTTCAAGGCCTGTTCATCTCTCACCAAGCTGTAATGATGCCATCCACTAAGGTTTTTCCTCACTGAAGTCACAATTGTGCGGTCCTTGGCTTCTAGGTGAAATGGCAGGTCCTACAGACTTAGCTGGTTACTAAAGAAAAAGTCCTTTGAAAAAGATTTGCTAGCACTTGCCACTTTTGATATATTTGCCTTCCATTTGTTCGCTCACAGGCATGGAACTTAGATAAAAACAGTAGTGAGGCAGTGTAAGGGCTCTTACTGACTGATTGCACGTCTTGGTTTTGAAATACAACAGTGTTTGCTCCTTTTGGCTAGACATCAAATGTCCTGTCTCTGCTTATTTCTGATGGAGCTGTGACTCTTATTCTCCTGTCCCAGCAGGCATTTCCCAATTAATTAGTCTGAATGCTCAGCAGCCCCCAACTTCATTAGATCTCTGATTGCAAAAGAAAGATAATACTTGAGGCTGATGCAGGGATTCCCTCAATCTTTGCATAAGAGATGTTTTTTTAAGAGTTTGATCACAGCATAACATGTAAGTGGAAGAAGGAGAGATGTCTGGCAACTTGATTAGCTAACTGAACTGGTTTGGGCCAGGACAGAACTAATTTTCTTTTAGTAACTTTGCTTTTCAGTTAAGTCTCTTCTGAGAAGCTGCACTCTATGAAATTAACGGCATGTTTTTCCAGACAGTAGCTGCTTCTAGCAGTGATAAGGCTCAGGGTTTATAGTTAGTGCTGGAACATCAGTAGGAATGGTATGCAGAAAGGCTCTTGCTTATAATTATCCCTATGGAGACCAAGGTCGATGCTTGCTTCTAACTTTCTTATGTGTCGGAACTGAAAGAGCAGAGAAGTGGTCACACGTGTGACCCTGTGATGGGGAGGAGCAGGTTGGACAGGTGACCCAGAACTGACCAAGTGCAGTATTCCATCCCATATGTGTCATACTCGGTGTAAAGCTCAGGGATCACAAGGGTTACTCGCTCTTCTTCTATGGGCGGCATCTGAGGAGGACTTTGATTCTTCTGCCTTCAATCCCGATCCGTGCATTTCTGAATCCAGCTCCTGCCTGCTGCTGAGTACGGTCTGGGACTTTCCCAGGCTCTGCCCTGCAGCGTCTGGGTGAGATGATTGTCATCGGTGGGGGGGAGCTCGATATTGATTTTGTAAATATTTGTATATATTGTTATTTTTCCTATTATTATAATACATTGTTATTGTAGTTAGATTAAAGCTGTTTTAACTTTTCCAACCCATAAGTCTTTCCCCCCCATTTTGGGAAGGAAGAGAGTTAACAAAGAGCATCTGTCGTTCATTTAATAGCCAGCCCAGCTTTAAACTGTGACACCAACTAAAATTTCTCTTGTGTGTTATGCTGAAAGCAATGTGTTCATGTTGTGGAGAAAAAGCTAGAGAAAAATTGATAAGCTGCCAAAGGAAAACCCTTTTCATTGACTGCTAGCAGTGGATTGCCCCTCATCGTTGTTCTTGGGTTTTTTTTCTGTTTGACCTTTGTGTCAAGAGTGATCTTTGCAGAAACATTTGGCGATTAACAGGATGTTTACCAAGAATATAGCACTGCTCTTCTCCAACGGACAGCCCCCCATAGAAAGGGATGCACAAGGACAGGAGGTGGCTTTGGTGAATGTTTGCATGATAGATGTCTGATGAAGAAGCCGCAGGTGAAGGCCATTTCCATTTTTAATTTCCTTAAGCTGTAAAGCAAGCTATTTCTAGTGGTCATGACAAAGGAATTTTGTGTATGTGGTTATATGGCTCTTGCCTATGAAGTTTAAGAATCGAGAGTCCTGGCACTCGCAGCTTTGAAAGGCTTGGGCATAGGAGAAGTAGAATAGGTGGAACTTAACTGACCTAGACTGATTTGAAGTTTTCCATGAAAATGATTGTGGGAACGGGTACACGTCATGAGAATGATTAGTGTGTTAAAGGTGTGAGCAAGCTATGTAGTGATTAGTAAGTGTATATTAATGTAGTAGAATTATTATGGTACACAAAGCCATGACAGATGATAGTCTGCAACGTGTTCCCTTAACACATCAGTACAATGCTGCTGGTCAAAAAAAAAAGGGAACCAGTGTGCTTGTTGAGTTCCTGGCTAGACATGCCAATTCCCTGGGTGAAGTAGGCTCTGAAAGAAGAGCAAATACTTCACAGTCTTAAAATACGAAAAATCCCCACTGATGAAACTATTATTGCAGTTGAAACTGGTACTATAAATATTCTCTCCAGATGTTCACCTAAATGAAAGAGCAGTCTTCTGCTGTGAGCTGTGTGTCAGGGTATCAGTGTCTGCTTGGTAAAGGAGATGTAAATTGGTTCCTGGAATGCTCAGTAGGGACTTCGCTGAGCATCCGATCTGATAACATCTGGGAATTAGTAGGAAGGGGAGAGGTTCACCAGAAAGATGGAAGAAAAGGAAACTGGGAATGCCAGGGAATGTGTGTATCTGAACTGTACTGTAATTTGTGGCTGTGCTGAAACCACACAGCAAATGGGTGGCGAAGGCAACAAAGAGCAGTTGAGGCAGGCGCAGCCAGGAAGCTGGGTCTGGAGGTGCCTGGAAAAGAAGTACATCAACTTGATGAGTTTACACAAGCTTAGTTCAGACATGTTTGTGTGAGCTACAGCTGTGCTTCTAGCTATATGCTCAGGTATACAGTTCAGGCAGAGAAAGCCAGCCTAAATCTAAAGAAAGCATTCTTAGTCTGTTTTCATGAATGAGTGTTTTTTTACTTAAAAAAAAAAACCACCAAAACAAAACCACAGCATAGCACTTGGCATTCCTCTTTACATTTGCAGTGCAAAGAGTAATGGCTGCCTATATCAGAACACTTCCACAATAGCGTGGGTTTTATCCTTTTCACCAGCTCCACAACTTTTTTCAGTGTCTGTGTTCTCCCAGGAAAAACAATGAAAATCTTCTAAATGTTTCCTGTCTCTTTCCATTCCTTCTCATATACGCATTCAAATCTGTTACTTGTTTTCTATTACTTCCTGTCTTTCCTCATGTGTGCCACATGAAATGATACATAAATGGATGGTGAGACAGAGCTGGTCTTTGCTTGCTGTGCCTCCCTCACTGCTATTGTATGGGTAAACCAAAGCAATGCTGTGAAGGGTAGGAAACCTCAGTATTACAGCTGTTTAGCTGAAATAAGGGGAAGCTTGAAAGCATGACGACTAAGCACCTAGGTAACAGACTAAGATGCAGTTATCTGCAGCCATCAAACATAACACTGTCAGAGAACACCTGTAGTAGTATATGATAGTGTCTGAATACAGCACTGGGATATACAGCATGAACTGCTAGTAGCTAAGCATTAGATATAGCTTGAAAGCATGATTAATGCATGTGTAATGAAAATAACTGATGGAAAAAATATGTGGTAGAACATAATCACAAGCAGGAAAATGCATCGTGCAATATGTAAGAAATTATTTAAATGTCTATAAAGGAGAATGATGGATGAGAGTCTTTGGGTTTGGGGTGCTGGAGAGTTGAGGTCTCCCCAAAGTGCATCATTATGTTGCCAACGCATAATGTAGTGATTGCTGCGACTGAAATAAAGGAAATGCATGACTGGAGTGGTGGAATGCTGAGTTTTGTGGGTGAGCAGTGTTCTGGAAGATCCAGGTTTGGAGACAGATTTGGGAATCTGTGCTGCAAATTGTGCCCAGCTGTGTTTATAGTGGTTGGTGGGAGAGAGCTGCCTATGCTGTGTCTGGGAGGAACAGTCTACAGTTTACCTGGAGCACCTACATCTCAAAACCCACTTCTGAGTTTAAACAGCCTCTATAGATAAATCTAGATGCATATGGATGGAGAAATAGTTATCAGAAAACAAGAAGCTGAAAAGAAGAAAAATACACGCTGAGAGGCAGTGTGTAAAAGCGTCCCAGGAATGGATAACCTCCAGAGCCAAGAGGTCTTGCTGAATCCACAAGAACTAATGATCCCAGGACACAGACGAATCTGCACAAGGCCACCAGCACACGTGCCATCAACAATGGGTTGCTTAACTCGGGCCGTATCCAAGAAGGCAGTGGTGGCTACATGTTGACAAAGATTGCAGGATTATATATGCATCCGCAGAAACAGATGGACTTTCTGAGCATTGACTCTGAAGCCACTGGCACATGAGTATGAGCCTCTCTATCTCAGAAAACCACCATGATCAGCTTCCCTTTACCCACTAGGTAACAATGAGTGATTGCATGTGTGTGAATCATGAAAGAATAATTGAATTTACTGTTTGGGTAGTTATCTGCTATTAATAAGTCTACTATAACAGCTTAATAAAAGTATGCTAATAAATATTGGTCAATCTGTTTCTCTACAAACTTGATCCTGTATCAGGGAAAAGGCAATTTACATCACTTAATCTCCAAGGGGAGGAGACTTATGACAATACCTGTCTTTGCCCTTACCTGTCACTCCCTGTGGTTCTTTAGAGAAATCTCCCTTTTG
This sequence comes from Steatornis caripensis, assembly GCA_013398225.1. Classification (NCBI taxonomy): domain Eukaryota; kingdom Metazoa; phylum Chordata; class Aves; order Caprimulgiformes; family Steatornithidae; genus Steatornis; species Steatornis caripensis. Next base: position 75,047 of record VZSC01010955.1, on the reverse strand, counting down.
CAGCCTCATTGCTTGTGTTTGCTTCTGTTCTTGTACTTAATGTTCTAGGAGAGTTTCATGGTCCTCTGCCACTTTAGAAAACTATTGTCTTTTTTCACTCAGATTCCCTTGAGGTAGCACGAGGTCAATGACTTTGACTGATGCTTTGCTGTCCCTTGGTGAGGTCAGGCATATTAAAACAAGGTGGAAATGAACACACTAATGAGACAGGAGGACCCCAGAATTCCAAAGAATGCGGTTAGGGTAAGTATTTCATATGGAGCTTTGAAACAGTCATGTTATGAAGTGGATGCATGTTCATGGCTTAAGATGGCCATCCACATGCAATGAATGTCATATGCTGTGTGACTTTGCAACCTGCAGCACCTCCTCCTTCGTTTACATCAGGGCTGCAAATCACCCCCTGGAAAACTGCATTCTTCTCAAAATTGTTTGAAGAGGAAGTTTTTGTTAATGGCTGAACACAGGTTATAGCCTCTTCTGACTGCTGAGGGTGGCCCTGCGGCTGTGAGTGTCTGATGGCCCATATACCTAAACATAATTCTCCACAAGTGTCTGATGGCTCACTGTGCATCTATGTGGCTTTGCGCGGCCACTTCGGCTGCTCCTTTGCAACAATGCAGAAAAGCCTGACAGGTGGTGGTTGCAGTCATTGGGAGGGATGGAAGCTGGAATGTGTGTCTAAAAAGGTCTCTTCTGCCAGACAAGCAGGTGTCTCCACAGAACCCCTTGGGTGAGAGATCTACAGGGGGAAGGAACAACCTTATTCCTTTTCTACAAATAGATTTGAGGTATTAACTATCTCTGTGGCTTCTGAAATTGAAAGCAAACAAAAACTGTTCAGGAAACTCAGGGGGTCTTACAGTATGATTTCAGCTATTGTTGTCCGAAAAGGGCTGGAGGATTTAGAAACTGGTGGGCAACAAGCCAATAATTATATGCTTGAGAGACACTGAGGATTTATTTCAGAGTTGCACAAGTCCGGGTGCTTGGTGGCTTCTCAAAACCAAGCATGGTGAGGAATTTTTCTGTGCTCTGTTTATGCACAAAATTTACAGAGTCAGTATTATCCCAGGTACATCCCTCTTACAAGGATTGGTTGGTATTATAATAAGGTTACACAACAACAGTGATCATTTGTGCATGCTCAGGGTAGGGTCTCTAACCTGGGCAGGGGTCATTTTGACCTGTGGGTGGTTTTTTTTAGTATTCTAATGAAGACAGTTCAGTATAGGATACATGGACCTTGAATCTTCTTGCCAAGTTGGCGGTGTGTACCGAACGTCCTGCTTAAACCTAATTATTTCCAGGAGGTCCTTGACTAAAGAATGTTAACTGTCCTTCTTTCTTGATAAAGTAAGTACAAAGAAAAGATATATGTTCATAGACATTGGTTTGAATGTCTTAGTTAAAGAAAAGATTACTTGTTCCTTTAGGTTCTCATATTGTCACAACACTACCATTAAAAGACTTCAGAAATACTTAGTTTCTAGTGTTAAAATACAGTAATTCTGCGGTGATGGGTGGTTTTCTAGAAGAAAGGCTGAAAGTACTGATGTATTTAAATGAAAATTGGACAATCGTGAAGTCCAGCTATACTTCCAAAAGCATAAAGGCAATTTCTTCACAGGCTAGAAATGGTGCTTTGATTTTGCTTCCTTTGTTTCTTTGACAAAAGCATAGGTGCCCTTTCAGATTTAGGGCTTTTAAGTCTGTTTAGAACATTTATATTAAATATTATAATAAAGATCACATGGTTGTGACTGTTAAGTTTCAGATGTTAATGGGCTGTGGCCAAATCACAGTTCTTCATCACTATGTAGCTGCGCTGTGGGCAACCCATTTCCCTGTGGATAGTGCTGAAAACCTCTGCACTCTGGGATACTTCCTGCTTTTGCTTGAAAATAAAAGCATGAGTCATTCTGCAAGGCAATCAAGGAACAGATGAAACAAATAACAAAGAATGACTTGCGTAATACCCTGGGTATACTGCCATATCTACTTGTAAAACTATCAAGTTTCCTAGATTTGTACTTTTTCAAAGTTTCTGGTTATTTGTGGGTGTTCAGACTGCATGATAGGAAGGACAAATAGAAAAGAAAATCAACAGCACAGGATTGGGCAGGAGACGAACAATTTTCCAAATTCTTTGAAGCAAGGCATGAGGTAAGTGTCTTGTAACTTTTTCTTAATACGGAGGAAGGGAATTGTAAGCATTGAAGTGCTCCCAAATTGTCAGGGAAAGTAAGATTTCCTTTTTCTTGGAAATAATTAGTATCTACGGTTATTCTAATTAAAGTAAGTTTAAAAAGTAGTTTGAGTAGTATGATTACTTCCTGATAGCTATACTTGCATGCATAATGACTGTTGTTGCCTATTTATTTGAAATGTAGGCCTGCTGTAGGGTGTGTTATAAACCGTGAGTGTGTACACAGCTCTCCTGCTTGCAGAAAAAAAAAAAAAAA
>VZSC01010955.1:5950-69205 GCA_013398225.1 Steatornis caripensis | reverse complement strand
GGAACCGAGCCCGCCCCGCGGAGCGCCTCCCGGGGCCGAGGGGCGCTCCCGGCGTGCACCGCGCCTCCGGCAGGGGGCGCCCCCGGTGGGCGGCTCCCGGAGTGCACCACAGCGGGCGCCATGGCCGGGGTAGTTTCGCGGGAGCCTCGCGGTGCTGTTCCCAGCCGCGGCCCTTCCGTTCCGGCCGAGCTTGGCATGCGAGAGCGTAGGGGAGCGCGGCGGTGTGCCAGCCGCGAGGGGCGGCCGGTGCCCTGCTCATCCGTACTAGCCCCGCTGGGAGCCGCAGCCCTGGGGCGCTGGCCCTTGTTTTCACGCGGTGCTGATAGTTTGGTGGCCACGGGGAAAGGCGTCCGGTGGCCAGGCGGCCTGACAGCATACAAAGAAGCTGAGGAAGGTGTCTGGCCAAGGACCGGCTAGTGGCTGCAGCACATCATTCAGAATACACTAGTCCTCCCACGTGGGCCCGCACGTCCTCCCGGCTTGTGTCTCGGTGTTTGTTAGCAAGTCTACCTGTAGAGCTACATAGGCTTCGGCAGTTTGGCTCTAGGAAACTGCAGCTGTCGTTGATTCAGCTCCCAAGCCTGTTGCAGCGCTGAGCTGTGCTGCTAATGTTGCTGGAGGACAAGGTCTCCCAACTGATGGCTGTGGCCGTCACTGACAGTTTTTGGACATGACGAACCCGTCCACCACCTCAAAATCCAAATTGGGCCAAATACTCCATGAGGTTTTTCAGAAGCTGCTGAGTTAAATTAGTTTTGTTTCTTGCAGTGTGAGGCAAGTAATAATTTTCTTATGCCATTAGCAGCACCTTTTTTTGTTTGTTTCTGCTGAACGTCTTTTTTGATAGCTCTGATATTTGAAGGAAAGGGAGAAGGTAAAAGTTCAGTTCCTCTTCTGTGTTGCTTCTTGCCCAAGAAAGTGAAGCTACTTTCGTGTTTTGGTTTTGCTGCGGTCATCTAAAAGACTGTTGTGAAGTTTTACATGCAACTTCCTTTTCAATTTTTTTTTCTGTTCTTGTTTTATCTACAGTGCTTTTCAAGATGTTCAGTTTTGTCAAATTTATAGTTACATTTTGTGGTTTATTCCTGTGTTGCGTGGCTTTGCTTTCTCTGAGCAATTGCTAGTGTTCCCAGCAGGGATTTTTAAAAGTACAGTTTTTATCCAATCAGAGATAACCACTGATATGGCTGTAAACACTAACTAAATTTAAAGAATACTCAAGTGTTCGTTTCTTTAAACAAGTGAAAGAATCTCTCCCTCTCTCCCTTCCTCTTTCATACAGGTTGCACCCTTAATTTTGAAAGACCTGAAAGGTCTGTTAGGTGCATCTCCTGGCTGTGTACTTTTTTTCTTTGTCAAGTGAGATAATGTATTTATGGGTTTTGCCTTTTCTTATCTGGGTTTTTAGTGGTTTCCCTGGTGTCTCAGTTAAGATGAGATTTCACAAAAAAGCGTGGAATAATTTTTAGTGGGGATAAATATGTGTTGCTGAATTTGTATATCTTGCTGAAAAGCGTTGGCCAGAGCTGTGTAGTTATTGACAAAAATGCATTTAAAGAACTGTGACTTTCATGTCAGGTAAAAAAGAGTGGGAAAACAGTAACAATTGTTGCTTTATCAGTTCTTCATTCTTTTAGGGCTGATTATTTGACCTCTTATTCAAACAACAGTGGAAATCCTCCTGTCAACAGTCTGTTAATATCCTGTTCACACAGAAAATTGGATGTTCTTCTTGTACTTCTCTGTATGTATGAAAAGCAGGTTGGAAAGCCCAGTAGGTTCACATGTTCCTCCTTGTACTGTATCACATGCTTGCTTTCTTTTCACCCTTGGCTTCTTTTAAAGTTTCTAGTACATTTCCTTGTCTGAGATACATACAATACAGCACTTGAGAAAGTATTAGTTGGTTTTAGTTGGAAAGTTCCTATCCCTTGTTTTCCCAAAAAGCAGTAGAATGCAAAGTAGTGTCAGTGGATAAGCACTTTAAAACAAGCAGCCTGGGACAAATCACTCACTATTTAAGTTAAACTTTTATCCCTGGGAGAGAAAAAAGGCCTTTTATTAGCAGCATTGGCTCCATTCTCTCGAGTTATACAAAGCTTTGTATAATTATGGAACAAACATGAATTTTGTTACAAAGTTAGAATAAATGATATTTAGAATAAAAGACAGCAAAAAGATGCAACAAGATAGTGGATGTGGGAGGGGGATAAGAAGTCGATCAAAATCAGAAGGTGTGGAAAGAAGGAAGAAGGTAGCAGAAGGCTTTGGTTTTGGTCTGTCTTCAAGAATCAAGTGCGAAGAGGAATCTGAGAGGTAACTGAAGATGAGATTTGGACTGCTGGCAGAGGTTGGTATTGCAGGTGGGGCTTTAACCTGGAAGGAAGAAGTACAGTTGCTTAGTTAGGAAAATAGAAGTGTTTTGGAAAGATACACAGTGCAGGAAGCTGTGGGCACGGGATGCTTTTGCAGCTGCGAGAGCAGTCACAAGCAAATAGTGGGAGTGTCCTGAGGAATGCAAGGTGGAGAGCGCATTGCCGTGAGAGGGTGATACAAGGGTGTCAGAGTGGGAGGTGATCTAGGGTGGAAAGACAAAGCAGTCAGCAGCACCCATAACAGCGAATAAACCTGTAATTTAGCCTTTTGATTCTCCTGTTGAAGTGAAATTTGGAGAATCTGTTCCTTCAGCGTGTGGGAAGAATAGACGTATTTTGGAGTACATCAGATTAAGCTGGGACAGGTTGGAGGCAAGTTGTCTTTGACGAGTAGTTTTTCTGCTCTCCTTGGTAAGCCGAAAAGACAGTTTTATACACTCACATATTCTGGTTACAGGTGGCTTTTCAGTGAGTTACAGTATTATTAAACATCACTGCCTGCCAGTTGCCTGATTGAAGAAGTATTAGTGTATTAGAAACAGCTTCTTGTGTTTGTATAAGTGCTAGAAATGCAGAAGCCATTTTAGAAAATGCAAAAGTAAAAGTAACAAGTTTACAGAAAGATTCAAAATTAAATCCAAGTTTATTTTGAACAAGTGAGCAGTGGGTTCTTCTGGACTGAACTTCAGAAATTGTTACTCAGTCTGTGAAAGCAGAGTCATGTATGGATGCTTGAATATGTTAGCTTAGAATCTGGAATAAATAAGTTTTACCTGTGTAATCAGTGTTACCCAGTCAGTAATGATATGGCTTTGTTTTGGAAGGCACAGAAAGATTACAAAAGATGGAAGAAGGTCTTAAATCTGTATTATTCTTACTTTCTCACACCAATATCTTGTTGAAACTTGAAGAGACATTTCCAAAACAGGCATAAGTATAGCCTTGAAGTCATTAGTAAACTTCCTTGCTACATGGGAGAAGATGAAGATAGGAAGTTCGTAGTTCTTGATGTATTTTAATGTTCAAATTGTCTGTTACTCAATTTGCCTGTTTTTAGAAGTGACATTCTCTCATGGAGAAATGCCTTGGTGTTCTCACATCTGACTTACTCTTGCCAGAGAAAATACCTCTGTTTTAAAGCTATTAATTAGCTGCTTGTTTATGTGTAAAAAATAAGGTGGTTGTAGACTGCTGTTTCTGTTTGAAGCCGGAAGATGCCCGTAATGCGTGCTGGGAGGCAGAACACTGAAGTGTATTTTGTTAAGGGGCAGTGCTGGTACAGGTTCCTCCTGAGAAGATAGGAATTTGCATCCCAGCTTGGCATCAGATGTGTGAAAAAAGCAACAAACGGTGCACAAAGGATTTTGGACAAGAAGAAGAAAGTTACAGGATTAATTGAACTTTACAGCTTGCACACAGAACTTTGACTTGAGACTTGATTGCAACTAATAATGCATTGAAGAGGGTTTGGTCACTGGTGTTACTGGTAAGGCCAGTTGCTTACCACTCTTAACACCTTAAAAAAAAAATTACAGTAGGAGTTACCAGCTCAAAGTGTTGACAGTGGAGATGGAGAGGTTGTTAACACTATTACACCGCTGGTGAGGTCTCATCTAGAATACTGGATACAGTTGAGGTCAGTCCCATTTAAGAAAGCTTAGTTTGAGCTGGAAGGGTGGTTAGACTTACTAGGATGATAAAGGAAACAGTTTGAGTGAGGAAACTGACAGGTTGGCTTCCTTAGCCAAGCAGAGTGAAGGCTAGAAGGTGATGGGGATCATGGTGCTTTCTCTGATCTATCAATCAGAGCTGCTGGCATTAAAAAAAAGTCTGTAGAAATAAATTACAGCACTTTAATGTTATCAGTGTTCACTGTATGGGCATTTAGGTATTGTTCTTTTAAAAAGATAAAGTTATGTTTTCTCTTCAGAAACCAGACCATTACAGAGTTCTTCAAACCAGTTTTAAACCAAGGTAAATATGTGTTTTTTAAATTGAAGATATTTAAATGAGTTTTAATTATGTAAATGTGCAGAAGTAAAGTCTAATGTCATTCCAAATTGCAGCAGAAATATATAATGAGTAGGGCTTACCAAATATGTAAAAATGCACACATTTAAATTTTTTCTGATAGTGTTAACTGAAAACATTAATTTCCTGTTCAAATGAATTTATTTAAATAGTGATATATTAATATTTCAAGTTACTGTCTCACGCTTAAGCCGGATTGTTTATAACAGCTGAAGCTGTGACATAGATCATACAATTCTTTGATGTGAAATAAATCGCGTGACAGTAGCAAAACTAAATTAAGTAAATTCATTTTGGATTGTGTGTGAGAGAGAGATAAAATATCAAGTAATACAGTCCAGTAAGGTTGGGTTTTTTTTTCCCGTAGTGTGATTGTTGAATAATTTGTTGTTTCTTTTCTCTCTTAGACCTTGGCCATAAAGGCAGAACAGCGTTGGGCTCACCAGACAGAGGAAATGTGAAAGATGCAGGAATCGGACTGTCAGTTTTATGCACTGAACGTTTTGAAAAGAAAATATCTTCTCCAAAGAAGGTCAGAAGAAAAAAGATGCCAGACCAAACACCAAACACAAGTCCAGTGGTAGATGGCTTTCGGAGAGGAATTAAGGAGAAAAAGAACAGTGTAAACATTTTAGAGAATGGCAGGGCATGCAGGGCACTGGGTTCATTGTCCCCAAAAGTTGTGATTCAAAAACTCCTTATTACTACAGGGTCTCGCAGCTTTTTCTTGGCCAAAAAGGATAAAACTATCAAGTCAGAACAGGGAAGGAAAGAGAAGTGTCTGGATATAACAAGAGCACCATTGCCTTGTGGAAATAGTTTGGAACAGAAAACTGACTGTATGGATCTAGAAGACACTACTAGTTCAGACTCTGATAAATGGGTTTCATCATCAAAAGCTGATACTCAAAAAGCCTGTGCTAGAAATAATGACATTGTGAACAACACATCTCTGTGCCAAACCCTGGGTCTTCCCATGAAATTGCCCTGCACTCCCACTGACTCTGAATTTAGGTTGTCACTGGAAGCTCTCCGCAGACAAAGGAAGCAGAAAAAATGTGGAATGAAACAATCTAAGCCACATCCTGTAAAGCCATTCTCAGGAACAAGTGTATCACATCAGGTGTGTTTAAAAGGGTGCTTAAGGGTGGAAATCAGCGACCCATTGTGCGTGTGATTTTTTTTTTTTCTAATTTTTCAATGTAGGATGAGATTCTCAGTGCTGCCTTTTTCAAATGTAAAAAAAGTTTATGATCTTTAGCTATTCCTTTGTAAATTTCAGGTCATGCTTGGGTAAGCTGGTTCTTAACTATTTTACAGTAAGTGTGAAGTCCTGGTTTAAAAGCAAGGGAGGTATTCTGAGTTAGATGCAAGCACAGAAATGCAATGGAATTGTAACTTTAAATTGTATTTTGTATAAAAAATGACTTTTATCTTAAATGTCTCGTAACCTCATGTTTTCTTACAATGTAGTGTAAGGAACAGGCTGGCAAATTTCTGCTAGTTAGAAGTTGCAGTTAATAGCAGCTCAGATTTATGCACTTAAGCCACAATATTTAGACAGAGGTGGGAGTGGTCCTGTTAAGTATGTAGTATTTCATTACTGGTTGAAATATATTCAGTTTTTTACCAACCAATAAAACTCTTTAAAAGGTTGCTGGATACTTGCAGGGAAGAGCATTATGTGTGCCTCCATAATGGGCTATGAGTGGAACAAAAAAGATTTAAGTTCTTAATGACTTCTTTGAGGAAAGCCAGCTGGGATATGTTGCCATATAGTCCAGGGACACAAGTGGCTAATGGCCCTAAAAGTGATGAGATTTATAACCGGAGGCCAATCTGAACAAAAGCTATAGAAATCGGGTTGCGGAGAGTCCTTTTGTTGAGATCTTTGCAGCTGTGATTTAAGTTTTGTCTTGGAGTGTTTTACTGTGTTTCTGGTGATGTGTAGAAATAAGCCTGTGCTGGATTGAACACTCAGCTCAAGACTTCAACATCCTGATTTTAAGAAGTATGTGATTGACTTTTATTTTCTCCATCTTTATTTTTAGGGAAATGGATGTCCTTTAAGAAAAATACCACATTCTGGTTCAAAGGAGACTGCCTCAGGTAGAAGCAGTGCTGATAATATGGAATTAATTAAACAATCAGGTTCATCACTTAGTGCCTCTTTTTAATGGCTGTTTTCCTTGAAGATACGTTTTTCTGTTTTCTTTCTTAAAATTACTGCGATATAGTCAAGGTCGTTTCTAATACGGCAAGCTTGAAGAGGTTTGAAAGTAATTTGGGATTTTAATAAAAAACAGATTGTAACTTAATTAGAAGTCATGATATTTCTTTGTCTTAAGCCTTTGATCCCTCATTATTTTTATGGTTTCTCTTGCATTTTGAAAAATCCACATTCACTGTGGTGGTTAACAAATTTTGCCTTTCAGCTTAATCCAAAAAGAACATTCTTGTTCAACTGAACGCTAAAGTTTAGCTGGTATTCTTGTTGCTTTTCGTCCATTTTAACCGCATAATTTTGTTCTACAGTGGGTAGAACTGAATATAAAAAGCTCATGTGAATAGAAGCTTGAGCTAGATCAGGGAACCCAAAACAAGCAGAGTATTCCTGTGTTGTGGGTCCATGGTTGTGTAAACCTATCAAACTCTGGCTCTGTGCTTGACTTTTCACTTACGCTAGCACCAGGACTCGGCCAGTGGTGCAAGGAGCTGATCAGACTGAAAATTTAGTTGGGAAGTTCTCAGCCACATCAGCTCCGTGAAGTAACTTGGCATAAAGTGTCCAGGTGCTGGTGCCAGCTTAAGATAGGAAACAGTAAAGCATGATGAGGAAGGTGGGCTCTGGTGCCATAGAACCATAGCCTGAAAACAGATTTCTTCATATTCTGAATGCTTTTTTATGGGCACTGTTAATTTATTGCAGTATTTCCAAAATAGTTTTTATGATGTTCGTTGTTTATAACCATATATGTAATTACAGAAACTTTATTCCAGTCCGCTGCTACAACTGGACTATTGTCTGTTTCCAAAGACTGATTGATTTTAGTGTATAGGAAAGGTGTTCTATGGTGGCTACTGAGCTGCTTTGAAATAAAAGGATTTAATTTAATTTCTATTTCAGATGCAATGATAACAGTGCAGTATCAGTTAAATCTTAATTGTGGTCCACTTTATTCAAACAGAATGGAAGTATTGTAGTTTCTTATGAAAATTTCAGTCATAGTTGACTTAGTTTTTTAAAGAGTAAGCTGTTAATGGATTTGATTTTTTTAAAAAAAATTTTTAAGCATGACAACAGTGGTTTACTTTTTTCTTAAAAACTCATAGATGACCCATCTCAACCAAAGCCAAAACAGGTTTCAAAACATGAGGCATCTTCTCCAAATGCACTGAGAATGTCGTCTGAAATGGCCACTGGTATGCGGAAGAGCCAGTCTGTTCCTTCACACTGCCTTAGATCTAAGATGTCTTCTGGGCGATCCAAACAAATAGACTTCCATAGGAAAAGAAAACGTGCAAAAATGAGCGTGGATGCAGACAGTTCAAATCAATCTGAAGTACCAAGTCTGAAAGACACTGCCTTTAGCAGATCATCTGCAAAATGCAAGAATAGGAGGTCTGACTTTGTAAAAAATATCCTTTTAAAGTCGTCTCGTGGTGACGTTCTGCAACTAATGGAGGCTGCTGCTCTACCTAGACATGATTCTACTCTTCCAGAGGAATACCTCAACTCAAGCGATGAAAATGAGAAAGATAATTGCTTCTCTGTAAGTTTATCATCTTCATATTCTGCGCACAGTCCTGGTAAAAATAACCACATTTCTATTGTGGATACCAAAGAGAATCAATTGCAGGTGGCTAACTCATGCTTTTTCTTGGAAAAGTCCCTTCCTTTTTCTCAGGAAAAAAGTGCTGCGTTGCCTTCTCTCCACCACTTAACACAAACAAAAGGTGTGGAATCTCATCTCCAGGATGCTAGCTTATCTCAGGTATTGGACGCGAAGAAGGAGCAAGATGGGAAAAGACCAGAAAGACGTGCACACAATAAAGCTTACAGTATTCAATCCAGCAACAGTTTTTCGAAAACAAAAGGCAAGCCTTCAGAAAATGCTTCTGATCCTTGTTCAGTGGAAGGTTCTGGGAAACTTGCACTCTCAGAAGAGACTGGTAAAAGTGTTCCCCATTCGTTGCCTTTTAAAGAAAGGTGGATGGACAGCAACTGTGTGTCTTCACAACTCTCAGGAGAGTTAAAAGTTGAAAGCACCTGTACAGACAAGTCCAAGTTGAATGGGAAATCAAAAACAGGCTTTGATAGTGAAGATGAGAGTTTGGAATGCAGTCTAGATGATGATGACATTGATGAAGAAGTAGTATTCGTGCCACTGCAAGAAATTCTTTCTTCAAGTCCTAAGCCGCAGGCAGGAACCCTGGAAGACTCTTGTCTTGATAGTTTTTCTCACAACACCATGACTCCATTACTGAAGCTTCATGTAAGTGGCTAAAAAACTGAAAAGAGTGTTGCATCGGCTTTGTTATGTTGTATTTTTTATGTGATTTTTTTCCTTTTCATAATGCATGAAAGCTCAGAGTTCTCTGCTTGTAAAACTGGTTACTCAGGTTAAGGGTCCTGTGCTGGACAGTGCAGTGTAGTCAGAGAAAGGGTGTGTGCTTGTTACTGTGCTTGTCCTTGGCATGGCTGAAAGATAGGTTGTGCAGCCACATTGCACTAGCTGTATGCCTTTTGGTGCTTTTTAGGAGTTCTGTTTTTGCTTTTTCTCCCTAAAGAAAAAGGCAGGAGGTTACATTTAGAAGATATGTGGGGTCTAATGTTTTCGTTTTCCTGATTAGGTAAGATTTTTATGAGTTAAAGTTAACTAGAGGAAATTGATCTAGACATTGAGATCTGTGTGCCAGACTCCAGTCGTATATCCTTGTCACAGTCTGTGATTGTAAGAGATCTGTGTATGAGTTCTTGATCTCTAAGTGTGATGTTTTCATTGAGGCTGAATTTCATGGAAATTGGAGATATTTTAGAAAGGATTTCAAAAGCTGAATGACGACTTCTGCTCACAAGGGATAGATGACGTGTCTGAATCCCAGTTTACAGGATATTATGGTGATTAATTGATCGGGTTAGCCTATTTGTTCAATAGGAGCTTGTGAAATAAGTAGTGATTTTTGAAGTTCTGAAGTTTTATTGTAAGATAATATTTTCATTAGGAAGATCCTGCAGTAAGACTTAGTGTGGCATTCCTGTCAAAGTTAGTACAGGTTGGAAAGGCTGCATTTAAATAAAAAGATTTTGTACTGAGTCTTGACTGGGTTGGAGTTAATTTTCTTCATAACAGCTGTGTGGTGCTGTGTGTTTCAGACAAAAGCAGTGTTGATAAGAGACCAGTCTTCTCGCTATGGCGGAGCGGTACTTGCACAGCATCAAGGCTTTCTCTTCTTCTGACTCTGCCCCTGCAGCACATAGGCTGGACAAAAGGTTGGGAGGGGACAGAGCCTGGACAGCTGACCCCAGATGACCAAAGGGATAATAAATATTCCATGCCACGCGGTGTCATGCTCAGCAACCACAACCAAGCAGGGGGACTTGGTCTAGCATGTAGCCATTACTAGTTGGGCATCCCTCTGCTTGTGGGAGGTGCTGAGTGATTGCCTTTGCATCACTCTTTCTTTACCCTCTTATCCCCTCTTCCTTCACGTACTAAACTGTCTTTATCTCAACTCATGAGTTTTCCTGCTTTTGCTCCTCTTAGTGGCTCTCCTGCACTACTGGGCAGGGAAATGAGCACGCTGTGTGGTGCTTATCTGCTGCCTGGGATCAGCCCACTGCTATTTTCTACAGTAGAAAACAAATATACAGCAGAATACCTGTGTAAATGCTCTCATCCTTCTCTCCTCCTGTTTTTAAATCTCTGAAACGGTTTATTTGTTGACTGAGTTATGGTCTCTGTAGGCAGATGTTGAACAGCTGTAATTATTTTATCTGTCTTTGTGATATGTTATGCAAGCACGTTATCTATAGATCAGACTTCTGTGGTTACATACATCTTGCGTGGTCTTAACCAACATGTCTACATAATTAATGGTTAAGACTGATAAACAGATGCAGCCTAGATCAAATATTTGTGGAACATGTATGTGACATTTGGCCTATCCTGTTTTTCTATAATTAATGGCTAAGTAAGACAAAACAATTAAAAACTGTCCCAAAATTTCCATGGCCATGTTTTTTGCATATACTAGCATTCTTCTCTTGTCTTCTAAGAAGGGGCATATGTGCACATTGGAATAAAGTCTTGATTCCTCAGTTGTTCAACAGTCTGTTTTAGACATATTAACCAGCTATAAAATAAGGTAAGAGGTCTTCAGCTTTCCCACAAGATTTCTCACACAAAGACAGCTGCTTGTTCCATTTGAAAGATATCTCTGAATATCAAAAACTAATGCTGTATTTACTGACTTCTTTTATTACCAGGTGGACACTAACTTCTTAGACTAACTGCTGTTACCTTAGGGTAATAGAAAGTTCCCAATAAACAAGTATGCTCTTACTGAGTTGTGTGCTCATAGGAAGAAGCTTTGTCACTAGTAAGAGGTTTGCAGTTTAAGAAAGCGGTGTCAGAAGGGCACTGCTTGTCCCAAGAACTGAATCATGGCCATAAAAGAATTCAAGTCTGTGTTGTATGCTATTAGCTAAATAAAACATTGGCTACTGAAAAACAAACTAATTTTGCTAGCAGTTACAACTTTTTTTGTGTGTTGTTTTGGTTTTTAGTTCTATTTATGAACTTCTTAATTGAGGTTGGTATTAGGATTTTGATTGGAAGCTTATTTTCATCCGGTGATTTTGGAGGTGATTAGCAAAATGCTGGTGTGTTGCTTTCTAGGGCCTCCTAAAAGTAACAAATTGGTACCAAATAATTTTTGGAGTTTCTTGTGCACAAGAATGGGATTCCCAGGGTCTCAGTGGATGATGATAATAAAGCTGTGAGGTAAAAGGCTTCTGATGCTAATGCTCTTTGTGAAGGTTAGCTGGAGGTCAGCCCCAGGGAGAGCAGTAGAGACTTGCTTTGCTGCTCAGATCCATCGTGAAGCACAGTTATTTCTAAATTAATCACTGAGAGAGATTTGACCGTTATATAAAATTGGCAAGGGACTGAGAAACCTAAACTGTTAATAGTTCTGTTTTTCAGGGTCTCCTTTGAGTTTTTATCATCAGGTATGATATTAAAATTGGAAGAGGTTTTTATTTTGATTATATTTGTTTTCTAATAATACTGAATGTGGTAATAATACTGAAAGCTTGTGGTATTTTTTCAATTTCTTACTATTTCACTTACAGCTTTCTAAGCCTCCTGTTGTTAGCCAGGTGTCATATGTGAACAGCTTAGAACACCTCTTGAAGGAGAAAGAAGAATCTAAAAGGTTTGTTTCTTAAAGCTGCTTTGAAAAATTTGGGATGGAGTTGCAGAAGCTTAGATGTACCTCGTCTCCTCGAAACTGATGCAGTTTGGGTAGCAGCAAGCTAAGCTGTGCCTGTTGATGCCACCAACATACATCTGACGGGACCTACGAGTGCAGCTTAACTGTAAAAGCTGAATGACATGCTCCTTCCGAGCAATAATGTGTGATTTGTGATACATCTGTCTGCCCCTCAAGAGCCAGACTATATTTACTGATGCCTTCGTTAGAGGTCACTGAGCCAGCTAGCAGTTGCTGGTCAGGCATGAAATAGAAGTATTTATGTAGACTGACTGTATTAGGTTCTTCAAAGGCATTTGTAGCTCAATTTTGGTTTGCAAAGTTGTGCAGGCTATTGGTATCTCAGTAGTTCCACTGTTCAATGAACAGAATTAACGAGTGTTCTTGCAAGAGATCTTTTGGGTAGAAAGTGTAATGTGGTATATGTATGTACTAATGGCAAGTGGTGGTGATGGGTATATAGGTGTGATTAACTGTTTTGATTAAAGAATCTGACCCTAGTAACTATGGGCTCACTGACTATGGAGTAGTGAATACTCCTAAAACTAATACTATTTAACAAATAAAATACTAGTATGATGTTTAAAAAAAAAATCAACCAGAAGATTGAAAGTTTTCTGCAATTACAAAGAATTCTATTAGATGTTGGTTGAGTATATTCGTCTCTGACAAAGTAGTGATCGATTCTGCTATTGGAAATTCATTAGATTTTGGGAAACATCCACATTGTATCTCGGAATAGCAAGATGAATGTTTTTTATACAGATGCAATGTCTCACATGCTTTTGCCGTGTGTAATTGGCTACTGACTCCTGGGTTCGCATTCGGAGCTTAAATTTTGTTGTCTTCTGTTGTAAATACTAAATGGTGATGATATGTCCTGCTGCTACTGTTATTTCAGGGTAGATGAACTAGAAAAGCGGTTACAGGAAGACATACAAAGAAGGGAAACTGATTCTTCAGATGGAGATAATGAGGAGAATGCCAGTGGAGATGATGATCTCTCAGAAGAACACAGGTCCTTCCAACTCCAAAACCAATTAAATCTAGTTCTTAACTTTTCTAGCCTTTTTTCCTAATCTTTCCCTCTTTCCATCAGTTGTTGTTAATATGTTTACTGCGAATCATTTTTATCATCGGGATTGGGTGGATTTTCTTGGACATTACTGTATTTTAACAATTCAGCTTTCACATAAGGCTGATGCATTCATCATCTGAAAATAACTGTATCAACCAGCAAATAGCCTCTCCATGTTTAAATTCATAAAAGCAATTTTGAATTTTACAGAACGTTTATAAAGAGATTTTCAGTAATAGCTCATGCCATACCTGACTACCACCCTGGAGAAGATGTATTTGATTTATCAACCTCTGGGAAAATCTTCAATCGGCATAACCTTGACTTGAGGAATTTTCACTTCATCCCTCAAAATCCTATAGAAAAACTCCTTCTTGGGTAAGAAAATCCCCTTCACTTGTTTGTGTTTACTTGTGCAATTTTCTTCAGTGTTAGCAGTTTTTAAGATAAAATGGTATCTTTGCATGCAAATGAGCTCTGTCTTACTAAGTAGGCAAGACTGACTCCCTTTCCCTGGAATTCTCCTTTTGAGGTTAGCTTTACAGAGCAGTGAATTGTTACTTGAAGTTTCCTTCTTTCCTCTGGAATTGTTGAAAAACATCTTAAATGAGACATAAGGAGAAAAATAGGTTTTATGACCTCTTCCGTTTTTTTACTGTGTTGGGCTATCATTGATAATCTGAGCCAGTTTGTGGAAGATAAATGCAGAACTGAAATGTTGTAATGAACAAAATCTTAACTATCCCAAGACAGAAAGAGGACCTTTGTAGTGAACTGATTTGTGACCTTCTAATGTTGCATGATGTCTGCTGGAAGACTTTTACGTGTTTTTTTCCTGAATGGGCCTGGGACTTAGGGCTCCACCTAATGAGGATTGCAGAAAGTCACAATTCCTGACATCTGTTAGATTCAGTCACTGGGCTAGCAGTGTGTCTCTCTGTGTATACACAACTGTTCTGTAACTCATAGGGATTTGTATTCTGTATTTATGAGGCTGTCAGGCTACAAATAGCTGGACAGATTCTTGCCTAACACCATAACTGCAAATCCTGAAAAATTCTGGTTATTTCAGTTGGCATTTTATGTGCATCAGTGAAACTGAGAGAATTCATTTAATCTTAAAGGGTTTTGTATACATGTGTATGTGCTGTTGTGTGCGTGAAGAGGAGGAGGGTGGCTTATACTTGTCTCTTGAGGAAGTGATGTTTGTGGTTGTACTCCTTTGGCTTCAGGCCTCTTTATTAATACGTTTTGAAGATCAGAAGGATATAAGCTACAAAAGTATCTTGTAAATCAGTGACTAGAGGAACGAGAATTAAACAAGTCATCCCTTGCAGAAGGCAATTATGATTTAGTTGCTTATGCTTGTTGTCCAGTTGACACAGCTGGCACATACTGGCTGTCCAGCTGGCACATGGATGTTCCTAGCCACTTGCTCATTCAGATATGTAGAGGGTATATGGAGAAGTTAGGCTCTCTCAACAGAGGTACTTGTTTTAGTAAATACTGAGAGTAGAGGAGACTAAAGAAGGTTATGTGGGAGACTGGATATAATTAATTCAACTCTTTATGACGTATCTGACTTTCTAAAGAAGACTAAAGCTAAAATAATTCGGTAATAAAAATGACATTTTCTGTTCTTCCAGCAGATACTTTGCACCTCACAAATTTGCACAGTGAGATTAGACTATTTGATTTTAATTCCTTTAGTTTGCCTCCAGACTCTTTATTTAAAAGATAATTTTAAAAATTTCAAACAATTTTTTTTCTTTTCTAAAAGTGTTGGTAAAGATCATTGGGCAGTAAAAAGTCTTACTCACTGGTCTCATTGAGCGTAGCAGCCTGTCTGTGTAGACAGGCATAATGGTTCACAGTACAATAGTGTAAATCAATGTTTATTTGAAGCCATTATTCTCTAATAGTACAAATGTTTCCAAATTATATAGTATGGCTTTCTGGATAAAAAATATAGTTGTTCTAAATAACAAAGGTTTAATTACTGTAGTATTTCATATACGTAAGAGCATGAGAATAACATCTGGTTTGGATGTTCAGATCTTTGTTTGCTGTTGATGATGATCTGAGGGATGGGGAAGTTCTTACACTTAGTGAAAGTGCTGATTCAACCAGTAATTGATTTCTCTCTTTCCCCCACCCCCATCTTTGTCTTACAGTTCTGGTGTAACACAGCAGCTTTCTTTAGCTATTAATGGTTTTCTAAGTTCTGCTTACAGTTGTATCTTGTGTCCCATACCAATTCTAAAGTGGCTTTTCCAGGTAAGACTATACTATTCATGCAGTTATACACTGTCTGTCTGTAATATTCTTCCTGTAAGCCAGGTGTAGCAGGAATAATCAGAACAAGTTTGTGAATCTGTTGCATTAGGTTAACAACTTTTAAATTAAAAAAAAGTCTGTCTTTCTGGGTTCTGATTTGTTCTCCAGTCTGAAATACTTTGTCACTAGGGATAAAAAGACTAGGGATAAATTTTCTCCACACTTTCTGAGTGAGTCCAAAGCTGTGCATCCCTGTCCATTTTCATACGTGTTACTGAATTTGAAAAGGGCACAGTACATGCTAGGTGAGAAGAGATTTCAGGATATAATAGTGTGGGCCAAATCACAAGCAAATGTTAATCTTATTTCCTTCCACCCTTAAACAACAAAAAAACCCAATCTAAACATGCTACAGTATGCAAAAGTACCATTTCTATGTATATCACGTTGTAAATCATCAGAGATACCTGCATTGTCAGATAGTTTTCATGTAGGAAAGGTCAATGTGCACTATGGGTCAGGAAAAAAATCTGGAGCCTTTCTCAAAGGAAATGTTGTGGCCATCTGCTTTCTAGATACTTGTGTCTGTGTGTAAATCCCCACATTTGTTCTGTTACTCACAAAATGCCCCTCTCCAATTTCCATTGTTATTATTTACCACATTCTAACTGCCTGAAACAAAAGAGAAAGCTGAACTGCCTGTGAAATTGCAGCCTGGGTCTGTTGATGAGTTTTCTGCTTTTGGAGAAAGGGAAACATTTTGCTCCTCCACGTCCTTCCCTCCAGCCAGTAAAAAATTGCCTTCCACCCCTTCTGTGAGGCCTGGTTTTCCTCTGGACGTGTGAGCCAGTTCAGCTTGCTTGCAGAGCTGGAAACCGTCCAGCACTTGGGGGAGAAAAAGAATTTTTTGCTGGGCTGGTGAAGTGCTCCAAGAAACCTGAATTGTACTTCACAGTCATGTTTTTGTAGTTAAGAGTTCTATGAAAAACTAAGAATTCATTATTTTCGTTTAGTTTTGCATCTGTTCAACTTGCCTGTAACTGGAAGAGGTTGTAGTTAACTCTGTTGCCCCTGCTCCTGATTAAGGATTTTGGTTTGATCACAGGTGCAAATGAGTTTCAAAGGGATACAGGATACTTTCCATTCTCTTAACCCTTAGTACCTTCTTATGAACCAGCGGATTCAACATAGTGTTACAGCATTCTGACATTGCAAATAATTAATTTTAAAGTACTCGTAGCATCTATGCACTGCTTGAAATAATTCGTATTCACAATATTCTGTTCTCCTTAGTGTATCTTGCTTCAGAGTTTTTGAGGTGGGTTTTTTTTACTGTTACTGTTCTTATTTTATTTTACCAAAGAGTTGGTTTATTTTTTTAATTAAAAGAAAACTGATGCCATCATGCAGCTTGGTGTTTGACAGGTAGCATCTTTTCTTACTACAGATGATGTCTGTCCATCCTGACTATTGTGTTTCCACACGAATTTTAGACAGATTGATGGAGATAACACTAAAAAATGGTGAGTATTTGAAGGATGGAAAACTGACCACCTGAATGAAGGCAGTTCCCTTCTGTTAAGTATAGAAAGATGTTGGGCAGGAAGTAAAAGGCACTGGCTCTGTTCTGTGATTCTGGCATGAAGTTAGGTTCTTCTGTTACTTAGGTAATGCACAAATGCTAGGTGTTGGTCTTCACTGAGTATGTGCAAGCTGAACCACAGGATGTTGTCCTAGCATGTATTTGCAAAGCAGTGCATCCGGTACAGAGCCTTTTAAACTCACTTCTGTTGTTTCACAAACAGAATTGACTTGACGAGGAGCCCGTTCTGCTCAAAAGCTTACTCTCCTTTCCATCATTGCTTTAGAAGATGCAGACATTAATTTCATAGCTTAAGGACTACAAAATGGTTTTCATGTAGTCATACCCAGTGTGTAGCACTACATGGTTTACTTTCCAGATAAATGATAAAAGTGAAAAGAATCATACACCTGCACAGAATCACTTTCAAGGATCTGCTTAAGCCCACACTGCTGCTTGTGTCTTATGTCTTTTGCCTCCTTCATCTGTACTCTCAAACACTTCTCCAGTACAAGTTCCTTTGTATGTTCTCACTTTATTTAGATCCGTCAAAAGTCACTAATTCATTTAAGCCTGCCAGTTAACATTGTTAATGCAATTCTCTTTAAGTACTTGCTCAGGCCTGTCCAAATTGTACCACATATTTTGAATTTTGTTTGAAATAGGACTGTGAGCTGATACGAGGAAGAATGTAGTCTCCTTTATTTTGTGCTTTGCTGGCATTAAGCTTGATTCTGGGTGAACAGTTGAAGCTGATCAATGAGCATTCAAAGAATTAAGGCTGTTAAGTGTAACAAGCACTGTTGGGTCCCAGGCCTTAGGAACAAAAATATCAAGGTTGTTGCAAATACAGACCCACCATCAATGAAGGAAGTTGGTATGCAAACTATTACGGGAGCTTGACCCCTCCAAATCGATGGGCCCAGACATCATCCACCTGAGAGAGTTAAGGGAGCTGGCTGATGTCATTGCGAGGCCGTTCTCCATAATATTTGAGAAGTTCTGGAGATAGGTGGATGTCCCAGAATACTGGAAGGAGGCTAATGCCACCCCCGTCTACAATAAGGGCTTAAAGGAGGATCCAGGAAATTATAGGCCCATCAGTCTTACTTCAGTCCCTGGGAAGGTGATGGAGCCGAATCCTCCTGGGGGCTGTCTCAAGTCAAATGAAGCATGTGATTGGGAAAAGGTAGCATGGATTCACCAAGGGCAGATTGTGCTTGACAAACCTGATCGCCTTCTCCGAGAAAGTAACCTGCTCGGTTGATGTGGGGTGAGCTGTGGGCATTGTCTGCCTGGATTTCTCGAAGGCTTTTGAGACTGTTCCCTACATCCTCCTCCTAGAGAAACAGATGTGTTACATCTGGACAAGTGGTCTGTGTGGTAGGTGGGAACTGGCTGACAGGGCGCACCTCGAGGGTGGTGGTACAGAGCTCCTTTTCAAACAGGCAAGTGTTGGGATCCCCCAGGGATCGATATTGGGCCCAACACTGTTTCATATCTTCATGTCTTATCCCCTGCAGGCTTTACAAACTTCCAGATGCAAGTCATCATACAAATCGGCCCTTTTTGCAATAAGCATTGTTTCTTACTTCTATCAAATAAGTGAAGTCCATGTTTTTAGCACTTCTGTTCTAGAAGACTTGCCTGGTTTCGAGTCTTACTGAGCTTCAGTTGCAGTCCCACTACGATAACACCCTCTTAACTGTACCTGGTACACAGAACAGTAACTTAGATAGTCTCTTAAAAGTCAGTCTTGCCTCCTTGCTTATTCTGTGGTTCGTGATAAGAGCTGTGAGGGAAAATGGGTGGAACTTTAAAGTAATTCGGCTGTTACGTAGGCAAGATGTTTCTCTAGTGTGAAATACCATGTTAAATTACTTTTTTATCCCCTCATGGTTCTGAAAATAAGCAATGTTCAATGCACCAACTCTTCTGAGATGAGAGCTGGTAGAATTCATGCAGTGCTGTCTGTTTGGTTCCCTTAAAAGGAACTAATGCTAAGAACTAAATTTAAAACTAATCTATTCCATGTCTTTTACGTGTAGCTTCCATCAGCGATGAACAGTCTAAACCATGGATTCCTTCACTAGCTGATGTGTCAGCTGTTTTTGTCAATATGGGTGTTGCGTTTAGATCTCTCTTCCCATTGCAGCATCTTCAGCCCAACTTTTACGAGTGTGATATTTTGTAAGTGTTTTTCCTTTTGATATTTATTGCTTAGATCCTGTGAAAGCAAGTCTTTTGCTTAGAATGTAGAATCAGAAGGTTCTTCTCCATTTCCCCTCCCTTCCATCAAGCCATGCTCTTCTTTAAATTCTCAGCTCAGGTCTTAATAAGAGTAAATAAGCCAGAACTTTAAACAATGCTTGCTAGGTAAGGATTCAGCAAACTGGAGCATTGTCCTTTGTCCTGCACCTTCCTAATGGAGGTTTACAAGAAGTGTTGCCTAAAATAGCTGGACAGAATTGTAAGTAATTGGTTACAAGTTAAGACAGATGTGTGTGGTCTGTAACTGTGGATTGTTTTGATTTGAAGGCATTTTGAAACGTGCAGTGCAGGGTGTTGGTTTTTTTCTTCAGTTTGATGCAAATAAGCCTTTGTGGGCTTTTAGATTGTTGATTTATTGCTCAGATTAATGTCTCTTATTAGAAGTCAGATGCAAGAAACAGTGAGTAAACAACAGCCAAGAGGAGACCTAACCTCTGTCAGTCCGGCCTTCTCCAGTCTACCAGAAAACAATTTGATTAATGTGATAAAGGTGAGAAAACTCCATGTTAGTGTAGGATGGGTTTTTGTAGTTTGGCGGTTTGTTGTTGTTTTGGGGTTTTTTTGTTTTGTTTTGGTTTGGTTTGGTTTTTTGAGGGGGGGAGTAGTGGTGGTGGTTTTTTGCTTTGTTTTGCTTTTTAGCAAAAAAACTTGGTGTGTTAATCTAGTCTGGGGCATGCTTTGTGAGTAGGTGCTATTCTGGGGTTTCAGCTTCACACTCAGCAGAGATTATTGCAGGCTTGTTGCAAACTTTAGAGTTTCCTTTTTCCCTAACTTCCATTGGCTTTACTCACAGCTGCACAGTTCTGCTGCCTCCCTTTTCCAGCTGTGGCACTTCATCAAACGTTTTTGCTCCCTTGTGTAGAAGAAACGATCCATTTCTGTGTTCCGTGGAAATGGGGAGGGCAGCTGATGTTGGATGGTATGTTTTGTGCTGCCTCAGTGCTTTAGTGCAGCTTTCAGAGGTATGCGATCAGCCCCTGTGCAGCACAAGGTGAGTGAGGAGGCAGCCCATGGAGGGCAGGTGGAGCTGTGACTGACTCTCCTGTGGAAGTGAGCTGTTAGAGCCGTGCACTGTGTCCTGTGAGACCGGAAGCTGGTCACACTTCACAGGCTAGTTTTCTGTGATTGAAGGTTGTATGGTGAAAATACCAACTATAACTGATTTCAGAGTTCCTTGAAGTATTTGAGTCCTCCTAACATAATTTGGTTTTTTAGACATTTTTAACTATATAATCACTTGGTTCGAGAGGAAGCACTCAGGGCATCTCCACTAGAGACAAAATACACATCTCTTGATTAATTTGTGTTCTCATTTACACACATATCCCATGTTCTGAGTAACCCGTGTGATAATACTTGGGTGGGGAAAAACCTCTTGATTTATGTTTTCAGTATTAACTTGTGTATTGAGAAAGCCTGCAAGTCTTTCGTTCAGTTAGATGAGGATTATCTGTGCAGTGGAGAAAGGTCTTTCCTACTCTGTAATGTCCAGGGAATATTGCTATTGTTCAGAAGATGAGCCTCCAGCAGGTATTAAAAAAAAAAAAAATAGTGTGGTTGCTGGGAGATGGGCAGATGTTAGTACACAAGGGTAGCAAGAACAATTTGAGGTGCATTTTGATGTGAGCATGGAAAACTTAAGTTCTCGTCATACTTCAAAATAAGCTAAACAAGTTTCAGTTTTTAATGCTTTTTATTTCTTTTAAAGTTTCTAGGTTTCTGTGCAACAGTAATTCAAGGTGGATATACTGATCAAGAAATATTGCTGCTGCTTCTATTGCTATTTAAAATAAGCTTGGAGAAACAGTTAAAGCAAATTCCTTTGGTAGATTTTCAGTGCCTTTTCATAAAGCTTCTGATAAGTATAGAAGACTGGGATACAAAGGTAATTTCATAAACAATTTTCTTATACTAGGTTTACAGAACTACAACTTAATTTTCAAGAAACTTCTGAAGTTTTTGATTTTTCTTGATGTATCAGCAAAATACTGCTTGAAATTGTAATATGAACAAATAGAGTGCTTTGGGTTTGTGTGAGGTTTAGGAGGTGGGTGGTGGGTATACTGAGAGGTGTTCTTGTCATGTGACATTATGCTTGCATGTCCTCTTGTGCAAGGGGACTGTTGTATTGAACTTAATCTTATATTTACTGAAATAGCTGTATGTTTAAAATGGCTCTCAAAAATGTGGAAATGATTGCACTAAGCTGATAAAAAGTCATGAAAAGCAATCCGATTTCAACTACCCTACTGTAAAACAGTATTTAGCAGACTTAACTATAGGTGCAATGCAGAATTATCTTTATGCACATCATCTCTTGTTATATCAATTCCTTTTAACATTTGTGCTGTGTGTTTCTAGGGAGTAGATGTGTACTCCTTTGCAAATAAAACAAATGCTCACCATATCTGTTCTTCAGTATCAGGATTTTTGTTGTTGTTCTTTTAAAGATGACTGAGCTCTGCCTGGCAGTGAGTGAACTCTCCAGTCATCACCATAATCTCCTGTGGCTGGTTCAGCTGGTGCCTAGCTGGATAAAACGTGGACGGTAATGACACTGTAACATCAGAAATGTGTAGTAGTATTAACAGCTGATTTATTTGTATCATTAACAGCTGACTTATTTGTATAAGTTCAAAGTATGATAAATGCAATAGATATTATAAGGCACATTAAAAAAATTATTTTCTCATATGTTACAGATGTATGTGCAATTCTTGTTGTGTATATGTAGCTTCTTGATCACCTCTGCTGCGAAAAAGGGTTATTTTACATTTTGTCTAGTTTTCTGGGCCGCGGAGTTCATAACTTCAGGTTCTGACATCCCTCACCTACTCTAATTCTTGTCTGAATTACCAAAACTTAAATT
This sequence comes from Steatornis caripensis, assembly GCA_013398225.1. NCBI lineage: Eukaryota > Metazoa > Chordata > Aves > Caprimulgiformes > Steatornithidae > Steatornis > Steatornis caripensis. The sequence goes on along the minus strand of VZSC01010955.1, from coordinate 47,225 downwards.
TTCTTTGGGTGATTCGCGTCTGCTTTTACGTGTCAAATCTGTTACGAGTTCTGTATCTTTGAAATTAATAAATTATAATGTATCTGAGTGAGGAGAATGAATTGGGTCTTCAGTTTCAGGCTTGGAGGCAAACATCTAGCAGTGTTGTGCAGAAGAAAAACTGCAATGACATAGGGGTACTTGGATTTTACTAGCCTCTTTACTAGTTTAATAACACCCGTATTCAGAAAATCCAGTTTAATAGTTGTAGGCAAGTTTATGCCTAGGGAGGCCATGCATAGCCTCATATGCTTTGTAGAAACACTGTGGATTTAAGAAATTCTCTGGGAAATAATTTTTTAAATTGTTTTTCAGGGAAGTAAGAAGACGTCTTAGTCTGGTGATAATTTCAAAGCTTCTTAATAAAAAGCATATAGAAATACCTGATGACACTGACAAGCAGGTACTGCATATGTGTTGTGTGTGTGTAATTTGAAAGTTTAGAAAACATGTATATTTTTGTTTGTGTTTTATGTTTTAATACTGTAAGCCTGTTTTCAAGAACCTTGCAAAATGACCAATTAGGTTTAGATAAGTGTTAGAAGTGTATTTTAACATGTGTGTAACCTGCATGTTCTGCAGCTTGTAACTGCCTAAACATTCATTTTGGACATTGAAAAGAGGTCTACACTTCTTTTAGTCTTTCTTTTGTGTTCACATAGAGTCGCTCTTTGTTTTCGCAGGGTTGATCTTTTACTTGAGGCAATGTACAAACACTTTAGTTTGTGAATAGTCAATTACCCAAAGCACGAGAACTTCCATTTTAATTAAAAATCCCTTTTATGTTCTTGTCTTAGCGGACAAATGATATTGTAGTGGCACTCGGCTTCTAATTTTCTGTTGCCAGTCCAATTTATTAGCATTTGTATCTGTAGATGTCTCTTCTGCATCAGTTTCTGGTGTACATGAAACCTTCTAATCTACTAAAGACAATGAGAGAAGGACTGGAGCAGCAGAGTGCTGATGGAGACCGCCTTCATACAGAACTAGAACAGGAGGTATGTAACTGATAGTGCTTTTTTACATTTATCTTTCTATACATCTTCTACAATTTTGAGAATGTTTCTTCTAATTTCTGTTAACTGAGGACAGTTCTGTACATGGAAATGTACATACACTATTTTGTTCATCTGTATAATTAAAATATTATGCATGTTCAATTTTGATTACAGTCATGGAGGAAGGAAAGGAGTAGCATGTGATGGAGGACGCTGTATTAGGCTGTTTTACAAACAGGGAAATTGTCAGATTTTCTGCGTGGCTAAGTTGCATGGATGTCTTGAGTCCTGTCTTCTGTAATCAGAGGACCATCCTCCCTCCCTCCCTTCTGACATAATCAGTGGAAGCTGCTTGATGCCTACTGGCTTTGGGAAGAGATTTATGAATCTTTTATTAATCTTTTATCATAAAAAAGTATTAGAAAGATTTCGTATTTCCATCCATCAAAAAAATGAATATTGGTTTGGTTATTTGAGTCTGTCATGAAATCTCTTAGCAAGTATTTTGATCTGGATGTAGATGATGGGGAAAATAAAGCCAACTGCTGAATTTAATTTTCAGTAATTAAAACTACAGAAAGGTTTTTTTAGGTTATTTAGGTAACTTAAACCAGTGCAGCACTGTTTTAAAATATTTCTAATATACAAATGTACTGTTTCAAATTAGTTATGTAGGCCAATGTGTAGACATACTTCTCTGTTAATCTGGCTGTTGGAGGAATCATTCCAGAAAGCAAAGCTAGTGCTTCATCTAGATGTGAAGAGTTACGACTGTGCTTTGACTGCTAAAGCTCTCTTGGTTTCTCTTCAGGCATACTACCTAATCTACATCCTCCTTCATCTAGTCAGTGAAGCTAGTTTCTTCGATGTTGTAAATTCAAATCAAAGGGTAAGTAACTTCAGTGGCTATATCTTTAGATTTTAAAAGACTGTTTATCATGTACTTTTGGTGTATTTTTGTAAGAGCTATAGTGATAGAAGATCACAGCTGGATAATAGCACTGGGGGAAACTTTTGTTCTGGGGCAACGTAAATGCAGAAGAGCTTTCTCTGCACTTACTGCAGATAAAGAAACCTCGTCTGCATTTCTGCAAATCGGAACTACCTCAAAACATAAGGGTGTGGATCAGCATGCATTTATTTTTGTTAATCTTTCTCAGAAAGTAACTGGAGGTTAACTCAACACAGAAATTCTAAGAAGTCTAATGATCTTTTGAACTTTTGAAGTAGGGTTGAAATTTTTCTGTCTAGAAGAAAACAACTTTGAAAATATCCAGTTAAATATGTTCAAACACATCACAGTTTTCTGTGCTGGAGTGCAGCCAGGCAGCAATAGAGCTCGGACTGTCTCTCTGCTGTTCTTTGTAGGGAAAGTTCCCTTGCGCCATGTGATGTGAACATCTGTTAAGTAATACCTTCCACTTAGCCCTTCACTAATCGTATTCAGATTCCTGTGATCATTTCCTGTGAGTTGCTTGCTGCAAGGTGTTCCTGTACACCTTCTGCCCTGTGGAATCACAGGCTGTTAAGAAATCTGTCATATGAACTGTTTGAGAGAGGCAAAGCGGTAATGTTTCGTTACATTTTGGGTCTTAAGTGTCTCAGTTTCCTACTCAATGCAAAAAGAAAATCACAGCGTGCAATCTGAAACAAAATCATACTTGGTAAAGAAAATAGTAATATTGTTAAATCTTTTGAGATTTATTTTTTTATAACTGCCTTCCTGAAGGTTGGTGGAGAATTTGATCTTCTTAATATTTTTTTAATAGCTCTCTCCTTCCTAATGAAAAAGTGTCTGTTATTCACTGACCTGGTAGCCATCAAGTGGCAAGAGGGGTGTGGCTGAATATTGTGCAGGCTAGACTTTGTATAAAATCAATATAACCATTTCATTTCTGATCCTCTTCAAGTTAGATGGGGTAAATTGTCATAGTCTTGAGACCAGCAAATGTTTATAAGTAGAATTTCAGCATGTCTCACCTGTTCTGCAGAGCAGAGTCTCTTTGCAGTTGTTCAGTGAGGGACTGAAAACAGTAATTTAATGAAGAAATTCACAAAATGCGGAAGATCTTGGGAGTATTATCAAGATATTATGAAGCTGCAAAATTGCTTTATTAAAGTAATCAGAAATTTAGAGGGAAATAAAAGATCAGTGCTTAAACCTTGGCTATGTTTTTTTACCTGCTCAGCCAATTCCTACTAAAGAAAATTACCGGAGTCATCATTACTGAAAAGGTTATTTTTAGCAATTGTAACTTCAGAACTTTTTTTTGCTGATGAAGACCTGAATGGCACTGTGCTTGCTACTTTGAGGATAGAAAGTATTTACAAATTAGCTAGTAGGAACTTTAAAATTTGTGATGTATAGCTCTGTTATACTTTGAAACTATTTTTTAAAGCTCTTGGACTTGGTTTGCCAAGTGCATACCGGCAGCTGATGGAGGATCTTGTGATATAATTTTCTTGCTTTTCCCCCTTCCTTGCTGTATATTTCTGAGAAAAATTCAAACTGAAGCATATAATTTTTAAATTGAAGTAATATTTGAAGAAAGCTTGTAGTCTTGACATGGAGGATTTAAATAGCTGTATGCTTTTGTCTTTATTTAGCAACACTTACTGAAGCTTTGTGGTGCCTTAGATAAGCACATAAAATGTGATATTAGGGAAGATGCAAGGCTGTTTTATCGTACTAAGGTAAGATGCATAAGTTGGTTTTGCTTGGTTTGGGGTGGTTTTTAGTGTTCTTGGTTTGTATTGTTCCCTTATCCCAGCCCTGGAAATTCTAAGAGTTCCTCATGTGTTGGGTTTTTTTCTGGTTTCCTCTGTCTGCATCATGTCTTTGCATGTGCATAAATATACGCCCATTTTAATGCACTGAAAATACTTTTTTTGCTAACAACAGGACTCTTAACAGCTGTAAAATGTGAGCTTGTCTTTCTTTTAGCCAGACATCTCAACTTTTAGACTTACAGAGTCGCTCCATTTCTTTTCCTAGCAGTCACTGATAGTTGACTCTACTTCTAAGAGCAGAGGCGACATGCAGGGCAGGATACAGAGGACTGAAAAACTAGCCTGTCTTGCATGTGTTTCTGTTTTATTTTCAAATTAATGAGTAAGTTTAAAATGTTGTGATTTAAGCCAACAGGGTATGTGATGTAGCATCAGGCTTGAATAATTGCCTTTCTCTTGCTTTGTGGTGTGGGGCTTATGAATGATAGTCACAATTTTGTGATTTTCATGCTTTGCATGCCATTGTAGCAAGCCAAATCAGATCGGTGATAAAGTGACTGACCTTAACTTTGAAAAGCCTTGGCTTCTTCAGCTTTAAATCAGACATTTGTGGTTGTGTGCATTGTTATCTCTTAAGAAGATTTTTATTCAGCCAGATTAGTAGAGCGTGGATCCTTTTCATAAGTTAATAAATCTTGCCTTGGATTTTTTTATCTCAGGTTGGTCTCATTTTTGTTTCTATTGCCCTTGCACTGAGAGGGGAAAAATCTTACTCTTGTTTTTCCCCATCACTTCATTTGTGTAGTAGTACAGTAACTTCCAGAGGATGCCACTGTGCTGGGTTTTAACATGGCATATGAAGCAAATCTCGGTTCTGAATGGCTTCGGTTAAACACCTGCTTGTCATTGGTTATGAAAAGCACAGTTTTATGTATAAGGAATTCATTTCAGAAGCAGATAGTGCTGTGTAGTTGGCTTTTGTGATTGCAGTTGCGGACACCTGCTCTAGGTACAGGAGTGACAAACCTAACTCGCCCGAAGGATGCGGTGGGCGTTTGGAAGCCAGAGGCTTGTGTGCCGATTCCAGACACTTAAAGTGGGGTTGTCATGTGCCTGTAATGTGTTTGTGTGGAGGACATCACTTTGCATTCAGAGTCCCAAATTACAGGAATCTAGTTGGAGTTGAGGTGGTGATGCTTTGTGCCAGCTGTAAAATTGTTGCCTCCCAGTAAACACTGGGTGTTGGGTTATCTGGGGTTTTGTGAAGTTGGGGGATGGGAGACGGGGGGCTATGATTTTGACTTTTTTAACACAGATGGCTAAAATAATCAATCTGAATTTGCAGGTAAAAGATGTAGTTGCTAGGATATATGGCAAATGGCAAGATATGATACAAACCACTCGGCCTACTCAGGTACTGTAATGAAACCTTTTTCTCTCTTTCCATATTGCAGGGTGCATTTAAATCATTTTTTAGCATATGAAAATAGCATGTTCTTGTGAAAAGATTTTTTTTTTTTTCCTCTTCGTAGATGGCCTGGCTGTGGAATACACTGAGATGTGTTAGAATAAATTTTAATTAAAATTCTTACTTTGCTGGCCTCAATAAAACCAAGATTTCATCTTTATCCTTAAAAGTGCTGCTTTTGTAAACGGCTTGCGTAATAGGCTAAAATGGTAGTTCTGAGTCAAGTTACAGGGCCGATCTCTGATTATAGTTATTAGCAGATGCTTTGAAAAGGACCTTGGGGCAGGAATGCAGTGATGCACTTCCTGCTGTGGTCTGGCAGTGTGTGACTCCAAGACTACTTGAGGCCAAGGCTCCATCTACGTATGTTTAACGGCTCTTGATAACTCCTCCCCCTTTGAATGTGTTGAATTTCCTGCAATGATTAGGAAAAGCCTTTCATGCTCTCTGAAAGTATGCAGTAGTAAATAACGTCATGATTAGTGTCTTACTAATATTTGCCTTCATGATACCTAGCTGGCCTCGGTGGAATAGGTGGGTAATTTCTACTGGTATCCAGAGTTCAGAACTGTTTCTTCCAGTCTAGGGTTGTAAGGTTTCTTTTGTAATGTGACCAGACAAACTGTTTGAGTCCTGTCTTGGAATATAAAGGTACCTGGTTTGGAAAAGCTTAGCTTCTCAGTAATGTAGTGTTATCACTTACATAAAAATTAAATTCCACACATATGCTCAGTATTGATTTCAGTTAAAAAAAGTGTAACCAACCATTTGTCTGTAAAGACTATTAATTGCTCCCAGCAATGTGCAAAAAAGACAATATGTGGTGTGTGTGACATTTCTCGTTATAGAGGGGGAAGGGAATTAGTAACACATGGCTGCAGAAGCTACTTAGCAATTGATGAAAGTTGATAATGATGCAGCTCTTTCAGAGATGTTTTTTCAGAGATATTTGAGGTTGATTCACATACGGGGAAAACAGTTGGTTTTCTGACTTGTTTACTGTTTTGTTTTTACTTTTTAGGGAAAATTGCATGACTTCTGGGAGCCAGCTTCATGAAATCTTACCTAGTTCAGGAAAGTAACAGAAAAACTCTGAAACCCAGGAAGACAGAGAATGAATGGAGCTTCACCTTGGTCAGAAAAGAAGAAATCAGTCACCTGGGTTAGAAATTGAGCTTGATTCAGGCAAATACGAGAAACACAAGAATCTAATTTGATTAATATTGCTTTTAGTAGAAATACACTACTTCTGAAAAATTGAAGTAAACTGAAAAAACCCTAGCTATTTCTGTAGTCCTGTCTGAATTGGCTAGAAATATTTTATCGTATTGAAAGCCGAGGGAAGTTTTCTTGTTTCCATTGTTAATCACAAGACATACTTGAAAACGGTACGTATTAATTTTCTTACCAGCACATATGGGCAAGGATTGTTTTAGAATGGCTAGGAAAGAATGCCCTGTGACATGGGATGTGAGTCCAGAAACAGCATTAGACCTCCCGTGATGTGAAGCAGGTGAGTAAGCGGTTCAGAACTTGGCTGAATAACAGAGTTGCCTGCACATGTTAATCTGCAAAGCAGAATTGGTATGACCATCCATTTTCTCTAAAACACCGCAAAATACAGCAGTTGCATGTGAACAAGTGACTGCTCTCATGTTCATTTGAGGGTGGACATGGAGCTTAAGAGTGGCTGTGCCCAAACAGATAAAGTGGATGCTTCTTTGCACTGTGGCTGTGTTTTATCAAATAACAAAATGGAATTTCTTATTACAGTGATGCATTCATTTTAACTTAGCTTACTCATCTTTAGGCATTAATTCATTTATGCAGTGAATGTGACTGCACATAAAGTGTTTCCATAAGACCAAGTTATAAATGAAATCTTATTACACCAGTAGTATCGTTGTACTGCTCTTTGAGAAACAAACGTATCTGTATTTATCTGGCTTCAGCACTTTCTCTAAACGGAGAAAATACTAATCCTGAAATATCAGCTCAAATGGAGGTTTGAGGAGATGAGCAGCATTTGGCCAACCAATGTAAAAGCTGGGAAAGCCGTACCAGGTCTGAATTCCTTTGTGTGAAGTCTTGCTGCACACACAGTATGTGTGCAAAGCTGCAAGAGCTGTTTGTGAAATAAGCAAAGGAAGATGGGATCTCCTTTTGTGCTCTCTGTTCAAATGCTGTCATTTAAATCTTACACTGTGGTTTGTCTGTAGGGTGGGTGTGTATATATGAAGAGAAAGTTAAGGTATTGGGTAGAAGCACCAACTGGAATTCACTGAAGTGAGATTTTTAATAATATCAACATGTGTGTTTTATAATACTGTTTCCTTTTAATTTTTGTAGATTACCCTGTCTTGTCTTGTATGATAAATTCCCTACAACTTTCCAAGATTGGAATGTAAAGTAAGGCTCAAAAAAACCCCCCTACCTTCAAATTTAAGTACATACATTATGTATAAAGCAACTGCTGTGGAATGCACATGTCTTATAGGGAAGGTATTTTATTTGCAAATTCATATTAAATGTTTTGTCTTTCATTTCAAGTGTTAGAGAGTTAGCCTAAGACTGCAGCGTCTCTGTGCCCTTCAGCTTATCTTTGTTCAAACAAAAGCTATGCTGGTGGCATTGTTGGGGGGGAGGGGGCAGGGGGAGAAAATCCCTTTTTTAAAATCTCAACATGTTATTTAAGAATTGGAAGAATCTACCTCAAAGGGTATCTTTGTTTGGCAATAGACTGCTTTAGGCTAAAAAAAAAAAATTACATGGTGTTACATAGGTATGGCAATGCTGTCCTTTGCTCTGCCTGTCGGATAGTGTATCAGCCTTCCCTCTGGTAGCAGTTGCTTACTCTGAATATATTGTATGTAACTTTATTAATGTTTATATTTTTTCTCACTGATGTTGTATAAAGTTTAAAAAAAATTGCAGAATGTTTTCTGTAAGTAAGGTGTATATATTTTCTTATCATGTAAAGTTGAAGTTGCTGTCCTGTATATTTTGGAGAAGGAAAGGGGAGGGGTTTAGATTAACAGCTTTTTTACTGCAGTTCAAAGCACATTGCAACTGCAGAGGGTTTTTTTCCAGCTAAATAACCACTTTGATATTTACTTTTATTTAATAGAACAATGAAAAAATAAAACCAGACATGCTTTTCTAATTAATTGTCCCTGGACAACATGGGCATGCTTCAGCTCTGTTTCACAACAAAAAAGGCTGTGGGTCCTATTTTCGTTTTAGGGCACTCATTGTATAGCTCTTGGGTTCACAGCTGATTAGCTTACTATAAATGGAGAAGGTCTTGAAGTCATTCTTAGCTCAGCCAGTCCTATGTTTTCATGCTTAATGCCTTTGTGTACATTCTGGCATTTTCCCCCTCTCTCCCCCTCCTGCTTTGTCTGGGCTTTTCTTCCATCTGTTTTGTAGCGGAGCAGTAATTCCCCAGTTGCTTAAGTCTAGATGTGGGTTGAATTGGAGCTCATCAGAAATAATCCCAAAGCATCGCTGCGGGGTCTTCACAAGGGGCTGCTGAGCTGAGCACTGCTTCGGGACTCCTGGAAATGAAATAGCAAACCTGCTGCCCTTGTGTTTTGCTGACTCATGTACTGGCCCCCAGCCAGAAGTTAACATGCATTGGAAAAGGCACAGTAAATGTCTTAACTGCTTTGGCTGTCTTCAGATAAGCATTTTGCACTGAGTTTTATCTTTTGATATTATGTTAGCTGTATTAAGAGCCATGTTATCTCATTTCATGTGAAATTAGGTGCACTTTATTGCAGTAATCCCGGACAAAAAATTAAAGGCTGACTATAAAATATATATTTGCGACTCAGCTTTTGCTTGTGGTTTTTTTTTTTTTTTTTAATTTTCTGACAAGCCTCTGTATGGCTTAAAAAAAAAAAGCTTCTGGCTTTAAGTTGAAGAAACCTGCCAGCAAAACTATTTGCACATCTCGTATTCTCACTGTTCCTGTTGTGGAATTTGGTGATGGATGGGGATCTCAGAAGTGATTAATGACTTGCAGGTAGGTCTGGCTGAAGGTCAGTAGGATGTGCACGCTTCATTGATGAGGTAGCTGCAGGAACTCTCTCAAGTCCCCAAAGCTGATAGTTGAGCTGAGAGTATCCAGATGACTGGAACAAACATGTGAAGTGTGCCGTATTATTGGTGGAGCAGCTGGTGAGATGGCTATGTGATAGGATTTTAGAGGTAGCATTTCAATGTGGAAAAAGACCTTTTTTTAATAATGAGGGATGGATACTGCAGTTTTAATTTTCTGAGCCCAGACAAGCCAGATCTGTCTCCATCAGAGGTGGCCATGCTTAGCACTGTGGGGCAGCCAGCTCTGGGTCTCAGAGGTGGCCTAGCCCAGGGGTGGGCACGAGGCACGTGGGCTGTGAGAGACTACCCTGTCTCAGAGATTCAAGCAAGTGCTTCTAGGTAGTTGGGTTACAGAGACGATTCTTCTGCCGACCCCATCACTAGCAGGAATACTTCAAGCCACTTCAAACGCTGGGTTTGTATGTTTGTTTTTCTTCTTTCCCAGGAGAACTGTATGATAGCAGAGTATCCCTGGCTTGGGTTTGTGTTTTGGTTTTTTGTTTGTTTGTTTTTCTTCCACCGCTTTTAGTGTTTGTGCTGCTTTCTTTTCTACTGGAAGGGGCAAATTGGAAAGGGTGCTGCTGGAGATGACCCTCCTAATTCTGGGGACTCGGTCCTTGGGCTTACAAGCTCTTCGGAAACTACTTCTTGCCCAGTTTCTGAATGGGAAACACCCCACTGTGCCAGAGGGGCAGTTACTGGCACTGGCTTATCAGAGCTTGTTTCAGTGCCCTGAAAAAGAGACTGGCTGGGCACCGTATGGGGAGCCAGCCTGGAGAGCAGAGGAGAGGCTTGATGAGCTTGTAGGAGCCGAGGCAGCTGCCCTGGGGTCCTCCCTGGGAGCCCAAAGAGCAGCCTAGAGACCAGACAATCATTAGTGGATTTAGCTCACTCCTTGTGGTTTAAGTTATCAGAGAGCTCTTAATGATGTTCAAATTGCCGTTTTCCCATCTTTCCCCCCTCGCTCCCCAGCTGTGAAATACCTTGATGTTTTGCCTTGTGGATGTTTTGTTAGCTTTTCTGGTGGGGCCCCTTCTTATCTGGTGTTGAAAGGGGCTTTCAGTGCTGGGGAAACGCGTGGGCTGCTGGCGGGGCGGGGGGGGGAGGATCCTAGAGAAAGTAAATTCCTCGAAGGGCTTCTCCTTGCGGAGGTGCTTTTAGTTTTGCCTGACTGCTGCGTTTTTCAGCCGGCACTTTCTCGCCTTTGCAGTAAGGAATTTGAAAGGGAATATTTTATCTGGTATCAAAAGTAGGGCTGGGTGGTGAGAGAAGAAAAACACTCGCATCTTCCTGTCTTGATATTTTGGTCTGGGTGCTGAAAGCTGGTCCCCATGCTTCCAGGCTGCTGGTTACGATGTATTTTCAGGTGACTTTCAAGCAGCGTTTGGATGTGTCATACTCTTTTGAATGCCTCCCCTGTCTCTGCATAGGGAGCTGCTGCTAGTGTTTCATCTTCGCCTTGCCAGCCGCCTCCCAGTTCCCTATGGGGAGGTCATAGGGGAGGGGATGGCAACTGGAATTGTTCCCTGCGTTGTCATCAAGGCGTCTTTGCCATCAGCCTGGGGGGTGACCTAAAGCTTTTCAAGGCAGGTTTGGCCCGTGTGGTGTATAGGGGAGGGCTCCTGGCCGCAGGACGGGGCTGTTCTCGCACGCCCTTCTGCCAGTGCTGCCCTTGGGTTTGTGTTCACCGCTGCAGCTGCCTGAAGTCGGGTGAGCGATGCTCCTTCCCTCTCACAGAGAAAAGCAGAAAGGGTAAATAGATTTTTGCTGCTTTTGTGCTACCGGGCAAGTGTCATGCACCCGAGCAGCAAGTGCTGTGAGCTGGAGCTTGGCTTGCAGGCTCTGGCTTTGCCTCTGGGTCTCTGGCTCTTTTCTCTCGAAGCCTGCTTGGAGGTGAAATTCCTCGTTCTCAGAGTGCAGGCAGGAGGAGGGGGACCTCTTTCATCTCCAGGCTGACCACCAGGCTGTGGTTGGAATAAAAATAACAGCTTAAAGCTGCCAGGCTTGGTGGTGGGGAGAGGATGGCTAGGCATTAAGTTTTGTGCTTTATTCACACTGCAGGCTTTTATAAAGGCAGCATAAATCAGGCAGGGTGGCCGTGGGCTCTTCAGACGGCATTGTTCGGGCTCTTCAGACGGCATTGTTCAGGCTCTCGGGCACATTGATCTGCATGCTGGAAACTGAACCTGTCCCCTTTGCCCTAACCAAAGCCACAGGGAGAGGCCCGGCAGGTGAGGATGCTGAGATGCTGCACTGCATATCAGCTCTCCTCCGCGTTAGTGGAGTGCTGCCTCCCTCCCCTGTGTAATAACCTATTTTTTTTCCCAGTATTTTGGGCTCCAGCATTGTTATGACAAGGTTTGCACGGCACAACGTGTTTTTCCTTCCAGTTGATTTTCTCTTATTAGCCCATTTTTCTCTTGCCCTCATTCTGTTTTTCCCTGCAGTACGCGAACACCGTTTGCTGAGAAACTGTGTCAGCCTTCCTCGTAATTAAGAGCCTGGCAGGAGCCAGCATGATGGTCATTTTGGAGATGACGCTTCCAGTCGGGAGCTGACAGTAAGCTGGGGTGCTGCGGCAGGGGCTGGGCGCTGGGGATGCAGGGATGTTCTCCGGCTGAGTGGGGCAGCGGTGCAGGGGGACCCACGAGGAGCCCGGCGCAGGAGCAGTGAGTAGCCTGGGTACATCTCAGCTGGGGTATTTAAAGTGTGTCCTCTTGAAAAGCAGCTACAGGAATGGTTAAATTCTGGGTTATATTACAGGTTTAGCCCTTTGGGAAGGAATCTGCATGTGTGTGTATAGGACAGGAATAAACTGCAGTGGCCCTAGGCTGGCTGTGTCTCTCCAGCTCAGAAATAGTTGTAATGTTGGAAACCAAGATGGAGAGCTTGACAATTAAATGGCCTAAAAAAAGGGTAAATAGAGAGAAGTTATTCAACGGCGGTCTGTAATTTGGCTTCAGACTCTGTAGTTCTTTTATTAGCAGGAAGGCGCAAAGCAAACAGAAGGAGACAGGAGCTGGGGATCCGCTTGCCTCAGGATGTTGTGGATGCTAAAAGCTCAGAGGTTCAAAGAGCATTTTGCAGCAGAAAAATCTATCAGGGTCTATGAAATCAAAGCGGCCATCTCTGGCTGAGAAAGCTTTGAGCTGCTGGTCTCTGGAGAGCGGAGCATGTGCCAGGGAGGTACTCCAGGTGGCTGTCCTGCTCCTGTACCTGCCGTGAGGCGCTAGAATTTCGGTCCAGCATGGTGGCCTGCCTTTATGCTTTATGTGAGTGGCTGAAGGATTTCGTGTCATGCCATCTCACAGTTTCCAAACTGTCTGTCGTGTCCATGATCGCGTCTCGCCTCCCGCTCCTGGGAGAGAAGTTGCTGTTGAAGGTGCTGCTAGCCCTTGCCCAGAAGGAGCCTAGTGAGGTGTACGGGATCAAATGTCTCATGTGGCTGAAGAAAACCCAGTGGCTTTTTTTCATCTTTCTAATGACACTGCAAGGGAGACTAGGAAAACAAGTCGTGTGGTTCAGGAGCTCCAGCAGAACACAGTAACACCCAACCAACCACATGCCAAAGCTGGCCTCCTTCCTCTCCCCTCCCACCCTATCCACAGATGTTTTCAGCTAGGGAGAAGTAAAAATAAGAGCACACGAGGAGATTTTTTTTTTTTTTTAAATCCTTCCTATGTGGTACCTTCAGAGCAGAAGTCAGCATTTTCCATCTCTAATTGCTGTGTCGGATTTGCCTCTTGAGGGCAACCTCGCCCCACTCCAGCTGGGAGCGTGGCTGGCTCCTGTCACTGCAGAGACGAAAGGGAGTTCAACTGCTTGGGAGGTGATGACTCACTGTGCATCTCTCCCTGCCTTTGCATTACCAGATCGTTTTTGGCAATCGAGGTCAATATTTGCTGAAAGGATTTAAGGAAAGCCATTGAGGTTGACTGTTTGATGCTTTTCAGAAATGATGCAATCCGTTCTTGAAGGTCCCATTCCAAGCTTGGAGCCCTTCAAAGTTTTTCCTGCCCTGCTGTCCTTTGCAGAGAGGAGGGTGGCGTGGAAGGATGTGTGTTTTGTGGCTCTGGTTATATGGCTAGAGCATAAATCTGGCGAGGAAGATTTACGGTGGTCTGTCTCCCTGCTCTTCTCTTGCCTGGGATCCCTTGGCCTATCACCAAGCCTATCGAACAGTGCTGTGGTTGCTTTGACTTGTAGATAGGGGAGAGAGCAAACTTACTGCTCTAGCTCCGTTTTAGCCCCGTGTTCCTGAGCAGACGTCTCATACAAACCCCATCCATAAATAACCAGTTGCATTTATTTAAAGGGCGTTGAGGTATACGGTGGAATAAAGGGAGTATTATTCATGCTTCGTGCTGCGGTTCTTAATGGTACTTCACACACTGATATGACCTACAAAGCTTGTTGTTTCGTGTCTGCAGTGCTCTGATGTTCTTACCCCGAGGGTCAGCAATGACTGGAATAAACGATCATGACGGGTGTCTTGCAAATCCTTGCTCCCTCGCCTTGAAAGTGTCCTTGCAAGGGAACAGCTCGGTGACATTGCTGGCGCAGGCAGAGGGGGAGGCTGCGTGCCTGTCCGGCCACGGGAGATGAACGGGTGGCCTTTGTGTGAGATGCAGGGGCAAACGGATTTGCTTGTTTTCCTGTCCCACCTTCTCCCCAATGCAGCTGGGGCTGGCTGGGGGGGGTTGGCCCAACACCTGTGGGAACCCCCTCAGGAAAACACCAGTGGAGGTGGCTGGAGCAAGCAAGGTTAACCACGGACCCTAGAGCTTAGGGGCTAGCCGAAAGAGGGGCGCAGCACTCTGCAGCCTGTTTCTGCCCAATGAAGGACTGAGTCAGCCCTGCTGGGACCACAGCTCCTGGCTCCAGCCAGCCTGGGTGCTCGCACGGCAAAACCACGCAGCTCATTAACCCAGCCCTCCGGCACTCGCTCTGCTGGCCTTGACACTGTCCTCCTTAATAGCTCCCTCTTCTTTTTTTTTTTTTTTTTTTAATAAAGGCAAATTAGCTGTATGGATATGCAGGAACATGAATCAAAGGAATTCAGCTGACTCTTGAATGTACCATTTGTACAGAGATGTGCTAAAGCACCAGGATGTGATGGATGCAGCCCGGTCGGAAAACACCAGAGGACAAAAACTGCTTGTGAGGCATCTCACAGCGGCTTCCCAAAATCTGATTATGTAGGGGGGAGAAAAAAAAAATCAAGCTTTGGAATACATCAACTCAGTTGAACGGTACAGGGAGATGATACCAGCAAGCAGCAAATCAATTCCCAAAGGCTGCAGAGAAATTTCACTGACTTGGAGCTTCAGAGCAAGGCTGGCTACACTTAAAAGAGTTATGTTTCACCTAAAATATTTAACACTGGGCATTTGAAATGCTGTGTGTATCTAAAGAGCCCACCAAAAATCTCCTTACTAGATTTAAGAAGAACCGTGTGCTTATGCAATGCTTTTGAGGGGTTAACCCAGAAGTTTGTTTTTTTTAAAAAAAAAAGCAAATGCATGGGAAGAGTAAGATTCTGGCCTCTGTCACAGGGAAGCAAAAATTACCATGTGATGAATGCCAGGCTGCTTTTGGGACATGAGCTGATAGATCTCTTGTTAGGAGGGAGATGTTTCCATGGCAAAACCATCATCCTAAATGGCACTGTAACTCAGCAGAGATGTGGCGGTGGCCCTGGGGACCATCTTCCCAGTCCATTCTGAGCACTCTTCCAGAGTTGGTGGGAGCGTGTTGGCCGGGGGGGATCAGGGCAGCTCGCAGTGACGCTTCCCGTGCCACTGCCACAGCGCCAGGGCTCTGCCGGCAAGGCTGTCGGCTCAGCGTTTTTCAGTCCTTTCCGACTTAAACTACAACAAAAGACGAGCTTGAAATAGCTCATTTTATCTCAGCAGACAAATAACTTGCTTTGAGCATCATTGTCACTCGGGCTAAATTACTTTTAGATGTTTTTAATGACCGGGTAACATTTTTCAGCTGCTCATTCTGCGGCACCCTACTGGGGGAGAGTTCATCTGTAAAGACCAAGGACTTGGATGTTGTGGTTGTTCTTCCTGACAGTCGTTTGCCTTTATTATTTGATATGTGATTCCCTGCGGTAGAGATGTTTTCAGCTAAATTTACAGCTACACGCTCTTTTCTTTGCATAAGGGGATCTGTTTCCAAATGGGGATGGGAACCTGGCTACGCGTGGAGCCGCCGGTGGTCAGGGATGTAGAGGAGAAACTCTGGGCGATTAAAGGTGACAGTCCACATCGTATCTGCGCTAAGACTGACATTACCATGGGGCCGGAGGGATTTTAACATGTCATATGTTACCCCTACCTTGCATTTCACTTGTCATGCACGGCACGGAGAGCTGTGACTTGCAAAATGATCCCAACAGGGACACTGTTTGCGACATCAGCCACGCTAGTCTCCCAAATCCCTCTTTCCGAGGCAGGCGCAGCTTTTGCATTTGTTCCCGAAGGCAGCTTTTAAGCCACTTGCCTTCACCATCTCCGGGTTTTGCAGCGCTTCTAGGAGATGTATTTTTAAATCTGAGCTCATAAATTTTGGAAGCTCATCTTCTTCCCCCACCCCCTCGCCCCTATCAAAGTGTCAGAGCCGAAGAAAAGCCGTGAGAGTGATGGAGAGCCCGGCTTGCCAGTGCTCTGCCTGTGTGCAAGGGGTTATTTACTGCGCTGCTCGGCTTGTTTCTTCTTCGGTGGCAGCGTTGGAGTTCAGTGCCTGGGAAGGAGACACAGGCTGCCTACAGGTCAGCCCGGCTTCGGGCTGGAGCAGGCAGGGCTGGGAAGAGGTTGCTTGGGAATGGGGGCTGAGATGGCCAAAAGGTGAAGCTGTGGGGATGTGGATCTGGGCTGGGGGCTTGGGCCAGAGGGTGGGTGCTGGAGGCCCTTACACCTTTCCACCCTTCCATCTTTGGCCCTGAGATGCAGGTTAGCTCACAGAAAAGGACAGCTCTTAAAAGCCACTGGTGTTGCCCCAGCCCCCGTGCATCCCCAGGGCTGTGCGTTGCTGCTGTTGGCAGTGTGTGCCAGGGACGCGACCTGCCATGCTGGGGAAAACTGCAAGGGGCTGCAGAAACACAGGGAGAGACCCCCATGCTCCCGGGCCAGGCTGGAGCTCCCCTGCTTTTACTGGGAGCAGCTGGAATGGGCAGACGGCTTGCTGATGTCCAGCCAAGCCAGCCACTTCTCCCAGGGCTAGAGCCACACGTCACATCCTGGGGCTGGAGCTGTGGCTCTGCCCCTTCCCCGCCTGCAGCCACCCTGGTCCTGCTCCTGCCCCAGAGCCGGGACAAGATCCCAGGTCGAGTCCCAAAATCCTACCCTTGGCTCTCCCACAGGATTCCCAGTGGCTGGCGGTGTTTGCCCCTGTGCTGCGGGAGCATCCCACAGCAGCCCTGCTCAGTTGAAAGGCAGGTCATGAGCCTGCCCTCCCGCAGTCTCGCCAGCCCTTCCCCACAGGTGTACTGCTGACAGATCCCCAGCCAGGGAGATGCTTTCCGCTGGCTCGGAGAGGTTTGCAGACAAGCTAAACAAAGCCCTCTGGCTCCCCGTGCAAGCGCCTCTTCTTCGCGAACTCCCGTGCGTCTTTTGCAGATGGGCTTGTGGGAACAGATCGGACGTTGCTGTGACTCAGCTGCTTCTCCCCTGAGAAAATCTGCCCTGGCACCACGCTTGGCTCCGTGGCTGGGGCTGCTGGTAGCTGGCAGCCTGCATCAACAAATGGCCTTGGGCAAAACATCCCAATTTCCACTGCCAAACACTTACAGGGGAGAAATTCAGCATCTGATCTTGCGGGAAGTTGGGGCAGCAGCTCTGCTGCTGTACTAAGCTGGGGGAAGAAGTCCCATCCCTACCTGAAACCGAGCCCTGGGCTGGAGTGGCTGCAGCACGGGCGGGCTCTTCGGCTGCCTTCTGGCCTCCCCCTGCCTTTTTCCAGCTCATTATAACTTTCTCAGACAAATTCTTCTGCAATTGTAATTTTCCTTGCTGGCTTTCAGCCTGAAGAAACAGTGGTTTGGAAAGTTTGCTCAATGACTCGAAGGAAAGAGGCTCCCGAGCTTTTCATGCTTTATGTCCCCTGAAATATTTTTTTTCCTCCCAGGGCTAATGTGTGGCGCATCACGCTTAGCTCGATGAGTCCATGACGCTCTCAAGAAACAAAGCCAAGCCTGGCGAGTGTGTGCTCAGCTGCTGGGAAGCCCCGAGTGCCGCGGCCGGGCTCCAGGAATTGCCAGCAGCTCTTTTAGGCGCTGCCAGCCTGGGGCCTGGGCAGGCTGATCCTGGGGCAGGCAGAGGGGACCATTGAGATGACAGATGCTAAAGCAGTGAGACCAAGTCCGTGATGTGGGGCTGGTGTGCTCTCCACTGGGCTTTCCTTCCACAGAGGCAGGGGAAAGTGGTGATTACTGGTCTCCCAGCATGGCTAAGGGATGGAGGGTCCTGGAGTAAGGCTGGTTTTCTCGTTGTTGGTTTCTCATGTCAAAAGGGAAAAGTACCTGGTTTTCCGCTGGTAGTTTTGACGTACAATATGCCTCTCGGCATGGTGCAGGCTGGCACAGCTTTAGCATGCTTTTCACAACTCTTTTGTGGGTTTCATAAATCTCCAGCTCCTGGAGTGCTGTGATTTTGTAACTCCCAGCTGGCTTTCAAACCAGTCTGCAGAGCAGTTTGAAATGGTCAACTGCCTGCTGCAGGACCACAGAGCCAAAATCCCAAATGCTGGGCTTTTATCTCGCTTTTCTTGCCTGGGGCTAGGGGGAAGGCAGGCTGCAGGCACTGCTGGGGACGAGCCAGAACTGCCCTGGGAAGCAGTTTCCTACCAAAGGCTGTAGATCCTGCTCAGCCCCATGGGTTTTATAGACACCAACACCCCGTCAGCACTGTAACCCCAAAACTGGGGACTTCACACCACGCTGCTGCCGTGATGTGCACCTCTGCCAGCGTATTTCCAATTTAATGCTGGCTGTTATTCGACCCTGCTGAGTTGTTTGTATTAATGCTGCTGTGACCCATAATGAAACCCTCTTCCTGGCCAAACCTGGTTCCCCGCGGGGGGACCGGGGTCACACAGTGGCGGGGAGGCAGAGGTCCCCTGCCAGCCACCCAGAACACCCCCATGCATGGGGTATCCCCTATGGTCCTGGCCATATGGGATGAACTTGAGAGAGTGCAAGGGGAACAGAAGGGATGGAGCCTGGGGGCTGGTATGTTTTGGGGCTGCAGGTAGGGTGGGGGTCCCTTATGGCCCAGGGTGGCAGCGGATGCTGAGCTACAACCAAACCAGACAACACTTCATCCCCAACAGAGCCTTAGGCACAGGGGTGTCACGTGTTAAGCAACATAATGCATGTCTTCTTGTGCTGCAACGGGGTCCCCCACGTCCCCCTGCAGGAAGGTTGCAGGCTGGTGGCAGCTGGATAAATGTATCTTGCTGTGGGCCAGGCAGGAAGCACCTGGCAGCGCTGCCGCCCCGGGTGCTGAGCTGCAACCTGAGCGTGTGCGGGTCACTGGCTCCCGAGCTCAGGGTGAGTGCAGCATGTGTGCTGGGAGAGCTGATCCGTGCTAATCCCATGAATATTTCACAGCGCTGTGGCCCTGTTATAATTCCTCGTGTCATCTGGGATGCTGGCTGGGACTGGGTTGCGGTGCCAAGTGAAACAGGAGAGCTGCTGCAGCTTCACCCTGGCTCCTTGGACGTCAGAGGGGTGAAAGGGTCTGGCCACGGGCTTTTCTACCCACTGCTGTGGGTCAGGGTCATCTGGCAGAGATGGGCGAACGCGAACCTCCTGGCTGAGCATGGGCACCACAGGCATCCGCCTGGCTTGGCCGTGTGGTGGAGCGGTGGGGCTGTGCTGTGACGGCAGCTGCCAGCACAGGCAAAGGGCAGCTGCCCTTGGTGTGGATGGGGCTGTCCCACGGGACAAACACGCTCTGCCCAGTCCTCTCTCCGTGGGACACAGTGTTTAAGTGACAACAAGAAGAAATTAAACAGTAACCAGACTCTGGGCTGGTGGTGATCAGGGCACTAAAGCGTTTCCTTTTCCTAAAGGCCACTTGGATTAATGGGGAGAAGAGACTATTAGGGATAAAATCTTGCATGGCTGTGGGGAGGGTGGTTTCCCAAAGCGCTGTCGTATGACCCAAAGGGCCTGCTGCTCCAGGCCGTCCTGGGGGCTGCAGGGCTGCTCCGATGGGAAGTTCCCCTTCCAGCATCTTGCTGCCTCCGGACTGAGGTTGCAGTGAAGCAAGACCTCGCTTGGCAGTGCTGCTCTGCGGGGCAGAGGGACGCAGGTGCAGGAATGGGTCCAGTCTGGTTCGGCTCCTGCCTGCTGCTGCCTGCATCCCACTCTGGCTCTTGGGAAAGCCGCGCAAAGAGCAAGGCCCTGGCCTTCAACCTTGCAGGGCCCTAAATTCCTTCAGATAATCTCATGGGGGCAGCAGAGCAGGCAAAGGCTCTGAAAATAGATCTGTTTCCAGCTGCTGATGACTCGTGTTAATTAATTAAGGCCTCACAAGCTCAGGCCTGTAAATACGCAGTGCCGAACGTGCCAGGCTCCTCTTGCTCTTTGCTCATGCACTAATTACCCCGCTGCCAGGCCAGGAGCTAACGCAGCTCCAATTTATGCCGGGTTCAGCTTGCATCCACGTGGGAGGGCGCCTGCCTGAGCTGCCTGTGCTGCCTGCACGGGCAGGGAGTATTGCTGCCCGATGGGATGTGCACAGCGCCCTGGAGAGGGAGGGAACCCCGGGCAGCCCCATCCCAGCCCTGGCACCCCATCCCCAGTGCTCACGGATCAGTTATCCCCATAACTGCCCCTGCAGCCTCTAGCTGTGCCTCTGCTAAGGCAGGGGATGAGGTTTGGGGTGGGGGACCAGCTGCCACGCAGCACACAAACCCTCCATCCCTGCATAAGACAGGCTGGCCAAAAGCATCCCTGCATGCTGCTTCAGCCTGCCCTCCTGCTGCCTGAGCAGCGCTCTAGGTCCAGCCGGGCAGGGCTGCGGGTGAGCTTGGCTCCCGGTGTGTGGGCATCCCACTTCCGCAGGGTGGGAGGAGAGGCGAGGCAAGGCGTGGTGAGGAGTGGAGGAGATGCTGGGGTTTTGCCCAAGGACAGGAGGAAATGGTAATTAGCCACTGGAGCGTACAGGAGGTAAGGGAGGGAGGATGGGGAGCGCTGTAGGAGGTGGGTAGTGTCGCTGCTCTGTTCTCCCGGGGTTCCTGGGAATGGGGACAGTGAACAGGTCCCGGCATCTCGTGCCGGGCAAGGGGATGGTGGCTGCTTGGGGAACGTGCACGAGGGTGACAGGAGCCACTCCATCCACAGGAGTGCCCAGATGTGTCCCTCCTTGGCTGAGACCCATCATTGCATGGGGACTGGGGGGATTCAAGCCTCCACTGCTCTGCTTCTCACCCACAGTGTTTTTAGGAGGCAGGACCCTGGCAGTTAGAGGCCCTGAGAGTGGTATGTCAGCTATGCCCCTGCTGCCCGTCCCAGGTCCAGGTGATGGGGAGGGCTCAGCCAGGGCTGACCATCATCCGAAGATGATGCTGAGCAACTTCAGCACAACCCACTCAGCACTAAGCCCTGCCGGGGGTCCAGCTCTGGGTCTGCAGGGTGCGGGACTGGGGGGACCCTTGGGCCCTGGAGACCTCACCCCCTGTGAGGGCTTGGTGTGGAGCAGAGAGGATGAGCCAGCACCTCAGGGTGCTGTTGCTGGGACTGGGCACCACATGGCTTTGTAAGCATGGGCTTTGTAACCATTGTAACCAAGCACCCAGCCACCCTTGGGAGCTGTAATCTGACGTGTGCAAGTTCTCCCGCTCCAGCTGATTTCCAATTGCCCTAGATCCAACCTGCTGATTACATATAGTGCTCAGGGTTTTGCTTTCGGGAAGCCTGCCGCCTCCTGCAACAGGTGAGGAGGGAGGGTTGGCCAGGGCTTGAGGAAGGAAAGCAAACACAGGCCTGAACCTGGCAGCTGGTGCCCGCTGGGAGGAGCCACAGAAGCCACCCAGGACAAAAACGCTCTGCGCAGGGCCCTAGAGAAACTATTGCCTGCCCAGGCTTCGAAACAAGCTTCCACCATGGGCAAACGCAGTCTAGCTGGGGAGGCATGTGTAATAGGAGGGTGAAGACAGGGCAGCGCGCCGTGTGGGNGGCCGCGCACAGCCGGGCTGCGCTGCCCCGTGCAGGGCTGCGCCGAGCCGAGCCGGGCCGGGCCGGGCCGGGCCGCACCGCACCGCACCGCAGCGCACCAGGCAAGTGCCGGGGAGACGCGAGGTGCGGACAGCCGCGGTGCTGGGTGCGGGTCGGGGTGCTGGGTCCGGGTCCGCAGGCAGGGCCAGGAGTGCTGGGTCTGGGCGCCGCGTCCGCAGGCAGGATCCGGAAAGCTGGATCTGGTTGCTTGGTCCGGGTGCTGCGGGCATAGGCAGGGGCTCGGGCTGGGTGCTGAGTCCGCAGGGCAGGGCCGGGGATGATGGGTTTGGGGTGCTGGGTCTCGATCCGGGTCCACAGGCAGGATTGGAGGTGCTGAGTCCGCAGGCAGGGTCTGGGGTGCTGGATCTGGGTGTTGAGTCCCTTGGTGGAGCTTGGGGTGCTGGGTCTGGGTCTGGGTCTGCAGGTGAGGTTTGGAGTGCTGGATCTGGGTGCTGAGTTCACAGGCAGTATGTGGGGTGCTGGACGCGGGTGATGCATGCACAGGCAGGGTCCAGGGAAGGAGGAGCATGGGTCTGACCTGCTGGGGTTAAAGTCCAGGGAATGATGCTTTGGGGGAAGCAGGGGGGTGGGATGGAGAGGGGTTCAGGGGAGGTGAGGATTTGGGGATGACAAGCTGGAGGGGAGGTGGGGACACGCAGGATCTGGTGGCAGTGCAGGTAGCTTGCTTCAGGGACAGGTTTGGGCTGTGGGGTGAGATGGGGCTCTGCGACCTGGGCAGGACTGATGGGGGAACATGTCGAGGGGGTGAAGGAAGGCAGTGGTGGGAATTGCAGCCAGACAGGCCACCAGCTCCTGGAGGGAGGGCTAGATACAGCCCCCCACTTCCCCAGGAGATCAGGGGGATCGGGGGTCTGTGGGGAGGGGGACTACTGGCAGTATTTGGGGAGGCTGAGTGTTCCCTGGGGGTAGCTGGTGTTTCAGACAGTTGGGATGAGATACTAAACTGATGCAGGTGGTGCAATGCAATCCCTTTCCCTCGGGAGGTGGAGGGCCAAGGGATGTGGATTGTCTGAGCTGTGGTTCTTTGGGATTCATCTCCTTGGGATGCATTGCTGTTGGGGCTGCAGATGCCCCCGGGCAGAAAGGACTGGCTTGTGCTGGGGGCTTGTCTAGGTTGGGGTTGGGCTGCATCTCCCTGCCAATTCAAGGCTAGAAGGGACCTGCGGTGCAGCCAGGCAGCGCTGGGATTTGGGGCTCTCGTTGACCTCTTCATCAGTACCCAGGTGGGCCAGTGGCGTGTGCCTGGCCTTTAAAACCGAGAGCGTGAAGTGGGAGGGGAAACCATGTAAGGGCTCTTCAGGTGCCAAGAAAAACAGTCTCCAAAGACAAAGAGACTGCCCAAAATGGATGAGGAGTGCAAATTCTCCCAGAGACAGGGAAATTATTAATAACAACAATGGCATTTTTTGTGCTAGTTTGCCTACCACCATGGGCTTCGACTGTTTTGCTTCCCTTCGTGGTGGGCGCAGGCTGGGACACCCTGCCTGAACCCTGAACCTGGGCGGGATGGGCATAGCGATGCTGCATGCGTGTCCCGCGGGACACGTCTCTGCTTCTTCTCAGTTTTGCCAGGCTCACTCTGCCCGGAGGGAGAACGGGCAGGGAGCTGCTCCCCCAGCCTGCCGCAATCCCTATCTTGACTTTGTTTTTGTGTTGCAACCGGAGGGGAAGAAAAAAAACCCAAACCCCAAGAACCCTTTCGGTTCCTGCAGATGAGGGCTTTGTGTCGTAGGCTTGTTCTCCCCCCCTGCCTCTTCCAACATCCACTTGAACCTTTCACCACTTTCACCGCCAGGAATGCAGCGGGTTTGCTGGAGCCTGGAGGTTTATTCAGCAAATCTGGCAGGTCGTGTGCCGGGAAATAGCATCCAGGTGCGCTCGGCAGGGCCGGCCGAGGAGGGGGGGGCTCTGCTGGCACCTGGATCAGGAGGGCAGCGGAAACGCAGTGCTAGCCTTGCCTGGCTGCATGGGGGGAATTTCCCTCCCTGCGCTTGCCCGCCGGCCGGCTTGGCATCGTGATGAGACTTGTTGGGAAGCAGCTCATGTGATGGGTGGTTTGGTGGGGGGGTGTCGGCCCCGTGGCCTTGCTGCCTCTCAGGGACGGGGGCAGGGGGCGATGCCATGAGAGGTCTTATGATGCCATAAAGCCCCCTCGGCAGTGACTGGCTGCTGCTGTGGGTGTTGGGCGGGTGCCTAGTCCTGCTCAAAGGTGAGAGTTCCGTGCCCTGCTGGTGCTTCTGGAGGAAATGCTGTCACCGTCCCTCCCCACCTGGCTGTGCCGCAGCTCCTGGTGATTTATGAGCAGGAGGGCTTTATGATAGCAAGGTCACTGCCAAACCCGCCTCGTCCATCCTCCTGGGGCCTGAGCTCTGCCATCCAGAGCCGAAGGAAGCTGAGGGTTTCAGGTACCATGTTACCGACTGGTGTGCAGACACAGCTTGGTGATTCAGGGTGTGCTCCGGCTTGTGCTCTTCTTGTTGCTTAAAAGCTTCCCCCAGGTACAACCCCACCTCCCCTTACCTGATAGAGGGTTCTCATTTGCCTGTTGGAAAGCCAAGCCGGTGCAAATAAGGTGGGGAGCTGATTTTGGGGCAGCAAAGCTGGTGGTATGCAAACGACTGTGGGAAAGGCCGGGTGCTACTGCCTTGCGCTGTACAGTTTTGAATGCGAAGCTGAATATCAAATTGGGTTTGACCCCAGATTTGAAACTTTGTTGGAGGGAAAGCAAAGGAAACAAGAAGAGGTTTTTAAAGCTGGAAGCCATAAAACCATTCCCATCATCTCGTTTTGCTGGACTTTCAAAAAGAAAACAGTTTATCTTTGGAATAAATAAAAGGGAGAGGGACCGGCTTGTGGCAGAGAGCCCCACGTTCACGCCAGGCGAGCTGGGTTGTGCTCCAGCTCTTGCCTCTGCTTCCGAGGGGACCCCAGGTCATGTGGGATTTCTGAGCCTTGGTTTCCCCTCAGGGAAGCCCCGCACCGATGGTGGGAACCCCGGGCATTGCCAAGAAACGCCTTTGAAACTCAAACCTGGCTTTGGAAAGAAACTGGAAGACAAACCGGCTCTAAACAAACACCAGAGTTAATTCCTTGTCTTGCATTGTACGAGCCCAGTGAAATGAAACAAAGTGCAGCCACGAGGATGAGCAAATGGATTCAAATGCATCAAAAAGCCCCGAAATCTGCTGGCTCTGAAATCTCCCTTTATATTTAGGGTTGGGGTCTTTTTTTGTTTTCTTTCTAGTTGTTCCTGGGGATTTAATTCTACAATTATTTTCCTGCTTCTGCCGTGGAGACAATGTGCTTCAGCTACAAAGCCTCTGAAGGCTGAGCTGCAGATCGTGTCCAGCGCTGAGCACTTGGATGTGAACGTGCCCTTGCTGGAAAACTTTGCTGTGGCTTGAAGGGCTGTCCGTCCAGCTGTCCGTCTCTCTGTCCAGTCTGCCAAGGAGCTGCCGGCACGTGGCGACACCTGGCCTGCTGCAACCGAGGTGGGAAAGGATGGAAAATGTTGGAGTTTGGGGATGATGTTGCTAGTGCTGAGCATGCCTCTTCCCTGCCATGGAGGAGATGGGAGCCCTGGGACTGTGCACCCTGCATCCCAAGGCTTGGCGGCCGTACTCTGCCCCCTCTGTGGCCTGGATGTGGGGGTGGGCTGGTGGTGGGGTGAAGTTGGAGTCAGGCCATTGTGGCTCAGCATCCTCCGGTTTTACTTCCCAGTTCCTGTGCGGCTCCTGGCTGGGCTTGCAGATGCTCCCAGGCTGCGGGGTCAGCCCAGGACTGCTGCCATGGGGTTTCTGCAGAGGGAGGCCTGCTGGGTGACAGGGAAAATCTGTGGGGACTGTGTCCTCACTGCTGTCTTGCAAGAGCCAAACAGCCTCCGGCACATGGGGAATCGCTCCTGCAAATGGAGAATTGCTGCCCTGCCCGGGGGTGCCGGGTCTGGGCTGGCCGGGGCATCCCTTGGTGCTCCTGGTTCCACCACTGAGCTGCAAGGGTTTGCCCTTCAGCCTTCCCTCCTGGGCCAGCTCTGAGCAAGGTTTTTGGAGTGATGGATCCAGGCAAGGAGCTGTTTTGACTGATGGCTGGTGTTTCTGGGTTTTCCATATGGATGGGGAGCAGAGGAGCACTCTGTCCTGCCATCCTGGGCACCATGCTCTTGCTGTCTGCTTGCAGCATACTGGGAGCCGCTGGAGCGGAGCTGACCCAGACCTGGCAGGCGGCTGCAGGCAGGTGATTCCTGCCCATGGCAGAGGCTGGAGCAGCTTCCCTTATTGTCTCAGTTGGGTTTTTTGGTGGGTTTAGGTGAGAATGCTGCGAGAGTTCTCATGGGGACTTGGCAGTGAGCTGCGTTGCTGCCTGGCAGCCCCTTTGAACCTCCCACCCCGTGTCAGACCTGACCTGATGGAGGAGAGGAACAAGTTCTTGTGAGAACAGTGAAAACAGGGAGGTGGGGAGAAGGCAAAACACCCTGATCCCTGCAGCCATGCATTGGGATACCGTGGCTGGTCCCTGCCCCTCGCTGGGAGGGCAGCATCCCCTGGTGGGATGCTGCAGGGGGACAGAGAGGAGAAAGGTGCGATGCTGGGGGACCCGTGGGGCAAATCTGTTGGAAATTGGGCTGCTGTTAGTTTTATTGCTGATGTATCAGCTTGACTTTTTAGGGATGTTTGGATGTCTGGCTTCCACCATCACGTGCCCCTTAAAGAGGCCCATGTCCCTGGCTGGCCCCGCTTGCTCTCCCATCCATCACTTTGCTCCTTCACACGCCTCCTCCCGGCCGTGACATTGGTGGGGGCAGAGCTGGGTGCTCTCCTCCACCAGATGCACCAGGCTCTGCTGACGGTGGGTGGGGGCTGTGGCGTGCTGGGGAAATTTGGAGCCTGTTCCCACGGCCCGCTGTTGCCCGCTGCCCACCCCCTGGCTCCACAGCGGCTGTGCTGTGCGTGGGGGATTTGTGGCGGGAGCGGAGCAGGATGCTTCTTGAGAGGAGCCGATGTCGCCACTCTGCCTCCCCTCATCTGTGCCTGAATCCCAAATTTGGGTAAAGGAGGGATGTATCTGCTTCCCGAATCACCAAAGCTCTCGTGCGTGTCTGCTGAAGCGCCTCAGGGTTGAGCATGGTTTTGTTTAAAGAAAGCAACTAAAATAAACTCGGCGAGGGGCTCCGAGGAGGTCACTGTGCTCCTCCTTCCCTCTCCGTCCCCAGCCCTCAAACCCGGCACGGATCCCCTCTTCCCGCCAGGCTTTTGGCAAGTTAGCATTTTTTTCTTGCTGTTGTTGACAAAAGTCCTGGCTGGTTGAGAAATATCTGTGCAGCAGCGCCAGCACAGTCCCACGGGTCAAATCCTGCCCCTGCAAATCTCTCCCAGGAAGGGCAGCTCGTCCCAGGCTGACCTTCTGGGATGCTGCCAGCGGGGGACCCATTGCTTTGCAGGCCACCCCGGGCATGAAGCCATGAGCAAGCCCTGGTGATGGATGGACGGAGAGATGGACGCTGTGGGCTGGGGGTGGACCTGCGGATGTTTTACCATTTGCTGGTTGGGCTCTGCAGCAGAAGCAAAGTGCTGGAAGTTCGTCAAGGGCTGAATTAAAGTTGCCTGGCAACCTCCATCCTTGCGCCTCTGCCTGCATCTCGCAGGATTTGCCACCCAAGGTCTGCCGGCTCCAGGGAAAGGGGGGCCCGAAACGTGCTGCGCTGCACTTGCAGCCAGACACGGGCCGGGCTCGCCTCTCGATGATGGCTCTTTTCCCGTGATTCCTTGGCTTGTTCCCACGCCTGGGAGCCGGGAGCTCGCCACACATGTTCCCCTGCGGCGGGCGCCTTTCCCCCCCTTCATGCCAGGAACGGGTTAGGCTGTTTTGGTTGAGCTCAAGGGCTACTTGAGCAGGGTGGGTAAAACAGTGCTGGGCTGGTGGCAACACGTCTGGGGGATCGAGTGGCGAGGGGGTAGGCGGGGGTCGTTTGCCAGGTTTGGCCCCGGTGAGTAAAGCTGAATCGGCCACGTGGGGTTTGGAGTTCCTGGCCTGGGCTGTCGTAAAAAAAGCAAGGTGTAAACGGTGTCTCCTGGTGCAGTCCCTGCCGGGAGTTTTGTTAAGGCTGTTTTGCAGCCCCATAATCCAGAGGATACCCGCTGGAAATCCTGGCCCCCACCGGAAGCCGGTGGCGCTTGCTCATAGGAGTGCACGATGCCAAGGGGGACAGCCCATGAGGAGGGCAGAAAGGTCCTGCAACCTTTCCAGGAGACTGCCTGGGCTTTACTGGAGCTCGGTGGAGCAACTACAAGCTGTCCATGGCGTGGCAGGATGGGGAAGTGTCCAATCCTGCTCCGCAAATCCTTGTCTCGCCATCCAGGACGGATGCTGGAGGTGAGCCGGAGAAGGGCTGCTCCCACCTGGCATTTCCACTCTTTCTCCTGGGTTCTCTTTAAATTAAAAAGTCGGCATTGCTTTTGGTTGTGCTGCCGAGGAAACAGCCATAGGGGGCCCATAAGACCCTGGCTGAGGTCCCTGCGTATTTGCCAGCTCTTGCTCCCAGATTTTGCTGCCTCGTGGCTTTGAGGACCATGGGGCAGCGGGAAGGGGCCACCATGGCCAGCAGAAGCTCCTGGTGCAGCGGCCGTTGAGGGGTGCGGCAGCTTTGGCTGGTTTCTTTGGCTGGATCCAGGTTGGCGAGACCTGCTGCTGAGAAATTCACTCATCAAAAGCTTTTTGCGCCTCCAGAGATGCTGGTTGTGGGGATTTTAAGGAGGTGCCGACCGGGCCGGCTCGTTTGGTGTGCTGTGCCGGCTGGCTGCCGGTGAAGAGGCTGAGGCCGGCACAGTCACGCTCACACAGCTTCCATCGTGACCCAGTAAACCCAGTCAGACCTGACCGGGGCTCGCTCGCTTGCTCCCCTGCACGCTCACGCACGCCTGCACGCCTCTGCTGTTTTCCTGGCATTCCCCGGGGACCAGCAAACGTGTCCCGCCGGTGAGAGAGGGTGCCTGGGTCGGGCTCGCCTGGCTCCATGCTGGGAGCCGTGGCTGCATCCTGCAGGAGCACCGATACCCGGCGGTAGGAGGGTGGGCTTTGGCCCCCACGAACGCTGCACGTTGCGATTAGAGAGGCTGCTTCCTGCCTTTGCCCTGCTCTTGGGGCGGCCATCGGCCCCGCGGCTGGATCCTGCCTCCACCACCCTTCTCTTTTGGCATCACCAGCTGGGGCAGGAGCTGGGGCCGTGTTTTGGGTCCTGTGTTGGCCCCCTCTGTGCTGGGAAGTAGGTGAGGCACCGAGGGGCTTGGGAGCTTGTTCCTGGGGCTGGGCTGGGCTGTTCTGGGCAGTTTTTTCTCTTAAACTCCAGATTTCGTTGGAGCTGCTGCTGCTTTTCAGCCTCTTCCTCTCCCCCTTTTGCATCATTCCCCTGGAGAAAGCTCTCGCAACGTTTCCCCTCCTAGCTTTTCCCCGTTTCCAATGGATGAACTGGCCTTGAGCAATCCAACCCGCCCCCAGCTCAAATGGCGGGTCTCACGGACCGAGACCGCCTCGGCCCACAGCCCTCGCCTTCACCCGGAGGTTTGAACTTGCACCCTGCCGATGCAGGGGATGATGAGTTTGGGGGGTTTGGTGTGGCTGCAGCCCGGAGTGATGATCTGAGCAGGGCCAAGGATGATTTCAGTTCCTTCTTGCTCTTTCTCCCTCACCCTAGGTATGAAAATTAAAAAAAAAATAGAGAAGCTCAGAGCAGCCCTTCCCTTCGAGTAAAATATTAACTGGCTCTCACAGCTAACTGATTAAATGTTCTGTAGGACAAAGTTACATCTGATCTCGGGCAAAGGAGCCTTTGGAAATGGGTGTAGCTGGTCCCCTGGAAAAAGCAGAGGAACCTGGCCCCGGCAGCAGGTCAGGCAGCTCCCCCCTGCCCCTGCACGGCTGGGAACCCTGCACAGCCCCACACCTTAATTTATTATTTTCATTTCCCCCTCCCTGTGCTGGCTCAGTGCTCACGCTGGTTAAATGTTATCCGAGGCTGGCTCGCAGCACTGTGCTTGCCCTGTGATAAGCACCGTCCCTGCCTCCCTGCCCGGCCGCGCTCCTGGCTCCAATCCCCTGGCTCCGATCTCTGTTGCGCCTGGAGCCGGGCAGCAGGCAAAGTTCAGGGCTTGTTTATTCGGGGGAGATAAGGTGAGGATGCCCGGCAGCATGCAGACAGCTCACAGGGCTGTTTTTTATTAGAGATCTTTGTTTGCCTTGTCGTAAGAAGGTTTCTCCTCCCCTCTGCTTTCCCAGCCCAGGTGCACGGCAGCTCTGGCTTGTGCATGATTCCGGGCTCGTGTCTCTGCACGGAGGCCTGGGGAAGGGTCCCCACAGCCGCCAGGGTGGCCCTGGTCCCGCTGGTGGGATGGAGGGCTGTCGGCATGGGGCTGGCCGGAGCGCTTTCCGGTGCTTTAGTGCTCCAGATGCCACCCCGCTGCTTGCTTTGCTGAAAAACCTTGGTGGGTTTGGCTTGTACCAGACAAGATGCCGCCAAAGCAACTTGTTTCTCGTTGACCTCCATCCCCACTCACCTGCCTTGCATCTCCCTGCCAGGCCCATCACTCGCGATGGAATTCCTTGGAGGGGTGATGCTCTGGGTTGCCATCCTCTGCTGCCTGGGGAGCCCAGCCCCGTGGGCAGCACCCCGCCTGCTCCCAGGGTTGGGTGCTTGTCCCGCAGCAAGGCAGGAGGGAACGGGGGATGTCTCCCTCTGCCCCGTTCTTGGGATGCTCCGAGGCAGTGGCTAGCGCAGGCAGGAGGTCTGGGTCTGAACCTCCCTGAAGGAAACAGCGGTTTAATGCAGGCTCCAGGACTACGGCCGGATCCCACGTCCAGCCTCTTGCTTCTCCTTTTCAGCCACAAAGACCTTCTTGCTTTCGTTTCACTTTGGTTTTACCTCCCTTCTGCCTGAGACCTGGCGAGGTATTTGCTTCAGGGAAATTGTCTGCAGCAAGCGTGTTTGAACAGCTTCTCTGGAGGGCCGGGTATTTGATTTATATATATATAACGAAAAAAACTCTTAAGCAAACATACAGGTGCTGGTTGCTTATGGGCAGCTCTCCTGCTCGGAGATATCCGGTCGTCTCCTTCCTCCTTAGTGCCTGCAAAATGAACTGCAAATGGCTTTGCTCCATGTGGCCAGGAGAGGTGGGGGGGTTGTTTGGGAGGGGTTGGGTGCACAAAACCGAGAGCTGAGGCAGATGCCGAGCTTCAAGGCAGCATGGATGAAAGAGAAACTGAAATCTCGTGGAAAAACACTGGGGGGGGTGAAACTGTTCTTGCTTGAAAAACCTTGATGAAGATGCCAAGCAGCTTCTATGTGGGTTTTCCTTCGCCCTGCGTTGCTGTGTGCCTGGAGCATCCTTCCCCACGCCTCTGTCCTCGGGAGCCTTGTCATTTCACAGGGGGCAAAACTTTGGGGACAAGTGTCTGGTGTGGCAGGAAATGGCAAGCCACGCTTTCGGAGAGGAGCGGAGCCCTTAAGCTCCCCAGGAGCTCCCCCCACCGCCCATCCCACCACAGCCACTCCGGAGAGCGGGGCTTGGGGTACCCCAGTATGCCAAGAGACGCGCAGAGGGGCTTGGTTCGGAGCCCCGCTCTCTGCTTTTGGGGGTACACGTGCCTGCTTTTTGGGTGTGAAAATGCAATGGAGGATCAGCTGGCTCAACCCAAATGTGTCTTTTCGTCGGGGAGAGCTGCGGGAGGAGATGGCAGGGAGGGAAGGGAGGAGAAGCCCGGAGCAGACCTGGAGGAAAATGAGCCTCTGAGCAACTGAACCAAGCACTCAGCGAGCAACTGCCTCTGCTGCGATGCAGTGGACGCTGAGCCAGGGCAATGCTGCGGGGGTTTGCTTCACGCACACTCCACTCCCTGCCCTGTGCTGGCTGCAGGCTTGGCACCTTGCGCCGTGCCTCAGTTTCGCCTTTGGCGAACGAGGGTTTGCTTCTCCCTGAAGCCGTTCCTGGGCTGAGGCCGTGCCTGGTCAAGCATCCGTGCGTGTGCGCAGCCAGCTTCTTCCCAAGCCCACTTGCTCATAGGGTGCTGGGGAGAGTGGGAGCGTCTGACCCGGTGCTCTGTGTTTCAGGGGTGTTTGGCAGCTGGCCCCATCCCGGGGATCTTGGGAAGCCCGTCCCGAGGATCAGCTGTGCCAGCCTGGCCGCACCAGGCTGGGCAGCTGCCTTTGCTGAGGGAGTGGGAAGATGAGCAGAGGCACAGCCCATCTCCTGATGGCTCTCTTTGTGGCGGCAGCGATGGGTTACCCGTCACGGCGGTCTGCCACCGACCTGGATGCCACCCCCAGGACAACAGTCACCTTTGACGGTAAGGAGGTATGGGTCTTGGTGGTGGCAGTGAGCTTTGGGATCTTGCTGGCACTGGGTTTGGTGCATTGTGACCGTGTCCAGCCTTCGCCAGCCCCCGGGAGCGGGGGACTCTGCATGGGGTGTGGCTACAGGAGGACCTCTGGTCCTCTGGGTTCCAGAAATCAGGGCCCACAAGGCATTTCCCCAAAAGCCAAGGCGGGGACAGGGATGTGCAGGGAGCCAGCTGTGGCCAGCCCCTGGCCCTGCCCAGGAGCCCTTGGAGGGTGTCCTGAGCCAGGCATCACACCCGGACTGGGCTCTCATGGCCCAAACAGTCAGCAGGGAGCTTTCTTGCGTGATTTTCTCTAATTGCCACTGGGCTCTTGGCCTCGAGCCAGCCCTGCAGTGTCATCATGCCTTGGGCATCCACACGACTTCGTTGACCTCGTTAGCGAAGCCCAGTTCAGCAGTCGATGGTGGGAGAAGGCTTCCTTTGCAGCTGGAGTGCCCTTTTCTCCCCAGGCAATGCCTCCTTTCAGGGGGGCCATTCCCTTCCCAGCTACCTTTGGGGTCTCAAGCCCCACAGGACTTTCTCCTCCTGCAGCAAGAGGGTCTGAGCGTGGCTTGGGGTCCCTCTGACCCGGGCTGAGTCCCACCTCGCACTTCTCAGCACCCCAAATTGGATGGTTTCTCCGGTTCAGTGGGCAGGGAGTGCCCAACCTCGCTGCAGAAGCCCTCCTCTCGCACAGCAGTTTTGGTTCAGGTTTTTTGCATCCTTCCCCTTGGGCTGGCTGGGTTTGGTTCAGAGCCGGGGGGGTTGCTGCTGTTGTGTTTTTGCTTCCTCCAGCGGTTCCCCAGACAGCGTGGCAGGTCAGTGCTGGGCATGGTCATTGCAGCTCCCACCTCTGAGCTGCTGTTTTAATTAGTGGGGAGAAATTTCCCGTGAGCCTGGGCCCGATTAGTGCCTTTCGCCTCCTACCAAACCTCCCCTTTTCCTTTCCTCCTGCTGTAACCGCTGGCACCCAGCACCATCTGCCTGACAGCCTTGGTGGGTGCCTTCCCACCTGCTTCCGGCTCCATCCTCTGTCTTTTCCCCAGTGGCTCATGCTGTGCCTGCTCCGGGGTCCCCCCTCAGCCCCCTGTTTCCTTTGCAGAGCTGTCAGGCGTCCGGCGCTTCAGCACACGCACCGTCAACTACAGCACCCTGCTGCTGGAGGACGACCGGGGCATCCTCTATGTGGGCGCCAGGGGAGCCATCTTCACCCTCAACTCCCGTGATGTGGCTGACGGCTCCCACCGCACGGTGAGCTTGGCCTCTGCCCGCTGCCAGCTGGTTGTCCTCTCCTGTCCCGTGCTGCCTGGTCTCTGCCCGAATAATGGCCACCCTATCCCTGCTGATCTTCTCGCTTGCCACCTCAGGTCTTGCCTGGAGGTGCAGTGCCCAGGTCTGTCCGCAGGTCCCCTGTGAACACCTGGTCCTTCTCCCCAGCCAGGCAGCGTGGGGACAGGAGTGGGAGACGTCCCCAAGCTCAGAGCTGCCTGCTTCACGGACACACCGGCAGGACAAAGGGTGGGGGGAGGCGCACCCCTTTGCTCCCCCCGGGAGGGACACCTCAAAGTCTTCCAGGCTCCTGCGGGTGCTGTGAGGTTTCTGCCCGCAGGTCAGGGTGCGGGACTGCTCTTGCCCCAGGCTGGGGGGATGCGGGCAGGGTGCCATCTCGTGGTCTGAGCACCCATCTCCCATCTAAATAAAGGAGAGGATTTTAGCATCTCTGACAGCTCTGGCAGAAACTGGAGTGATGGGGGGACCACGCCGTGATGGGGGGCACGCAGTGACGGTCTCTCTTCCCCTTGCAGATCCACTGGGAAGCCTCTCCGGAGAAGCAGATGGACTGCCTGCAGAAGGGCAAAAACAACAAGGTAGAGCCAGTGGGTGGGCACTGGGGGGGCCACTGCCACTCTCCCCGGGTGGTGACGCCTGTCCTCCCCCTCCACAGACTGAGTGCTTCAACCACGTGCGGTTTCTGCAGAGGCTGAACAGCACCCACCTCTACGCCTGCGGGACCTACGCCTTCCACCCGCTCTGCGCCGCCATCGTGAGTACCACTCGGCCCCACGGCTGTCGCCTGCCACCTGCCACCACGCCACTGCGGGGTGGCGCAGCCTGCGTCCTCTCCCACCATCTACACCTGCAGCCCTGCTCCCATTCTGCCCCTGTCCCAGCCCTTCCCCGGCTCGAGGGCAGGCAAGTAACCCCCAGGCCGGTGTGGGTCAGTTTGGTGAGGCAGCCCGTGACACAGATGCCCAAAGTCCCCACCCCGGCACTGGGGTTGGACTCTGACCCCACAGTAAGATGGCTGGGGGTGGATCGGTGCCATGGTGGGGACACGTGGGCTGAGCAGGACTGGCGGCCCCTGAGTGGCTCAGTAGAAGACGGTGCTGGCCCAGCCGCCCTCGTCCAGGCTGCAGACACTCCTGCGCTGCTCCTCCTGGCACAGGGGCTGCGTGCCTGCACCTTGGGGGAAACTGAGGCACAGGCAGAGGGGGACATGCACCCCCACCAGCCTACTGAGCAGGACGTGCCAGCACTGGAGCTGGTCTCCAGCCCCCGCTGTTGCAAGGTCCCTTCCCAACACAGCCCCTGCTTTGGGACTGGCTGGTGGCCAGCGGCAAGCGTGCCCAGGGAGGGTGATGGTGACGGGGCTGATTCAGCGGCCCCTCCCCAGGGATTTGCCAGGCCAAGCCGGGGGTCCCCGCATGGCTGTGACTCACGGCAGAGCAGCCAGGGGCAGCCACGTCCCCCAGCAGCGGGACTTTCACCCCTGTGCGGTGACTCCTTGGTGACTTGGCCGGTGTTTGCCCACTTCCCTCTCTGAGCTGGGAGGCAAAGGGGCCTGGGGCTGTGCCCCCAGCGTGGCCGGGGAGCCTTGGAGGGGCCGTGCCCATTCCCATGGCTGTGCTGCCGGTCCGGTTTGGCCATTGCACGCCCTGGGAGTCAGGCAGAGTTGCTGCCAAGCTGGAAGGCCTTTGTCATTATTTGACACGCTTTGAACTGCAAACCCCAAAGAAAATAACTCCTGCTGTGACGGGGATGTCACCTGGGGTGACCCAGCTCTGCTGGGCAGCGTCTGCTGGCCAGGCAAAGCCTGGACACATCAGCTGCAGTGGCAAGCTCCTGCCTGGTGCCCACACGATGCCAAAGTGGGGTGCCGGGGCACCCCTTCCCGCCTGAGCCCTCTCCCTGCTCTTGGCTGGGGGCTCTGGCTGTCCATGTGGTTTCTAACCAGCTGGAGGGTGCCAGGGCGGGGGTTGTCTTGCCCAGACAAGGGCACGGCCGTGAGCATCCCTTTGTCCCTGCTAGCAGCTTCTGCAGAGAGCCTGCGGCTGGCAGGTGAGGCAGGTCTGTCCCCTCCTGTCTAACCCGGTCCCCTGTCCCCATTAAGGATGCTGACAGGTTCACATTGCCGTCCCACTTTGAGGAAGGCAAGGAGAAGTGCCCGTATGACCCTGCCCGTGGCTACACCGGCCTCATCGTGGGTAAGCAGCACCTTTTCCAGGGCTGGTGGGGATGTGCGGGATGCCACTGACCCTGGCCCCATCCCTAGCGCCCCCATGGGGGGGTCCCCAGCCAGGCAGGCTCTGCCTGTGGGGGCTTTAGCAAGCCGGGACTTGGTCCTCCTCCTCCTTCTCTGCCTGGGGCACGGGGATGCTGGTGGCTTTTGGGGCTGTCCCCGCTGTCCCCTGGTTGTGGGGCCATGCTGACGGGTGCCTGCCCTGCCCAGATGGCAGCTTGTACACGGCCACGCGCTACGAGTTTCGGAGCCTCCCCGACATCCGGAGGAACCTGCACCAGCGGCCACTGAAGACTGAGGAGTCCCCGCTGCACTGGCTGAATGGTGAGAGATCCCCACTCCCCCTGGGACTGGCATCACAGGCCGAGGGATGCTGTGCACCTCCTTGGGGAGTGTGGAGCAGGGGTGGGGGGTGGCCCTGGGGCCCTGTGTGGCTTACCATGAGAGGAAACTAAGGCAGGGAGGGATCCCCTGTCCTGTGGTGGGTCCCCAATTCGCATCTCTCACTCCACGTCACCCAGATGCCGAGTTTGTGGCCTCCGTGCTGGTCCGGGAGAGCAAGGACAGCCCCATGGGCGATGATGACAAAATCTACTACTTCTTCACCGAGCGGGTGGGCGAGGAGACCACATCCTTCTTTGACAAGAGCAAGGTGGCCCGAGTGGCCCGTGTGGCCCGTGTCTGCAAGGTAGGTGTGTTGCCAGCCATGGGGAGCCAAGCGCTGCTCCTCCTGGCGCAGGGGCTGCGTGCCTGCACCTTGGGGGAAACTGAGGCACGGGCAGAGGGGGACATGCACCCCCACCAGCCTATGCAGAAATGCTCCCTGCACCCTCCCAGAGTGACATGGGAGGGAAGAAGATCCTGCAGCGCAAGTGGACATCCTTCATGAAGGCGCGCCTGGTCTGCTACATCCCCTACTATGAGGTGCTGCGCAGTGTCTGCAGCCTGGACGAGGGCGGCTGGGCCAGCACCGTCTTCTATGCTACCTTCACCCTCTCGGCACAGTGGTGAGTGGGGCAGCAGCCGAAACGGCTGGGGGTAAAAGTCTGTGGTCCAAGGGGGACCAGAGTTGCTTGAGGGGACACACAGGCAGGTACTGAGCACCTGGGGGTGTGCCGGTGGGTAGCACCTGTGTGTCTGCCTGGGCTCAGGTGGGGCTCTACCCCCCAGGAGGACCATGGAGGCCTCGGCTGTGTGTCGCTACAGCATCTCGGCAGTGCAGCGTGCCTTCGAGGGCCCCTACATGGAGTACCAGGACTCTGCTCACAAGTGGTCCCGCTATGACGGCGCAGTGCCCGAGCCTCGGCCCGGCTCCGTGAGTGCCCAGGGGTGCAGAGCAGGGGGGACGTGGGGCGTCCGTATTT
Organism: Steatornis caripensis; assembly: GCA_013398225.1. Classification (NCBI taxonomy): domain Eukaryota; kingdom Metazoa; phylum Chordata; class Aves; order Caprimulgiformes; family Steatornithidae; genus Steatornis; species Steatornis caripensis. The sequence goes on along the minus strand of VZSC01010955.1, from coordinate 10,384 downwards.
CCCCCTGACCCCTGTCTCCCCTGGACAGTGCATCACGGACCGCTCCCGCAGGAAGGGCTACAACTCCTCACAGGACCTGCCCAACAGTGTCCTGGACTTTGTCAAGCTGCACCCACTCATGTTCGAGGAGGTGAAGCCGGCTGGCGGGGAGCCGCTGCTGGTGAAGAAGAGCGTGGTGTACAGCCAGCTGGCCGTGGACAGGGTGCTGGCCCTTGATGGCCACTCCTACGATGTGCTCTTCATGGGGACGGGTGAGCATGAGTTTGCTGGGTCTCTCTTGGGCCAGGCGGGGCATGCTACACTCCCTCCTGATCCCTGGCTCTGCTCTCTAGGGGATGGCTGGATCCACAAGGCCGTGGTGGTGGGCTCCAGCATCCACGTGGTGGAGGAGGTGCAGGTGTTCAGGGACCCACAGGCTGTGGAGAGCCTGGTGATCTCCCACGCCCAGGTGAAGTGGGGAAAGAAGCTGGGGGTCACCACACATGGGGTGTGTTTGTGCTGTGAAGCTGCCACTGGGTTATTTGGGGGGGACAGGGCAGGGACACGACTCCAGCAACACCCCAGCTTGGGATGCGTGCCAGAGTCCAGCGGGGCAGCCCGGGGAAAGGGACCAGCCTGGCCCCCACCTCCTTGCCAGGTGCCAGCTGCAGTGCCCTGCTGACTGGAGCAGAGCACTGACTGGAGCTGGGGGCCCTTCCTTGCGCGCCCCCAGCAAGGGAGAGCTGTGTCGAGGGGGCTGGGGGTGGATTGCTGGGCACCACGGGGCACACCACTGCCCAGCTGCACCATGGCAGGGCAGAGCTGAGCTGAGCCAGCCCTTTCTCCCCAGAGGAGCCTGTACGTGGGGGCCGCCAGTGGGATCCTGCAGGTGCCCTTGGCCTCCTGCGGTAGGTATGCCTCCTGCTACGACTGCATCCTTGCCCGGGACCCCTACTGCGCCTGGGACGGCAGGGCCTGCCGCGCCACCACCGCCGCCGCGGACAGGTAGGGACTGGCTGCCTGTCCCCGGCAGGGTCCTTGCGGGCCTTCCACCTGCCCCATCCCGTGGCACGGTCACCTCAGTGCCACCCCAAGGTCTGGCATCTGTCACCAGCTCTCCTGGTGGCCGTGACCCCGTAAGGGCAGGCTCAGACGGAGCTGTATGGCTGAAGTCCCCCATGTCTTGCAGCAAAAGGCTGGTGCAGGACATCCAGGGAGGCAACGAGGGATGCCGGAGCAGCTCCGGGCGGGGTGAGTCTGTGCCACACCTTGGGGCCCCGGGGGATGCTGGTGTCCGGCATCCCTTAGGGTGGCCGGGATGAGTGCAAGGCAGTGCGTGTCCCCACAGGGTCCCTGCTGTGGAAGAACCGGACGGTGCTGCAGGGGGATGACGTGCTGCTGCCCTGTGACCAGCGCTCCAACCTGGCGCGAGCCATCTGGCTGCTCAACAGCAGCGAGGTGCTGGGCACAGGGCAGGACCGGCTGCGCATCGGGGTGGATGGGCTGCTGGTGACGGACACGCTGCCCCAGCACAGCGGCGAGTACCGCTGCTATGGGGAGGAGCGGGGTCTCCGGACGCTGCTGGCCACCTACAGCCTCACCGTGCTGCCCGAGCTGCCACGCAGCCCTACGGCTGCCCCCCAGCCCCACGCTGCCAGCCAAGCAGCTGGCGACGTGAAGGTGGCTTACATCTCTGCCATCGTCGCCTTGGTGGTGCTGTGCGCCGTGCTCAGCACCATCCTCCTCTATGTGTCCTGCCTGGAGAAGCGTAAGGGCAAGTATGTCCTGGGGGAGCCGCGGCCCGCCAGTGTGGAGCTGCAGACAGTCTCGGCCAACTGCCTGCGCAAAGGACGCCGGGCCGAGGAGGAGGAGGAGGAGGAAGAGCTCTCCTACCCCGACGGCTGCCTGCAGATCATCCCTGGCGAGGCGCCCACAGCTACCACCTCCCCAGTCAAGGAACTACCTGCAGCCATGCCCCCGCTGCCGCCTCCACCGCCGCTGCCGGCCGAGCTCACCAATGGCGTGGGGGCTCTGCCCAACGTCCTCCGCAAGATGAACGGCAACAGCTACGTGCTGCTGCAGCAGCAGGAGGAGCCGCTGGCCTCACCGCTCTACAGCGCGTCCTTCACCGAGGAGCTCAGCAAGATCCTGGAGAAGCGGAAACACACGCAGCTGGTGGAGAAGCTGCATGAGAGCTCTGTGTAGGGGCCGGGGCGGGGGTCCTGCCAGCGGCACCCTCCTCCCCTCCATCCCCTTCTCCCACCCCCTGCCAGCAGTGTTACAAGACTCAGGCGAAACTACCTCCTGGATGGCAGAGCCGGGCTGGGCCTGGGCTTTGCCGTTCCTTCAGCTTTTCACTCAATTTTGAGACTCACTGTACAGAAAAAAAGAAAAGAATCTATTTAAATTTGGGAGCTCTATTTATGTATAAAAACCCACCGACGGCGGCCATGAGCTGGAGACAGGAGCTGGCGCCTGGCTGAAGGTGGACACTGGGGGGAGGGAGACTTTTTGTCCGCCTGTGGGTCCAGGCGTGAGAGATGCTGTTGTGGACGCATGGACTCTGCCTGCCCTGCTGGGTGTCCCTCGGCGCACAGGAGTCGGATGGCTGCCAAGAGGTGAGTGAGGAGCAGGGAGAGGGGCTGGGGGCTGCTGCATGGTGCCTGCACGTCCTGCAGGGTGCGGAGTCCCTTCCCGGTGTGGGTATTTCCCCCAGCTGCCCGCACACAGGCAGGAGAAGGGCCACAGACACATCTCGCATTGTGGAGGGTGGCCTCGGTGGCTGCCAGCCCCTGCCCACTCTCCCACGTCTGCCCCCCTAGGGTCTCCCCTCTGGGAGAGGATGATTTGGCGAGGGACGGAGCTGGGGCAAGGAGCCCACATCACCGAACACCCTGGAACAGCTGCTGGAGCTGCACATGCTTCCTGCGAGAAGGCCCCAGGTGAAATGCAGGGCTGGGCACCCTGGGGAGGTGGCACCTCTGGGGCCTCCAACCCTGACAGGGCTCTGCCCCATCTCTGCAGGGTGCTGTGGGGCAAGAGCGGGATGCAGCAGCAGGCAGCAAGATGCACTGGCAGCAGGACCGGCAGCCACCGCCGTGCCGGGCAGCGTGGCAAGGGACCAGTGCAGCACCCGCATCACCCCGACATCTGCAGTGCCACTGCAGCCCCGGGTACCACGTATTTCCGCGCTTCTACGTGGTGCTGTTGGACAACAGGTTCAGGCACAGCCCTGTCCCCCATGGGACACCATCTGGGAGGGGAAATGTCCTCGCACGGTGAGGAAGACGAGCCCTGGACAAGGGCCTGCCTCCCTCTGCGGTCTCCTGCTCTTCATGGCACTTTACAGGGGCAGCTGCTGTCCCCGAATCCCCCCAACGACCTCTGTTCCTGCTGCCTCTTGGGGGAACCTGAGGGACTGGGGTGACAAAAGCATCTCATGCCCCAGGGACAGGGCAGTGACACCAGAGAAGCTGGGGAGGGACACGCTTCCTGGGCTGCATGTGCTCCCATCTGTGTTTCTTGTTGGCACCTTCAGGATAACATTGCCTGGAGCTCAGCCCTGTGGGGGTGGCAGGAGTGGGGTGGCAGCCCCTGGGGTCCCTGACAGGATGGAGCCCGGGCCCTTCTGCTCCAGAAGAGTGAGGCTTAGTGGGCAAAGAGCTGGACGCCGAGGCTCTCCCATCCTGCCCTCACCCTTGTTTTCACTATAAGGCAGGGGCGAGCCCCTCCCAAGCACACCTGCCCTCCCAAGGAGGGGCATCGCCCACTTTGTCCAGCATCCCTCTTGCACAGCCCCACATGCCCCTTGGCAATAAACGCGGCTCTGTCTGGACGTGGCATGGCAGCGTCTCTCTGCAGGCAGGAAGAGATGGATGCGGAGGTGTGGGGCAGCGGCTTTATTGGGGGTGCAGGTGCGGGCCCTGGACAGTGAGGGCGGAGGGTTTGTTGGTGAGGGGGTGCCACTGGCCCTGGACACTGGGGTTGTCAGTGTGGAAGGGCTTGCGGATGCGGATGATGTCCAGGCCAGACTGGCCGGCGAGCTTGGTGGCCAGCTGCACGATCTCCTCACTTGTCTTGCTGGCGATGAGCTCCTCCCGCACTGTCCCGTTCACTGCAGCAGAGCCCGGGGCAGTCAGGCTGGGGCCCCCCTGCCAAACCCGCAGCCCCGCTCCCCTGGGGGGCAGCTGCTGTTCCCCCAGCCTCACTGGGCAGCTGGCCCCAGCGCTGCCTGTGGCTGGGCAGAGGCAGCGTAGAGCTGGGGCAGGGCGGGGAGGGCCCCATCCCCATGCTGCCGCCCCCCCCCCAACTCCCCTCCCTACTCACAGTACTCGGCCAACAGCAGTGGGGCCAGGCCGACTCGGGGGCTGACGTAGAGGACAACATCGGGGTGGCGCTGGGCAAAGTCCAGCGCTGCCTCCTCCACGAACTGCCTACGGGGGGTGTGTGTGGGGG
>VZSC01010954.1:72632-94462 GCA_013398225.1 Steatornis caripensis | reverse complement strand
ATATCTTAAAAGACCAGCTCTCAATATGAGGTTTAAGTTCACTTTAGTGAATACAGGTATATGTAGAAATCCACCNAAGGAAAGGAAAGGAAAGGAAAGGAAAGGAAAGGAAAGGAAAGGAAAGGAAAATTAGAAGTTCATTAGAACTTAGACACTATATCTTAAAAGACCAGCTCTCAATATGAGGTTTAGGTTCACTTTAGTGAATACAGGCATATGTAGAAATCCACGGAGGTGCTACACAGCCTCCTTTTTTGCTCAATTTAAGAATCCTTAGAATTCTAATGATTGCTTAGTAATGGAGGTAAAACATGCAGAAATGTTCAGTAAAATTCATTCTTTCTAAAATTGTGAAGTGCTTCTTACTAACGCTCAGTCCATCTCATTTGAGCGAGAGTAAAACTTCTATAACAAGTTTTTTCTCTATGAGTCAAGAGGAGACACTGTTTCACAAGGATTGAGGAAAATCTGAGCTCCATCATGGACCATGGAACTGTCGCAGCAGAACAGTCCACTGCTCTCAATGAGATTTCATATCTTTTATTCACAGGAACAGGTCTGTATGTCAGACTCGCCTTTTGGTGTTGAGCAGTATTCAAGTGCCTGTAGTGGATATTTGCACTACAATTTTTCAGAGTCAGTAGATGCTCATTTTGCAGACTAAGATTGTTGGAAGTTCACATGAGAAGAATTAATTAATCATCATTCAAGGGATATACAGTTGGCATCTTGGTTCAGGCATTGCAGTAACTTGAAAAGAGAGCAACCTCGTTTTCTTTCACTCTTGTATATAGTTGAAGGTGCTTAAGATTGAATAATGCCTACATGCTGCATGTGGGTGCTCCAGGTCTGAATTATTAGAAATTAATAATGGTCACAATGCACTATTTAAGATTCATTGACCCTGCAGATAATCTCAGGGGATTTTACTTATTTGAAGGTAATAGTGTGGTACAATCAGTGAGTGCAAAATTCACACTGTGCAAAGAACTCACAAAAAAGAAATTTTCTATTTGGTTTAAGATAAACTTTTACTGTAGGTCGATTTTAAAATTACAGTTCCCAGCTGGCATCACTCTGAGTTTATAGCCACAAAGATCTTCATGTTTCCACATTTCCAGGAGTCTTCATTTCCACCCATTTACAGAACTTGTCTCCATATGTCAAAGCTACGTTAGAAAGGTGAAATGGCAGATTCCTTTGTCTATAAGGGATCGGATAAAAAATTGAAGAATCACAACAAACCACAGGATGGATTCCTCTTTCCTGCATGTGTTGTCTCCAGAACAGAAAAAGAAACTGCATATGGGGAGTTCGAAAATTTTGTCTTATGCATCATTGCTTTTCATAGAGACCTCGATACCTCACTCACAAGTTACACAATAGGAACTCGATTATTTACAGCACTAAGGGAAGAAGACTTTCATTTCATCTAACTTCCATTATCTGTAAGTTAAGCACCCAATGTAATCAGTTATGTGTGCAACCATTCTAGTGCATGGAGAGGGATAGGCAGTTATAGGAAGTGATTCACCCTGTTAAACATACAGAGCTATACTAAGATGAATCCATTACCACATGGCTTTCCATAAACCATGAAAGAAGCCTACATGGTTAGCTAAGGTTGGATATTTAAGATCCGTAAATCACGTCCCTGAAGTACTGGAAACCCTTTGACACTTGTTCTTTGCACCATCTTGCCATCCCAACCAGCACTGTAGTGTTAAGCTACGAGGAATATTTGCTATTTCAATATCAATACCTTGCAGCCAGGTCCCCCTCCCACCCACAGACTGTTTCTTCCAGATACTGTACACACGCAGTGACAAGAACCATGCCTTCACAGATTTATAAAAGGAAGGCAGTAATTATACAACTCACCTGTCCCAGGTCTCCATTCCTTACAGGATAGCTGGGACAGGATAGTAAGAACAGTATCTGAATGAGTATTTTTGCTTAGGGGTAGTATGAGCTGCTACTTCAGAAACGTTTTTCTGTGAGGTCAATTTACACTTCGCTGTCATAAGGAAGTGAAAGTCCATGGAACATTTCTTCTTGGATCAGTTTTCCAGAATATGAGCATACTACATCTAAGCTCTATTTCAAAGCTGTGCTTTATGGGAGTCTCCATAATGTAGACAGATTCATCTGTTAAATGCTCTTCCAGAATCCAGAGACCCACTCGAGCATTGGGATTGCCAGATGATGCTCTGGTTTGTCTTCAGACATTTCGGAAATATCCTAAACCATCCTAAGCTTTATAGATACTGTAATCTTTAATTGTTTTTCTCAACAGCAGCACACAGAATTTTGAGTTTTCCTCTGTTTCCATAAAAATGGCATGTTGAAAATGTTCGCTGTTCAGTCAAACTTCCTTTTTGTGTTTTGAAATTCACAAGCTCAGAAATACAACTGAGTGGAACTGGGTTTCTCAAGATTTCATGATGACCCTAAGTCTTCACAAATTTTCTCCTTATGCTGAAGAACAATAGGAGAAATCACTGTGTCCCAAAATAGTCACTTTCTGTAGAGCTGAGGCAGTCACTTCTCTTTTGACAAACCCAAGATCACTTGGGACTGGCCCTGGGACTAACACTAGGCTCTTCCATTGGAATGTGTGCCCTAACCACCAGGAAGCTAGGTGTGCAAGGGCTCTCTCACTTCTCTCTTTCACACTTGATCAGCAATTCTATCCTGAACTTAAAAAAGGCTTTCTTAATAAATTCTGTTTAAATAGCACATTCCTGTGGAAAGAGTCAACGTCAGCAAACAGATATTTTGTGACACAAAAAAAATTTACGAAACAATTGGTTTGTCAAAGAGGTTTTCTGATAGCTCTATTAGGGCAAGACAACATAATCCCACTTTTCAGATTATCTGGGTATGCTATTAGGAGTTTTCACTTGATATATCAGCTCACACTCCATTAGGTCCCCTCAAGCCCTCCTTACAAATTTCCTTTTGAGATCCCTAAAAGTAGGATTTGAAATGAGCATCACAGTTTTCAAGAAGCGCTAGCTTTCATGATATTAATCTAAACATGCAATACTTGATGGTCTCTGGGAAGCCTCAGTCCTGTGAGTTTAGTATGTAAGTTCTTTGAGGTATCATCTAAGAATTGCACCCTATTTCTTAAGGCAATTTTCAGACAAGTTGCTGAAGAAAAAAAGACATAAATTATCACTCAGGATCACTCTGAAAGCACAGAAACCAGAACGTAAGCATGAACATAACACTTCCATCTTTCATCTTTTTTTCTTTTTATTGCAGTCTGTTATGGTTTTTTACCAAAAAAATTGGCAATTCTGGGGTTTTTTTAAGCAGATTTTTAACAAAGGCCCTTGGGTACATTTTGTTCAGTAGAGACCACAGAGCATTTCACAATGTCTATGAAATCTAGACAAGAAAGTTTGAGGCGGATGTCATTCGGTCCTCTGTGCTACTTTTCTTATTCAATCATCACAAGTGTTTTCACCCTTCCATTTCTTCTGTCATAACTCCTTGTATATTTAATCCTATCTGTATCTGATCCAACAGTGGATGGGATGCCAAGTCTAAGCACAAGCAGCTATACATAAGTACCTGTCTGTATCTAGTCAGATTCAAGTATGTCTAATAGTGTATTACCAACCTTCCCATCCCAGCTCCTATCAGCTTGTCTGAGACAGTAGAGAGTTACTGCTTAGAGTGCATGGAAATACTTCTGCAACATAATTCTGTATCTGTTTTTACTATGGAAATTCCAACAGCATTGCTGTCACTGGTCTATGCAGAGTCTGCCCATACACTGCTGATTTGACTTTCATGTGAGAAGACAAGATTCTTAAATCTCAAACCCAGCAAGTTATTTTTTCCCTTTTTGATCTTTCTTGTCCGTAGTGCACACCTACTACACCTACTGTTTTCTTTTCCTGGCCATTTGTCCAACATTGTGACAAGCACAGAACAGCATTTAAGTAACTAAGGAATTAAATAACGAATGCTTTCTTATTGTCTTGGTGTTTGTTAGAAACTTTGCAGTAAGTGTGAGAAGGTTGCGCTGTGCAGATGAAAGAGAGTTTAGTGGAACAGCATACGCTGCAATTTGCTTATGCAGTGCCAGAAAATACTTATAAACTATGTGGTCATTGGGCTTGGGACAGGCACATGTGATACCTAACCAGAATTTCCTGGACGCTTGAGCCCTTTTTTTCTCCAATCTATAGAGACGGTCTAGAAACCAGAGCTATACTGTGCTATTAGAGGGTTCATAGTTTATAATGCATGACTTGGTTTCTTAGGATCAAAAGGTACAGAAAAGTAACAGGAGAAAATAAGATTACTAACTTTAAATAAGCAATTAGTGAAAACAGGGCAAATAACACCTCTTTGTCACTGCATTAAGCAGCTCAGTGTTTGTCCACATGCTTTGTGTTGGCTGTTCCTTACTGACTACTGTCCAACAGTTCTCAAAGCACTTTTCTGCTATGACCCTTTTTTTTTTTTCATGTTAAAATAGGGATATATGGTGTCCATTCTCTATTGAGCTGGACCGAGATCAGATGGACCGAGATTAGTCGCCAGGCACTAAAAGCAGCAGCAGTGAAGCAGCTGGTAGAAAGGTGCTATCCACTTTTAGCTTTGAAAACGTATTTATGGCTAATGTTTTTGGCACCAGTACCTCTCATATGAGCCTCCTAGGAAGCTCCCAAAGTCTAGGATGGTAAAACTCCATGCAGAAACAGAAATCAGTTACAGAACAGTGGAACAGCACTGCCCTTGAATATGTCTCGGACCATGCAGTTCCCCTTCAACAGGTTTTCAAAGTGGAAGGACAGAAAAAATTAAACAAATTTGTTTGTTTTCTTATTACTATTTATATTTTTTCCAAGTTTTTAATATTGCTTTACTAAAAAGTCTTTCATATCTATGTTCCTTCTTCATCCTGTATGTCAGGAGTCCTTGCCAAATGCTTTACATAGTCGACAGGAAGACTCAAGGAACAAAGCAGCTGTGGGCATGGGGTCCCCTTTCATGAGTTTTGGGGTTTTCCTTATCTCTTGCCAAGATCCTAACTGTCTTATTTCATTAATGAAAATGTAAAGTATCACATTAGGGACAAAATTCTGACATTCCAGCTCTCCCACAGAACACAGTGAAGTTAACAGGAAGAAGAAAATTACAGCCCTGGACAAAAAGAGAACCAAAATGGGCTTCTTCCACCATCCCTAGAGTATCTTACAGAAAAAAAAAAAAAGAGCATAGTCTGTCTTAACAAGGCTAGTGGAAGGGAAAAGATGGGCTCCGAGTGTAGTGGGCTGGTCTGGGGAGGTTACAACACAGTACTTCACAGGGCGAGCACCATGTAAAGGATAACGTGAAACAGACAAGAAGAAGGACAAGCCAGGGAATATGCTCCTGCCATTTTACACAAGGCAACAGTCCAGTTTTAGCCAGAGTATTCCCTGCAATGTGCCGCTACAGGCACTCTGCAGCTTTGGGGAGATACCCTAAGCCCCAGCCCACCCCTCCACTTCCCGCTACCCCCCACAGCCTGTTTGTAACGCAGCTGAGATAGATACCCTGCAAACTGGCTTGCAAAAAACACCCGACTGCTGCGTGCAGGGGCTGGGAGGTGACGGCACACAAGCACGCAGAGCTCAGCTTTGTGGCTCTGGCTACTGCAGCTAGCCACCATCACAGAGCACGCTGCGAGCGCAGGAGCTGGCCACTGAGAACCCCACTGCTGAACAGACAGAACTGACAAACTCAGTAAACCCGTTGCTTTTGAACTCGTCAGCAGGGTTTATATAACGATGAGCCGTCAGCTCTTTCACTTCAAGCACTGCCTCAGTTTACGTGGCATAGTAGCAGTCTGGCTTTAATGGAGAAAAATGTGAAGGAATGTGTTCCCTGGGGAGTAACGCAATATACCAACAACGTGAGTAAGGCAGCGGCTGTGCTGTTAAATGATACACATTTTCATCCAGAACATTTTTATTACTCTTGGAACTAAATTAAAGTTTCCACTCCCATTTGCTGAGGTTAATCCAGATTTCCAAGAGATGCGCCCAGATACAGATACAATCTCTTTAATGAACTGCTCTACCCATTCATTTCTTTAGCTTTTCTGTTTTCTCCTGCGTTGATGATACTACAGACATATGGAAAAGAATGGAAAAAAAAATCCTACTTGGAATGAAAAAACCCTCAGACTAACATAAAAGTCCTAGGATTGCAAATTCAATACACAACTGGCTAATTTTTATACACTGAATGAAAAATGCAAATGATAATTAAAAATTACAAGACGGTAGTACAGAAATATATTCAGTACTTATTTTTCAATGTCTTTTCAATCACTTAATCAGAAACACTTTTTGTCTTTTAAAATATTATCCTTTAGGGTTTTAAAATAATGAAAATAAAGTATTTGCTACAATCCAATTTCCTAGTGTAGCAGATAATATTATTCAGCTTGTATTGTTATTGTTTTGTCTGCAGCTCAGAAAATCCGCTGTTCGGTCCTTTCAAGATTTCTAAATTTACACCACTTTTTCTTCTTCTAAATTTGTTAATTTTTTCCATGATTCTTCTTTTGCACCTCATTGATCTCATGCTTATTCCCTTAAAATAGTATGTCTCAGGCAACAACTCAACTGAATTATCACTGGTAAAAACGGATGCTAAAAAGTCTCCTATCAGCTCCATAAACTTGTTCCCCTCCTTAGATGCTTATTAAGATTCCCGAGGCTCCAGTACACTGGACTACTCTCTCTCAGACTTCCTGATTCTGAGACTGAAATATTTTGGTTCTGTGTCTTCAATAACTTTCTTAAAGTCTCTTTATTTCCATCAGACATTTTATGTCTCATGACATACATGCCATTTCAGTGACTTCATCTGATGGGATTTCCAATTTCTGGAATATTATTGCTTTGCCTCACCAAAAGTTTTCGATGTTCTCATTATCTGTTCTGGATTTAATGTGCTCCTTTTGTGTTGTAATGCTGAACATGCCAGCAGCATTTCTTCCCAGCCCCCCCACCCCACCAAGCAGAGCTCAGGACTCAATCAGCAGGCGCGCTCCTCCAGAGTTTAGCACCTCTGCTGGTAAGTGCGGGCAAGTGCTGGTAAACCCCCCTTGCTATTTCCAGCTGATTTTTTCCCACGTTTTATCTCCCCGCTCCTTCATTGCTAGCTTCCACAGGAGGGAACACAGTGACACTCTTCTGCATCACAAACATCCCCCTAAAAATCTCTGCCAGTCTCCTTTCCTTCTCCACATATTTTGCATCTCAACTTGTAGTTTCAGCTGCTACAGAAAATATTCCAGGGCACCACTGGATTTAGCAGCTGCATCTGTTAAAATGGGGCGTAGCCTGCTCTATGGGCCTGCAGTCAGCTTGCATGGCAGCTGCAAAATGTGTTGTAGTCATGTGTATTGCTAAGGCCATGCAGCTAAACCCTCTCCAGCCCCACCACCCCAACACCATAGATTGATGCGGTCTATTCAGTAAGAATAGGGTTTGGCCCATGCTGTCCCACAGGCTTTCACATTGTCGGAGAGGTGCTGGTGAGCTCGGGTCAAAAGTGTGCCTAAGAGACTGCCAAACAAGGAATGCAGTAGGAATGAGCACCTCTTACAAAGGTTTAACTGNCCTTCATTGCTAGCTTCCACAGGAGGGAACACAGTGACACTCTTCTGCATCACAAACATCCCCCTAAAAATCTCTGCCAGTCTCCTTTCCTTCTCCACATATTTTGCATCTCAACTTGTAGTTTCAGCTGCTACAGAAAATATTCCAGGGCACCACTGGATTTAGCAGCTGCATCTGTTAAAATGGGGCATAGCCTGCTCTATGGGCCTGCAGTCAGCTTGCATGGCAGCTGCAAAATGTGTTGTAGTCATGTGTATTGCTAAGGCCATGCAGCTAAACCCTCTCCAGCCCCACCACCCCAACACCATAGATTGATGCGGTCTATTCAGTAAGAATAGGGTTTGGCCCATGCTGTCCCACAGGCTTTCACATTGTCGGAGAGGTGCTGGTGAGCTCGGGTCAAAAGCGTGCCTAAGGGACTGCCAAACAAGGAATGCAGTAGGAATGAGCACCTCTTACAGAGGTTTAGCTGCGAGCCTGGCCCTATTTAGTTCACTAGTATAGACAAAGCGAGAGCATCTAGTAATGCCACTAATGCGCGTTAACACTAATTCTGCTGTCAGTCATACTCCTGAATCCATTGCCTAAATCTATGAGCATCAAGTGAGTGTGAACAAGAATACAAGCTGGCTCTAACACTTTAAACTCAATGTTTAATGCTCATAATAAAGAGGGACAGTCCTATATTTTTCTTCTAAATTTTCACAAAGATATAGTCCAGTAAATTCCTTGCCTTCATACCTGTATTTTCTCTTCAATGTGCCATTTGACAAAGATGGATGATCAAAACAGTTCATCCAGAATTTTAGTATTAAAGGTAACTAATGTCTAGATAGAATAGCTCTTTTAAAAAAATACAGAGAAGTAGAGAGAAGTACCCTTTACTCAACAGGAAGACAAAACGGCCCTAGCATTCTTGCACTGTAGAAAAAATGTGGACAAAATGTGTTTTTGTGAAACTTTCCATTAATTCAAAATAAATGTTAGTTTGTATTATGACCAACAATTTCTGTTCCTATTACATCACAATTTCCCTGTCCTAACTTGACAGACTACATTAAAAAAGCCAACCTATTTATCAACATCACCAGTTTTGCCTCATTCATTCTCTTTTTCCCATTTGGATTTCTTCTCTTTCTGGAATCTGATCAACTTCTGACTCAGAAGTTTCCCCAGATTTTCAAATAATTGACCTTAGGGTTTAATCAGGAGTGAAAGCAGAAGCAGGTGGGAAGAATCTTTGTAATTTTGTTTACAGGCACGTATTTCCAGAAACCTTGCCTGAACTCACTGGAAACATAGCTTTAATTTTCCTCCTATAAAGGATGGATTAAGTGAGGTTGCCGGAAAATGCTCCACCTCAAATATTTGACTGTGTACTCTTGTGGCTTTTAGAAGTCTATTAAGGTTATGGCAGCAACATGACTCTGTGGTACAGTTTTTGCATTTGAATCTACATTGTGAACATAAGGATCTGGGATTCAAAGCTCGGTCATCCTCAAACATTGCTTCGCACCACGTAATGGTATGAGACCCTGGAGAAGGTCTCCCTTCTTGCCATCAGAAGCCTCATAATCAAACAACCACAAGAATGGCTGATATGAAAACAACAGTAATTCAGACAATAGTCTCCCATTCAAAACTCAGCATATGCAGAGCTTTTTCATAGGCTTTGGTGTAAAAACAGGAAAGAAAACAATATAAGAGTTTGCATCACTTGAAAAGGAAAACTACTGTAAGTCCTAGCTAGGTGTTTTCTTTCTACTGTTTCCACATACTAGAAAATTATTCCCATTGACTTCAGTAGGGTAAGCAAGTTTTCAGTTTAAAGTAATGGATGATTAGGACTTACTGAAAGGGTGGCTGTGGCTGAATCAGAACAAAAAAGTGCATTGTGTTTAGAAGATACAGAAGGACTGTCAATAGAGTTAAGGATAACTTTTTGGTAGTCATCAGGTTTTAGATGCTTATGTAAAGACTGGGCTTTTGAAGCTACGCAGTTGTTTTTCATGCATCTACTTAAAACACAAAAATGCATAAGATTCTAAAAAAATAAAGAAAAAATAATGTTAATTCACTGCATTATCCTCGTAAATGATTATTTAAAATAGTTTAAAGTTTTTTCTTGTATTGCTGTATTTTGCTATGCTATGTCTCCTCTACAAAGTCATTCTCCTAGGGCTATTTACAGAGTATCAGATTAAAATGTCATAAAAATAACAGAAATATGTTCCAAACAGGGGTAGAGATGGTAAAGTCGTTCAGAGTTCTTCCAATACTCTTATATTATGATTACTTAAATATCACGGGCTAGTCGCTAGTGTTGTGAGTCATTCCTGTGTAGGTCAGTGGGATTATTTGTTGAATAAGGCATCATGAAGTACCCGAAGGGTGTTTCGAGCTAACAACAAAATTGAGCAGAAAACACCAGTAGTTGCAAATTAGAGCAAATGAAAAAAAATCAACTAACTTTTATAGTGTTGCTCGTATCTTTTATTCCTAGCTATAATAAAAGCCTTTACCCTTACAGACCAAAATATTTGGCTTTACAGTTGTTTTCCATTTGCCCAGAGAACTGCCAGAGGAATAGGTAGTGAAGACCTAATTTATCACTCCACTAGACCAACTGGGATCAAAGATTTTCTGAGACATGAAAAAGAACTATGAAAACTAACTCTCAACTTTTCATTATTTTTACAGTTGCATTTTCTTGTTTTCATTTCTCAAATATGCACAAATATGCAGGTGATGAAAATAAAATAACTGTGGTACTTTCATATTCAGGAAAAAGATCAGTATTTTCCTGTTTTCAAAGTAATTGAAAAGTTACAGGAATATACTGAACATGAGTCTTTTATATATTTGTTGTCATTGCTGATGTTGTTGTCACTGTTATGGATTGTTAGCCAGTCAGTGAGGTGGATCTATGTAATTTTCTTGAAAGAAGACCTCAGGACTATGAGAAGGACTTTTAAACTCACAAGATAAAATTTTTTGGAATGTATAAATGAACTTTTCCTGAAAAAACAGGAGAGAGAACAGAAACAGAAGAACATAAATCTGTCCACTTTCTCCATCTACTTTTTCCTTGTAGAGCAAGTCTTTTCCCTCAGACAGCAACTCAGGGACCACCAGGGTTACAACAAAGTCTACAAAGTCCCTTTGAGTCCTTAGGAAAAGCCTAAGGATCTTCTGATCCCTCTTTGTGTGCCTGCTTTCCAAACTGTTTTAATTTAATCAATTTTGTCTGAATTTTTTCTGTCCTTATATACAGATTCTTTCTAATTTTTCTGTGTTCTCTTCCTGTTTTGTCATAGACATTTAATTCAGGTAATGAAATACCCAAGAAAGAAACACTGAAACAGCTGCACAACAGCTTAGACTCCCTTTTTTCTGGACACCTTATGCAGCTAACAGTACAGTACCCTGTGCAAGGGAACTCTGTACTAAGATGACTATCCAGGCATAGCCTATGTGGTAGGAGAAAGTAGATGGAAGGCAAGAGGTGATAAAGGAAAAATGAAATGAATGCTTCTCAGTTCATAAGTGTCTAATATAGTTAGGCAAAATAACCCTAGAGAAGCCTTACAACTCTTGTAAGGAGCGCTGAAAGCTGGGAACATCATACTTGCTGCAGAAGAACTGAAATGTAGCTTCTTCCTTAACTTCTCCTTTTTTTTCCCTGCACTGGGCATAAGAGTATTGGCATCAAAGAGAAGCTGGGACAGGGTATGCAGCAGTGCCTCTGCAGTGCAGCAGGAAAAATGAGCACAACTGCTCAGGTAATGTCATCTGAAAGGCTTTGCCCCCTCTTTCACTGGTTGCCTAGATCCTGTCTAAAGCTCATGAAAGTGCTGAAATGCTCCCTTTTGAAAATTAAATTTTAAATTTGCTTTTTGTAATGAAGAAAAATTAATTCAGTTCACCTTTGGCAGTGGGGGCATTACTGTTGTCTCATTAACTCACTGGAAAATACTGACCAAAGAGCATATAGAGCTTTACACAAGCACTTTGTTATTTTATCTTGTCTATGCTTAGACAAGACTATGACTAAACTCAGTCAACAGGTGCTTTCTCTCCATATTGCCCATTGGGATGAATAATTTATATTTATTGTCTCACAGTATAAAGTATTGTAAAATTTCTCACTATTTGCCTTTTTCCTTTAACCTCAAATCATCCTCCTCACCACCAGTGCATGAACAATCTCTTACTTTTTGGAAATGAGAAGACAGGTTTTTTCATAGGTACAGATACAGACTCATAGGAGACATGCGGTTCTCCTGCTCTGCTGTTGGGTACATCCTCTTTCCGTGCACATTTTAGTTTGGAGAGTTGAACTCTTATTTAGGCTTTAGTTACGGTATTGGACTTCCAGTTTTCTATCTTTTTGGACTAGATTTACCTTATATCAGCAACTAAACATTGATTGCATTAGACAACTAGAGACCAAGTCTAGATGGTGTGATTGGGTGTCATTGGGTGTGTAAAGCCATAGTTCAAGACCTTACTCTGCCTGATTGGGCAAGCCTGTTTTACCACATACCTGCAGAATACTATAACGAATGCCCTCCACCCCACAACCACAGGCAATTTTAGGCCAACCCTCTCTCTCATCTTACTTTTACTAGAAATGTCATCCAGTTGAAATACATGACACTATATTCATTTTTTCAGATACAAATCCACTTCCCAGGAGACTTTTTTAGCAACTTTAGCAATTAAATGCTTGCAGTAATAACAATAACAGTAATAAAGTAAAAAAAATCCCCACAGTTAAGACATCTTAGCAGCTTTTCAGTTGCCTTTAATGGTAAGAAAGTGAAGGTTTATTTTTAACTGAAACTTTTCCTGAAGCAGAAATTCTTTTTATTTTCAACGAAGATAGGAGTGTCTGGAATGTTACTTTTTATTTTTAGAATAAGTCATCATTTTCACCATCAGCACTCAGATAGAAGTCACACTGATCACAATACTAGTGGTTGAAAGGTCCAGGCATTTTTGTGGTTTCTTGAATAAATATCAGTAATTCAATTTTGGTGTTCTCAAATTTGTGGAATGCGATATTTGGAAATGTATAAGAACTGAAAATCATTCCACTCCAAGAAACAAATGTTTTCAGTCTTATAACACTGGATGGAAGAAGGGCTTTTTGGTTTGCTTTGCATTTTCCTATAGGGGGACAAGAACAAATAAAATCTCTGCAACACTTATCAGAAATCAATAAAAATATACTCACTGATTAAAAGAGTTTGTTTCTTTTAGATATGCTGATCATATTTAGCTCATCAATACTCTGCGTTCCTGTCCAAGGGTGGCATTCTGTCCTGATACTGTAAAATGTTTTCTGTGAATAATTCAAATAAAACAAGCTTATAAAGTTCCTTTTTTTTTCTTTATTTTTTTCAGGAAGGGGATGTAGTGGTTTCCAGCCTCACAGTCTTGATTATCTGTTTCTGCTCAGTGTCTCCAGTTCATACTGCAAAAATCCAGTCCCAGGAACTGAGCCAATACTACAGCATTTATTTTCTCTGTGAAGTCTCTGAAGACAAAGAAAAGGTCTTTGCAAAATGTCGAAAAAAAAAAAACAAAAGAAAAAAAGAAAGAAGATCACTTTTGGCCATAACTGTCCTTACAGTTTATGCTGTGAAGCATTTTGTATATTCTGTTACTCAGCTGGCGTCACAAGAACTCACCTCTACTGCTTTACCTACTGCCAAATGGGACGTGTTCACGAAGAAGCCACATTTGAAGAAAACAACATCTGGGAACACTACATACAGTAACTGTGCTGGTCAGAGGCAGAGTTTCTTCCCCTGGATGATAATTGTCATGTAAGTGCCAGGAACGCCTGTAGCTGGAAAACTGTCATACTGCCACAAAACAGGGTGACTAACATTCTCATTGGTACTGTTTAAAGGATCCGGGGCCCTTGAGACCCTATAAACACTGAAAACTACTATTTCTGGAATACTGTCCATNACGCCTGTAGCTGGAAAACTGTCATACTGCCACAAAACAGGGTGACTAACATTCTCATTGGTACTGTTTAAAGGATCCGGGGCCCTTGAGACCCTATAAACACTGAAAACTACTATTTCTGGAATACTGCCCATAGCATTTGACTCTTTAATTACATGTCACTATTAAAAGTGTTGCTCATGAGGTTTTAGTTTGGCCTAAACTGCCTAAAACTGATGGTCCAAAGGAAAATGAAAGAAGACTAGAAGGATCTGCATTGAGTTTGGTCCCTCCATAAGTGTCTCTAGCTACATTTAAAGAGTGATCAGGCTTTGCAGCCACTCCTACACCTCCAGAGCATTCCTTCTTGTAAATATTCACATAGCATATTTTCATGCCCTGTTTTTGCAACGTTTTTCTGGTGCCAAGAAACAAAGTGCCGAAGCAAGCGAGGAAGCAGAGAAGAATTAACAGAGGAGACAGACTCACACATGGACACACAAAAGCAAACAAAAGAAAGAAATGGGGATAGGACAGAAGGATAAAAGAAAACAAACAGTAGAGAGATAACAAGGAGACCATTCTTTCTCACTGAATGAGATCAAGGGCTACAGGAAAGAATTTCAGAAATAGTAGCAGTTAAATGCTCAGTGGGGTTTGCACCACCACCATCTGTTCTCTTGCACAATGTCCTGGTCCCTTTGGAGCCTAGGGATGGTGTGAGAGATCCAGGTGGGTGACACCTACCCTCCCACCCACCAGCCCTCACTGACGTGGCACTGGGCACCCTCTCCTGACCAGTGAGGTGGTCTGGGTTAGAGAGTCAATAAAGACACTAAACGTGTCAGTACAGGGGTACCAAGAGTCGAGCTCTCATCTCTTCAGCCACAAACAAGCAGCTGGCACCTTCATTCACCCACATTCTCTGTCCCCACTGGAATATCAAGGGTGAAAGAAGTGCTAAGAGAAGATTAGAGAGCTTTTAAATTGCATATAACGCCATTTCTTTCATCTCTAGCTACAACTTTGCAGTGTAAATATCATGCTGTGAAGACTTAAACGGACAAAAATGTTGACCTGACTTTTTTTTTTTTTCTTTTTGCAGAAGATGTGAGTTCCTCGCAAGAGCAGGGGTCCCCTACACAGCAACCCAAGTCACTGGCTTTCTATTTCAGTACAAGAATGGACAATAAAATATGCAGCTGCCTATATCCATTCCAGCTAGGGGCTACTGGCAAATAAGCAAGTTAAAAGAAAACAAACACAGAAAGCAATACGGACAGTTATTAAAAAAAAAGAAAACCCTCAACATTCAGCTGGTATGTTGTTTTTTATATAGAAATAATTCAAAACAAAATGAAACAAAAAGCTGTCTTTGTATGTGGTAGACCTAAAAGATTTGTGGCGGGACTTGTCTGCAGGAAACAAAGAGAAGAAGTAACCCACCTAGCTGCATGGATTGCAGGAATTATGGCCTTTAGCAGAATTTATACATAATAATTCCCTCCCAGCTTTTTAGAGAAAAAATATTACTTTAGCAGGAGGTAAATTTGGCAGTCGGTCAGTCAGTAACAGTGAGATGTGTGAGGGCAGACAATTACATGTGGAGAAAGACAAGATGGGCGAAGTCAGGGGGCAAGAAGGGGTTTTACAGTTTTTGTTTGTTAAGCAAATTGGATTCCAGAAAAAGGGGATGACTCTGTGGATGGTTGCTACCTGGAATTGATTCACTGATTACCGGGGCAAACACCAGAGGTGTAAAAAAAAGGATGTTATTATAAATTCATCTCAGAATAATTTCTGGAACTGCTATATGTTTCATTTTAATTACCGTCTTCCTTCTCAGTTTTGTAATTGGTTCTCCTTCCTCATCTTTCCTAATAGACAAGGAGAACCAGGATAAGCAAGCAGGGCTGAAGTGAAAATTTGACTTAGGAGTGGGGCTGGTATGGACATAAACACATTTATGTGATTACTGAACTAATCCTGAGGAAAAGATTAGATTACAGGGGTGTGAGGAGGGAGAAAGGGAGGAGCATCCAGTCATACATGGAAATTGTGGTAGAGAGGATTCTGCTGTTTTTAAAGACAATCTTCAAAGTTAGCAGTTAGCACACACATTCAAATGACAGTGATTAGCACATTCGTTCATAAACAGAACGGATGTCGAGGTCCTCCGAGCCCCTTCAGTCCCCCAGCCAAACAAACAAAATTTGCAGTATTTCAGATATTACACAGGTTCAGGATCCTCCCAACCCCCTCAAGACCCCAAACAAACAAACAAAATGCTCAGAATTTCACACGCAGGCTACACAAAATTACTAGCTCTCCTTTCCTCCAAAACCTGCTTTATTTGCATGAGGCACCTGCACTGGGTACGAGGTCTGTGCACGCCACCGCAGTGAGGTACGAACCTGGTTTGCACCACTGTGAGAACAGCGTGAGGGAGAACACCAGCCCGTAGTAGGCAGCTCCTGGGACGAAGCCTGTGCCTCCTTCTATGGCCAATTTCACAGAGGCACTCTGGTAGAAAATAATGTGCTAGGGGTGGCCGCTGCTACTATTACTGTAGTAGAAGCAGTAGGCATGATGTGGTTTATTTTCATTCAGTTTAAATGTCAATATTCAGAACTACACGGCTCTGATGAATAAATGGTACCTGTGGCTATTGTAGCCTTTACACAGGGGCTGCTTTTCTGCTTTTATTTTCACAAAAACCCCTGAAAGCGATACTCCTCTGGCAGCCCAGTTATACATGTGTGCACATGTGTTGAGTGTGCATGGAACAGAAGGGTGGAGAAGAGCTCTGGGCTGTAGTTACCACTTGGAGTATATCTGGTTTGTACTTACTAACCTTCTGCTGCTTCCAAGAACAGCTCAGTAAATCATGCCTCTTCCACTGAAACTGCATATACACCACTGTACGTTTTCAGCAGGGATCCAGATGTGAGCAATTAGGCCACGCTGTGCTATTATGCTGCCTCCCATATGAGACATGGCTAAGTAAGAATAAACCAGCTCCTTCTTAAAAATGTGCACAGTCCTTCCCAGACAGGCAGTGGTTAGCCCTTCCTGGCAGCTCCAGCGAGCACTTTCCAAACTCATGGTCTAAATACTTGCCTAGACGCATATCCTGACTGTGTGTTGGGACAAGGTCCTATTGCCCACCAGCCCTCGCTTCCACCAACGCGAAGAGCTCTGGCTCCGAGGCTGGCGGGTAGCCACGTCGTGCAGCACCCCCTTCCTCCTCCTGTCCCCAAGCCACCCCATTTGTACAACAAGGATAAAGGAACACTCTGAAGCATAACGTAGCCTAGAGGACAGAGACAGCTGTTTGGACTGAACGTGCCAAGAAGCGCATTCAGGATTGCTCTCAGTCCCTCCTGGACGTGGGCTTTGCCAGGCACCTCGGAGGAAGCCGTCATTTCCGCTGGCTGTCAGTTCCATGACGAAATCCCGGGAAAAAAAAAAGCACAGCTAGGAAAAGCCGGTTTGCTGGAGAGAAAGGTTTGGGAGAGAAAGGTTTAGGCCTTTAGTAATGTCTAAACAAAGGACAACAAACCATTCGGGCTGAGTTTTTTTTCCTCGAGAGATTCCAGGCTGCTCTGGACCCAGTAAACAAAAACTGCCACAGAGGAAGGCAGACATATTTTTCTTTTCTCTTGAGAAATTGGGGGTGCTATTCTATGTTCTGTGGTGGAGAAGTTTCCTGAAGTGACTGGAAGGTCCCCATCAGTGGGATGCTGAGAGAAAGGCTCTAAGAAAGCAATCCCATTGCTCTTGGAAAAGACACTAGAGACAGATAGGCATTACAGATAGACATTACAGACAGACTTTAAGACATTAAAGATAACATACCAGCCCACTTCTAAAAGTGATTAGCTACTAGTTGCTCACTATGATATCTAAAATGCTGTTCTAGTACTGAAGTATTTGACAAGTCTGCTGGACCGGGCTGAGCTGGCTTTAGCAAGTGGCTGTGGTGAAGGTAACACAAGCCATCCTACCTTTCTGTCCCTAGATTTATTTTTGTAGCATGTAGACACATGTTGAACTACGAAAGGGACAAAGCTGGCTATGATAAAAGAGGGTAAAGGGAGAGGGAGAGAGAACTATTTACAAGGAAGTTTGACACTCTCCAACTCTTTTCAAGCCATGAAAAAACCGCTTGGAAACCACTGAGAAGAAGGGAGCAGTCACAGGCTGGGTGGCACAGCTCATGACTGCTGAGCGTCTGGGGGGTGGGCGAAGAGCAGTAATCATCTAAATGGATGTAATGTCTTCAGTATTTTGGAAAAGCTAGATTTATTTACTAAATAATATCATATATACAAGGAGTATATTTTGCCTATCCAAAAAATGAAAAAAAAAAAAAATTGGTCCTTTATTTCCCAATGTGTTTACATCACTTCTGTACAGAGTCTGACGCACGCTAACATCCTAAACATTTCTGGAGTTCAGATATCTTATAGCATAATCAGACTTTTTTGCTAGATATTCAAACAATTGGCAGCAGCAATGCATTTCACTGTCTGGCTTGTGAAGGTTTTGGGCACTCTTAACAGCTACAGAACAGAGGTTTGGCTCTGCCTGCTGGCTAACCCACCACCTGCTAGAAAGCCCTTTCCTTTTGGTGCTGATTCCTGGTCCACCCAGCTGAGCAGCGATGTTGAGTGCAGCCGCAGAACTCTGCATTTCAGTTCCCCCACAGGAATGTCTGGGGCTCCTCCTCAGGAAACATCCTGCTCTAATGCCGCAGGCAGTTGAGGAAGCAGGGAATGTGCTCCTGATGGCTAGCATACCCTCAAGAAATGTTTGTCTGCAGGTCTGGGTGTATTTGTTTACTACTGTGATCAGTCTGTGACAACAGCAGAGCCTTCTCAGTAATGGTGGATTTCATTTGCAGCACCCTTTCTTTCTCTAGATTCCTCTCAGCCTGTCCCAGCGTGCCATCCCACCAGACCACTTAGTACCTCCATCAACATTTTTTCTTCTTGTGCTCTTACTCGTGTTTTCTTCTTTTTGTCTTGTGTCTTCTCTTCCGGATAAAGATGAGACTGTTATCCAGGGGAGGCATAAGCAAACAGCACCTACTTCATTTCCGTTTCTTGAGAAAGTGCAGGTTACTGATGCTGGGCTTTGAAGGAAAGAAATGTAGGCAGCCTCTCTCTTTGGCTACCATGAACAAACAGTGTTTGCATGTCTGTAGACAGCAGGAAGAGGTGACTTTTCAAACCTCCCCATGCTAAGATCATGACTAAAGGCAGTATGAGGATATATTTTCTCCGACTATCTCAGCAGACTTTGAATCAGACAGGTGGACCACATGACCATGTCCATGGACACGGAGCACCTACAGTGTAAGATAGTGAATGTCTACCCCTGCTCGTTCTGATCTTTGAGCTTTTCCAACATCCACCAGGGGACCAGTAAAGAGGTCTCCACCTCCTGACAGCTGCATAACACCTTCCAAAAGTCCTGTTCTTTAGCAGCTACATCGTGGGCTGGTTCCTTTGTCATTTGGTCTCTAATTTCAGTTAATTTCCCAGCTACCCAGAGTCTTACCTTGCAGTGGGCCCTGAGACAAGGTAACCAGTTTTTCTTCACATTTACTCACTTCCACGCAGCTGGTCCTTCCCCCCAACCACATACTCTTTTTGAGACAGAGGAATACTTGAACCTAAACTTCAGGAGCAAGCCCTGCCAAGAATTCTTCTTAAGATAAACATGACCACCCCTCAGCTTCTGCTAACAGCTGTTACAAGAGAACAGAGCTGCTCAGGAAGGGTGAGAGGACAAGCTTGTGTTTCGGCTCTTCTGGCAGTACAACGAAAATAGGGGTTTGATATTTTCTGGAGGATTTGTAAAACTGGATGTTTAATTACAGAGCCTTTTTTCTTTTGTTTGAAAAAAAATATTTCAGCTGCAAACTAATGAATAAAGTGGTAGTTTACAAGCTCTTCAAAGCTGAATGCATGGAACATTACAAAGAAAGAGTACATAAAAAAGCATCATATTTATCTCATGAGGTAATAACGTGGGCAGTAATTTATCAGGAACCTTCCTCTGTCATTTCGTGCACAATTCTTTCCAGTCCCTGCCACGTGGTATATTAACAATCCTTTTCTATCCAAAGCAGCGGTAAGACATGCTTCAAAACAGTGCACTTTTGTACGACTTTGTGCGACCTTTCCATTCTGTAGGTCTTCCCAGAATAGCATGATGAATACAGTCTAGCTTGTTTGAATGTTGCAAGTGGTCAACAATGTTCCTGTGGCATGCGGTGACTACAAAGCCTACTATAAAATACATGGAAGGTTGTTGAGATGAGAAGTTACAGTGCTGGTAAAACTAGACAGCTGTAGGCCTGAAGAAGCCTTCTGTAAAGCCACAACAGGGAAAAAAAGCACACACCAGATCCAATTAAAAGCTTTCTGAGACTGGCTTGAGAGCCCTACCTGCAAGAGTAAGTGTATAGCTTAGGTACCAATACTTTTAATATTCTGACCTGACTCGTGGACTGCCAACCTGGACACCAGGCAGCTGGGGAGGACGCCAGGGATGCAGCGAAGCGGACGACCCTCACAGCTCCGTGCTCAGTGCTCTGCAGAACCAGCACGTGTTGGCACTCACGGTTCAGCAGACTCTGAGCTAGAGACTGGCTGCTCCTGGTCACCAGCCTCCCAGCCACCTGCGCTCCCATACCATCATTGAAATAGATGCCGTGGCAGGCTGTGAAACCTTGGCATTCCTCGGAACACCATACCTGTGCAGCTCTGGGTTTTAAGCAAGCATTTTCTCCTCTTGATCAATATCCATGTTCTCTCTTCTCCGTCTGCATTTCATTTCGAGATCTGGTTTTGTCTAACCCTGAAAGGCAAAGGCAATAATCTGGGTTAAAAAAAAAAAAAGAAAAAGGATCCCCTCCCCACTCCAGACACTTCTGCAGCAGCAAACCTGAGTGTGGTTTTTCTGTTTAAAGCCACAAAATGACCTGAATTTGCGAAAACCTGGGCTAGCGCAAACGAGACTTTCAGTGTGCCTGTGAACTGCCCTGCAGTTTGAGAAATTCAGGACTGCTCTGCCCGTTTTCCCCCAGGGGTCCCCCAAATTTGCTGCCAGCACCTGTGGCGCCTTTGCGAGCCCCAACATCGCCCCTTCGTGGCTGGAGCCGTCCTGCGCGTGGCTGGGCCAGCGGCTCTGCAAGCTGCTGCCTCGCACACTAGAACTGGAAAGCACTGGTGTGTTTACGGAAAGGTGTGGGCTCCCCCTGCCATCCCACCCTCTCCCCCTAAATTCCAGTCTGAGCAGGACATCAGACTAAACAGACTGTGTGCCCCTTCCAAAACAGATTTTGCCTACTCTACCCTACATCCATGCCTTAGTCCTGAGAGGGCAGCAGCTCCAGCTGGTCACACAACTCTTTTACAACAGTTTATGAGCTTTCATTTTGTTCTCTGAAAACCAAGGGTCTGCTTATGCATGCGGGTGCTTTCTCTACCAGGCAATATGGTACAGCGGACTCAGTGCACATGTTTGCGGGGCAGGGGACGAGGCAGCGATGGAGCAGGGCAGAAGCGCCTGTAGCACACCCTTGCGTTTCCTTACATTCCTGGCAGGACCACACCATAAATTAGAGAGCTTGCACAGTTGCTCTATTCTGCTTTTTGCAGCAGCCAAGAATACTCTGCACACAGCCCCCTCCCAGCCTCAGCGTGACTGTCGCCCAATCCCTACCTGAAAGCTAGTAGGTGTGTGGACAAGAGCCGTTTTCCCCATGTGACCCTGCCTAGGATCCCACCCTACCTTCATCGATCCAAGTGTGAATCACCAAGGGCCACCACCAGCCATGCAGTCCCTCCGCTCTGCTGGGGTTCTGGACACACAGAGCACCCAATCACTTGTCTGGGATTTCATTTCTCCATTGAAACTTGAAACACTTTGGCATGAACAGTGCAACCAGACGTGGCCGGGCTCTGAGATCCTTGCATATCCCAGCACATCCCTTTTCAGTGTAATGACAGGATTAATATCTGAGTAAACATGTAAGGCATTGGTCTCGCTCGCCTAGGTGGGAACATCCCTTGCTCCTTCGTGCCAAAGCGAGGATGTGTTTCATGACTTCTCTGCTCTCTGCAGTATTTTTGCAATCACATTTACTCTTTTCCAAGCCTTCTACCTTTCCCCCCCCCCCCCCCCCCCCCCCCCCCCCCCCCCCCCCCCCCCCCC
>VZSC01010954.1:30020-55602 GCA_013398225.1 Steatornis caripensis | reverse complement strand
CTAGAGGAGTTTAAAATTGAGTATTGTTTATGATAAAACTCTTCCCTTGAAGTATTGAAGTCTTTTCTTGTAAGATATCTTTCTCTGAGATCAATATAGTTTTAGCCTCTGTTGTAGATCTGTTGAGTCACATGAAAAATAGGCAACATTACCGGGTTCTGTGGGGAGCTGAGGGCCAGGGTTAAGTTTGCTGAGGGCAATAAGACTACCACAGGAATATTACATCCAGCTCTGGTATTCACAGGTCATGGTGAAAATTTTAAAAGAAGAGAAGTCCAAAAAAGTTAATTAGAATGCCCAAAGGACTTGAGCATATATTTCCTAGGAATAGACTCAAAAGGATCAGTCTGGTGAAAAATAACTTAAGTGACATAATCACAAATGAGACATAGATACAGAGTGAAAAAAAGGTTATAAAACCCCACATTTTCCCACTTAGCGAAAGAGGTCAGACAAGATTAAATGGCTGAAAATTGCAACCAAGACAGCTTTTGGGGAAAGTGCAAAACCCGCGATCTCAGAAGGTAATTAATTATTGCAACACTCATCAACAGTTGCAGCTCATTCTAGAGCCTGATCATGTTTGGATGTTTTCCTAAAAGACATACTGTGTTTCATGTAGGATTGCCACCGCAATAGAGTAGTTCAGAGAAGATGTTCACAATGTTTCTACCCTTGGAAACCTGTTCATATGATCCTTGGCGTACCAAACGGCTACTTGGGAAGCACTACTCGTTGGAACAGAGGAGAGTTGTGCCCTGTAACTCCACCTCTGCCCTATTCTGTTTCTCTGAGACATTGAAATATCACCATGTCCACTTTCAGTATTTTTTAGACAATAATGTTTTTCTGTTTTTATCAAAAATGGCTCTCAGTTTCACTAACTCTTAATTTACTTAGTAATTATGCATAAAGTACATGTGTAATCCCCAAAGGAAATTTTTGCTACTTAAGATGATATTAAGCTTTAGACAGAGATATTGAAATTTATATCTGGATGTGTAAACATCTGCATGTGACCTGGGGCTAATCTTGAACTGATTTCCACCCCTAACATCTGCTTCCAGGCAAGCAGGGCTCTTGCTTCCGATTCCAAGCTTTCCCCATGTGTATTTTACAAAACATGAGTGAAAAGTGCTTTGCTGGGGAAAATTGCACAGGCTGGTAACATGAATATAGAGATCAGCCAAATGATTGTGATGATTCTAGGATTAAGTTTCGCCTGTTTGGCATCTTCACTAAGGTTGATCACACATCTGGGATTAAGCAATAGCACTTTCCTCCAACACCTGAAAAGCTGCTGCCTTAAAAGTGGAGGCAAAGCTGCACAGAGGGTCTTGAGTCACTGCTCTCTTGCCAGTACAAAGTGGGAGTGGGCTTGGTATATGTGGGAGGTCATGTGTCACCTGAAGAACAACCTCCCAACAAATATTGCCAAAGCAAGATATTTTACTTTTTATTTGCAAATGCACCCTCTTGCTGCATCTCCCCAGGCTCATGGCCATGTTTCCTAATAAAGGTTTCCTTTATTACATCTTAGTTTACCTTTATATTGGTAAAGTAGCTGTGCCCAAGACAGCCCATGATCGTCAGGCCAACAGTCACAGAAATGCCCAGCACAATACTGTATAAGGGTTCTTGTCTTTCAAAGCAGCTAAGACACCCTTCCACATCCAGACTGTCTGGAGGAAAATTGTGCCAGGAACTACTCTAACTTTATGAACATAGCCCACAATCTAATTTCAGCTGAGAATCAAGAAAGTAAATAAAAGTTATTAGACTGGAGACACAAAAAATCATATAGCAAAGGTGAGGAAGTTGCCATAATTAATGCTTTGAGAGCTTTTGCTCAGCTTGGCAGAGGCCCTTCTATAGGCTGCGAATGGAGGAAGGGGTCCAAGGAGGAGGGCTGGGACCAGCGACCATCAATGACCACAGGTTCATCTTGACAAAGGCTCCATGTCAGGGAGTTTTGGCAGAATGCCTCCCATAAAGCATATGAGAAACTTCAGTGCAATTTACATGGACTGAACTATACTGCTGAAAAGGGAAATTATTTCTGACCCAGCACTCCCTTTGTCTGGAGCACTGTGTTTCCAGGGAGACAAGTGGGGTAGTAGACACAAGCTTTCTACTGATTTTCCCTGAAACTCAATTTTTGGCTTAGGTCAAAATGCAGTTGAATGAATCAGAGACTATAGAACATGTATCTTGGTGTCGTCAGTGCCAGAGCATTCTTTTTAAAAGCTGTCCTTCAGAAATTTGTTTATTTGGACAGAGTGTTAAAGTAGCTTGTATAATCAAATTTTAAGTCAGACATTTGAGGCTTGCTGGTTGAATGAAAAGTTGGAAAAAGAGCCTGAGCTAAAACTTCTTATTGATCAGTTTTCCTTGTGTCTGTCACTCATTGCCTCCAAAATCTGAATAATTTCCCCTGAATATTTTAAATGCATAGCACATGAGTAGACCCAGAAAGGGGTAGTAGTACCTACTGTACCTTGGCAGTTGCTTGTGATATCTAACACATACTCAGCTGTTAGCAGTGCTGGTACCTGAGTCTGTACTTCAGGTCACCAAAGGGGCGTACGAAGCTATGAATGGTTACAAATGATGCTGCCTCATCTCACCACCAAAGCACTCAAAGCATATCTGCTCACCAGGCTAATAGCATTTCGTGTTCCCATCTCACAATTTCCTGTTGTCTTACCATCTGGCAACACAGCTGAGGTGCAGGGTTTTGTGGTGCTGCTTCTCCAGTGAAAGTGAGCCAAAGATGGGCCCAGGAGTCAGAGAAAGTCCTACTCCAAAGCATGGGAGTATTGAGTAAAACTAATTTTACAGCTCATTTATCGGCTAGGGAAATTATCTTCACATTCTCAGATTTGATCCAAGTGCAGTAATAGAAGCACAGTGAAAAGAAAGCTTTCTGTTCAAAAGTGGTTGCAGAGTTTCCATCTTGCCTGCCAGTGAGATAGTGCTGCACTGTAACTGGGGAGTGTTGTAAGATTTTCTGAGCTGTGAAAAAATTTCAAGTTTCCAAAAAGGACATGCCTTTCCTATTACTTGGGCAAACTTTCAAGCACAGCAATATATCTTTTTTAGGCTATATCCCAGTTTGAAGAAGCATAAAGATCCCCAAAAGTCTTTTTTCCCTGAGCTGTGGAGCAGTACTCTTCCCACGTGTCTTTTTATGAGCCTTGCTACAGTCACAGTAAGACGTTCCACTTTCACCAATGTCTTTTTATCCTTCCAAGCTGTTTCCCCAAGGAACAGAATGCTAACAAACCCCATGGTTTCCATCTCCTTCCCCATGTCAGTACATAGCTGTCTTCCTGACGCACTGCTTTTGGATTGTCTGCTGCCAGTGGATGCTTATCTTATTCAAACCTCTCTCCTCCCCTTACAAATTTTCCCTCCTTTTACTTTTCTTCACTGCTGTTAACAACTGCACCCTTTCCTCCCTCTCGGACTGTCACTTTTTCTGTAATCTGGGATCCTGCCTCCCCCAGCCTCTACCCTACACACAAGTTCTGGCAAAATATTTTTCAGATACTGTTGGGATTTTGGTTTGCTGTGTTATGTTCTCGGTCTTTTAAGATTACAAAAAAGGGACTCTTCATTGAAGGCTTAGGATAATAAATTGCTTAAGTTTTGACAGCTCTGGCTCCACATGTTGTAACTTTGTCCGGTCTAATTTTGACTATACTGATGCCAATGCCCTCCAAACAGCTCAACAGTTCAAACTTCAATCTTAGCCTGTCGAACAGGGCGAGCTACCCTCCCCATTGACTCTGTGGTCAATTCAGTCTTTCATGTTACTCCATGCAATAAGTTTAAATTTCTTGAACTTTAAGGTCAGCATGTTGCAGACCCAGCTGCAGAGTTCATAATAAATTCCTTCAGTCCTCATACTAGCTCCAAAACTTCCCTTCATTTCTTATCACAGCACATTTTTTTTTACCTTGTTTTCCAGGATGTGTTAAAGGCTTACAGTAAAATCATGTATTACTATTTATTTACAACATACAGACTTCTTCTTGGCTTTTAGAAGGGACCTCTCTAACAGATGCAAGCCTTTTGCTTTGCACATTGTGAATAGTCTTAGATTGCACAGAAAGGATTTCAGACCAAGGCTGGGATAGAAATCCAAGTCTGCCAGCCTAGAGGCTCTAAAACCCCAGAGGGGTCTTCTAGCTAAAGTCATCAGCACTCAGACACACCTCCCCCTCTGATCAGTGATCACAATAAATTTTAAGCCTATGCTTGCTCACTTTCCACTCAGCACTGACTACATCCTCCTTGTGGGTCACTCAGGAAAACAAAAATAAATACAGACCATGGCAGCCCCTCCTATATCATTCTATGTCTGCTTTCTGCATTGTAAAGGTTGTGTTATATGGCTTTCTTGCCACACCTGTCTTTTCTAGCTCTGAGTGCTTTATCACTGCACCCATTCTCTCCCATTAGACTGAAATTTGCATCCAACTGATAAATCTCATAAAAGATTTTCTGGATTTTAGCACCTCCTCAAGAGCCAAGTAAGGAGAAATCTACTACTGACAGAGATACCCAGTGCAACTATATGGGGACGTTTGAGCAGAGGGCCACCTGTATTCTACTTTTGGTTACTCACTCTCCCCTTTTTTGAGCCAAAGAGTTGTGTAATCATGCACATCTGTGCAAATATAGCATGCAAAGAGCCCCGGTAGTCTGCGTCAGCTCACTCTCTCCTCCTTGTGGTTTTGGCTGGAATGAAGTCTGATGATGGACAGCTTCAGACAGAAGAGATTTATCATACAGCCTTGCATGGAAAGTATATGCAGTCCATGGGCTTCCAACTAGCCAGTTGGACACACGTCTTATTTCATTTTCAGTTCCAAATCCAAATAGTTTGAGAGGTCACACCAGTGTCTACAGTTCTTTCTTTCACAGCTGTGAAGAAGTCACTGACGCAATGAAGGAAAAATAATATTAAGGATGACTCAATGCTGATATGAAAACGTGCAGAAATGTATCTAAACACTTAAGATTAATTTACTTTAACTGTTTCCCTTCTGGGGCCTACACATGCATATGCAGTAGGATGTGATGGGAAGTTGTGGGGAGGACGAGGATGGTAACACGTGAATGGGTGAGTCCACTGGTGGGTACCTGTAGAAAGTCAGCACTTTTCCCATACGGAAAGAAAAGTCCCTGAGAATTACTTTCATAGTATGGGCAGGTGACTGGTAGCAGTAACGATGTGGAAGTCTATTCTCACAGCTGTCTGTGCTGGTATTTGTGAGGGAAGATTGGCCTCAAGAAGATCAGTTTGTTTCCTGGGGACTGGAAATCTTGTTTCTTTCTTTTATAGAAAAAGCTGTAGTCTGGAGGTCCAGGAAGATTTCTGAGGTGTTTACGGAGAAAAGTATTATCCCTAGGACTTCTGCAGTACTGTGATAGGATAGTCATAAACCACAGGTTGTCAAACTGCAACTGAAAGCATTGGTCTGTTAAGCTGACAAAAGTGAGTGCTTTTATGCCTCCAAGTGTGACATACAGAGACTGACACAATTTCATACAGCCACTCCATTGAAATGATTCAAGTGACCTCTCTTCACTTGAAGCCCTTAATGGTTTATCTCCACCCCATCTATCACCTTCACTTCATCGGATGTGATGTCCTTCCATTGCAGTCAGTCTCCACTGCCCAGCTGCAAACTTTCAAGCAAGCATCTTCATTTTTTTCCTATCTGATCCTCATCCTTGGGAAAAGCTTCCAGTAATCATACATAAATCTACATTATTTCCCCTTCTCTTCCTCCTAAAAGTCTCATAGCTCTTCTTCAAAGCCCGTTGAAGCTTTGGGATTGCTTAGCTTGCTGTGTGCTGAGGTTACTATGTATCACATTAACAGGTAAGGTCTCCTTATTTCTCTCCTATAGACCCTCCTTGACTAGAAATGCCTTTTTGCTCCGTGTATGCGGTGTCTATCTTCACAGAGTCCTGGTCCAGGACCTGGCTTTCACACAACATAGAAACACAAATAAATATAAAGAAATATGTGAGCGTGCGCATGTGAGAGTAAGGGAGCACATTCCCCCACATTTCTTGAGTGTAGAGCAGGAAAATATATAAAGAGGGCAAAAGACAGTAATTTCAATTTAGTTTTGGTTTTGTCTGTCAGATAAAGAAACTGTCTGGAGTTCAAATTTGTTCCATTTGCCCAGTGTCTGTCAATGTCCTGCCAACAACAGAATAGAGGATGAAAGATTTTATTTTTCCTCTTTCAGGTGTAACAAAATTGCTTTCCAACAAGTAAGAATCCAGAAATCTAACTCTGTTTCTTCCCGAGAAGGCAGCTCATTAAGCTTCCTGACAGGAGAAGGCAGTCTGTTAAATGTTGCTCAGCAGCATGCCAAAGCTTCAAAGACATAGTACTTTCCTCCTCAGAGGGGCCTTATTCTTAAAGTATGCACTCATAAAAAATGAGGACTCACACAATGAACTCCTGTGGTTTAAAAGTTAGTTGGAGCGAAAAATTTAAATAAATTCTATCTACTAGACTTTGCTATCTGTTAGATCGGTACACTCACCATTGAGAACATGTTTTTAAACCTTCTTTATTTCTCAGGCAAACAATGACCAGAGATACCTTCTGTACTGATGCTAGAAAGAAATAAACTTACGATGGGCTTCCTTGCATCTATCAAGTTCAAAGGAGAAAAATAAAAACAAACTCACATCATGAACACAAAACATAAACTCCAGGTTGGTTAATGAATGGGTGCACAGAAACTCATCTGTTAACAATATCAAAAATTGCAAAATCAAAATCAACTGGTTTAATGCATGTGAAAACATGTAGGAGGGATCACACACCAGCAGAGCCATTTAAATTAGGAAAACTTGTGCTTCAAGCAGAGAAGTTTTTGATCTACGATAAAGAAAAGATTATATTGGCCATAATAGGACTTATTTTGTTATCAGACCTCAGCTCAGCTGACACACTAAATCACCTCTCTTGTACCTATTATACTTGGAACAAAACCAGGTCCAAGCCTTAGTCCAACCTTCGGGATGCTTAGTTTGAGATACAGACTTTGCAATTTCACTGTTTCGAATTATTTGGTTTTCAGGCTTTGGCTTTAGTTTTTATTAACTGCAACAAGTAGTTCTGATTTCACCAAAGTCTCTGTTCAAGTCTATTAAGCCTGCCCTTGAGTAGTTATTAAGGACCGCTAAGCTAATTCACTCTGTCTTCCCTTTCAGCCTTCTGCCTGATCTCATGTTCTCATTGAGTTTTTTCTTTACTTAGTTTATTCTCATCTTCCTTTTACCACAGGAAAAGAATTATGGATGCCTTACAGACCTATATTTATCTTTTCAGTGTAACCTTTGCACTGACATGCTGACGCTTCCTTCTAGGCACTGAATTCAGGTATGAATCGTTATGAACGATCTGAGGAGCCATCCTAACTCAGTCCTTAGCCCTCCCTTTCTCCTCTTTTTTTTCCTGTCAACGGACCAGTACAAATGGCACCTAAAGAAGTCTAACAAATAATTCTTTTTTGTTTTGTTTTGTTTACTCTTTGTCAAATGTCAAGGCATAACCTTGGATCGTGCCTACCATAGCAAGGTTGTCCAAGCCATTTCCCATCCAAGAGAAAGAGAAGATTTTAAAGCAGGCTTGCATGAATTTTCTCCAAGGATAAACAGAGAAAGTGTCTGTAAACTACTCACGCAGTCGTGAGTTTGCCTAACATCTTTCTGTCTTTGGCCACACCTGTTCTGAAGGCTCAACAAAATACAACAGGTATCCAAATGTGTGACTGCAATTGCAATTGCACCTCCCTGAGACTGAAACGGCTGAAACAGTTTTGACAACTGGAACTCCCATAAACTCCACCGATGAGCTGCTGGTCAGTAAGTCATTTGACTTTCAGGAGCATGATCCTATATTTCAGCCAAGGTCAGAGAAATTTATGGAATCTATACAGATATTGATCAAAATTCCATCTTACTAAGGAATACCATGTGATATCATGGTGAAGCTAGAAGAAAAGTTACTTCACTTATGTCTTTCCTTTAGATCAGACCTTTTATTCTCTTTCTCAACAGTATTTTCTAAGGTTATAGTTGGATTTGTAAGGGCGTACGTAGTCGTTATTTTCTTTGAAATTTGGGTAAAAATTTTCAGCGGCTTTCCATTGCTCTGTCTTTAACATATATATTGTGTTTCCTGAACGAAATGTCAACTTAAATACTGGATGCTGCAGACCTTGATGCATTTTTCCCCTTTGGAAGAGTAAGTAGTATGTTAGTGCCAAAAAAAAGGTGATGAAAGGTCTGTCTCCAGATGGCATTGTAAAAGCTCTAAGCTTTGCTTTGTCAAAGACAAGCTTAGTTTGCCAAATTCACCAGCTGCACATAATGAAGAAAGTATTGCTGTACCAGTTTTCTTGAACCCATATCTTCCAAGGTGGGAAAGATTTATTAATCCTTTCTTACTGTTTCTTTCTGCTTGTCCGTTTAGCATCCAGCTGATGAGAGCACATGTGCTATTTTTCAGAAAAAGTATCAGAGGTGCAACAGTTCTCTGGACCAGGGAAGCATTGCATACCTTTCTTCTGTGGTATTCTGCCAAATCACTCCTTCACATTCTACTCATTTTGGAGACTGGTAAGCTCAGGACCCTTGGAGAGACTCTGGACTACAAATCATGGTCAACTCTTCAAATGTGATCAACACTACCTCTTGGTTGTGCAGGCCGTATCAATTTCAGTGTTTGTGATCCAACATCTAGGAGGTTATTTTTAATGAACGACATAAACGTAAGTTAAAGAACATGAAACTCCTGACAATGTTAAGAAAGCCAAGAGGTTATCTGTTTTCATAGTCTCTGACAGTATATCAGATTGGGGTACATTTCTTCTAAACCTCTTGAGAAAGTCATTATCTCTGATCTGAGTTCAATTTGGAATGAACTATTACTGTATATCTTGATACTAATTGTTCAGCCTGTTCAGGTGGGGAATCCGGGTGGCTGAATAATAACCTGAATCTTTAGGACAAAAACTTCAGAAAATAAGCCAAATAAATGTAAGAAATAACAGTGATACTGACTTTTTTTTTGTCTGGCAAATAAAATTACAAGGGTTTTTTTCTTAAATTTCTTCTATATGCTTCTGTTCAATGAGGCTATCTCGGTCCACAATAGCTTCATCTTCTCCCAGGATAATTACTGTGAAAGCATTAATGCAAGTACAATCATCTTTTAACAATATCTGTGTAAACCTGCTTTGAGCAGCACACATTGTCCTACTGCTTAAAGGTAAAGCCATCAAGTAAGCAACTTGTGTTCCATTGCATCTTGGCTCACGTAGCAGGTCATAAAGAAGAGGAGAGAGGGAGCTGGTGCTGGTGTCTCCTTGGATGGAGATCCCAGTTGTTTCCTTGCCAATGCCTCGTTCCTGTCAGCTGCACTAGACCACAGGTGCATAAGATGATAGTTAATGTCTGAAGCCATTTCAGCATTGCTAGATCCATCACCACACCCTTGGAAATATGAAGTTGTAATTAAAATACATAAATATATATCAATGGAAAATTATCTATAAAATCCATCCAACTCTGACATGAGAAATTGAAAACCTCTTTATATTAATGGTACATAATGAATTGAACATACCCAATATAGGCAGATGGAAAATTAATGAATAACAACGTGTACGTGTTTTTAAGGTGGTCTTGATGTCTCTCCAACATAAAAAGGAACTTCCCAGGAGTGAACTCTTACTTTTGTTCCTTTGTAAATAGCATACCCAGGCAATAAATCATGCACCAATTCCCAGCTTGTGATGGTCAGAATTTTAAACAATTCTGGCTTCAGCTTGTTTTGTTCATTTGGCTCTCTTCTAACCTTGGGGGCAACATTTCAGTGACGATGAATTTGGATTTAATTTCTATCTTGTATTCTACAGATTGTCTTCCAAGAATTATACTACGGCTGCAGTGCAAAGGTATGACTCCTGTGTGAGACAGGTGCTTGTAAAACCCTCGAGCAAGAAAATCAAGGTCAGTGGTACTGATTCAGTAGGAAATTCTGTTTTGAACGGTTTTCTTTCTCCTAATGTTTTTCAGTAATAAGTCGTTTTACAGAATGCAAGCAAACCAAAGTCAATGTAGAAACCAAGAACTCAGTAGAAGACTTTACACACAGAAAATTATTCTCTAAGTTTAAAATATTCCTGAAAAGAGTAAATTTATTTGGCTGTCATAAACATGGTGTCTACCTCATCTCAAAAGGCGATTCTCATCTTTAGCTGAGTGACTGATTCACCTTTAACAGATTCTAAGAACCAGAAAGGGAATCAAACAATATATTGCTGAGATTCAACTGCTCTTGTACTATCAGAATGACATTCTATATATACTTCTCAGTTGGAGGATCATGTCTTCTCTGATTAAAATAATATAGTCTCTTACTATACCACATGATCTGCTTTAATTTCTGTGCACAAGGCATAGTCTTCTTCACATCATTCCACATGAAACACAACAGTTCCTCAGTGGTAAAACTACAAAAATTAAACCAACCACAAGATATGGATTGTGTTGTGGGGAGCATAGAACAGGGGGAACGAAAGCAGGGCCTCAAGGAAATGCTACGTTTGCTGAAGTGAATAATCTAGAGGAACGTTACGTCATGGTTCTAACTTCAGGAAGAACAGGGGACACAGAAATTCAACCAAATAATATTGACATTTGAGACTTTCAAATAAAGCACCAACTTCTCAACTTTCTCCAAAGCCAATGGATTAATTTCACTGCGAAAACAACATGGATCAGCTCCATGAATTTTTGGAAAGTCTAGAGTACTGCAGGATGGATATTCTGGGGGACGCTTAATTTGTGGTCCTCTCTTTGCTTCCTGTCTCTCTTGCTCCCTTTCCAATGCCACACAATATTAATTCCACTGAGATATTAATATCCGATCTTTTCTTTTCTTAATAGTTTTCCTTTAACAAACTGCATTGATTTTTCTATTCACTGACATCTCATTTCCACAGCACCTTGCGGCAAGAATCCTTGGGAGTAGAGAAGTCAAACAAAACTTTTGTACAGACGGCATGTTGTCCATGATAGTTTCCAGTGCATTCTATATGCAGGACCATGCGGTTGGTCATGCCCCATGGATGCTCCTTCCAGTTTCAAGTGTAGTACCTCTTCTGTCACCCCAAGGCAGTGACAATTCAGTGGCTCCTGAGTTCTACTTTCCCCCATCTCTCACTGCTTGAGAGACAGTGTCTATGGCTTGAAATTCATTTACATCTATTATGATTGAGATTTAGAGAAGCAGTTTTGATTCATTTGATAAGTAGCTTCTCTAACCAAGAAGGGTAAAGTTTTGTAATGATGTCTTAGTCAAAACAAATCTCGGCTTCTTTTCTGCTGATCTCTATAGGATATCTGCAGAAATGGACACATAGTCCATAGGCATGGGGATGGCTAGTAAAACAGACAATATCTAAGACCAATACAGAAAACAGATTTTTTCTTAATTTTTCCAAGTTTATCAGTTAAACATTGTCAGGTATTCATTTTAAATTTAGATTACTTGAAATTTCTGCCTGCAAAATAGCACAGTTATGCTGAAAGGGCTAATTAATCCAGATTATAAATAGAATATTCTTTCAGTTGTAAGAAAGTTAAGACATCTGTGTCAGTTGTGGTTTACAGGTAACGGTCAGTTTTGAAGAAGAAGTTGTTTGCAGCCAAAAGGGTTGAAGATGTTTTAACTGTGATCCATTGTATGAGGTTAGTAACTGCAGGGCCTGTTTGCAAACACTTCTATTTACTGAAATATTTCCATTTCATTTTAAGGCCTGGCACCAAAGCCTGTTTGTCTGTCCATGGATATTCCTACAGAAACTGATGTAAAATTGGTGGAGTTAACGTGAATTTGTGCTGGGGCAGCTGAAAAATACAATGTAGTCCTTGATGCCTGTGATCTGGGATG
Source organism: Steatornis caripensis (assembly GCA_013398225.1). NCBI lineage: Eukaryota > Metazoa > Chordata > Aves > Caprimulgiformes > Steatornithidae > Steatornis > Steatornis caripensis. The sequence continues at coordinate 43,601 of VZSC01010954.1, read as the reverse complement.
AAATGATGAAACAAAGCCACTCTGTAGTTTTAGCTATGCACGGTGGATTTAGAGCTGGTAGTACCATCTAGTGGCCAAAGAAAGAATTGAAAAGTAGACATACAAGTAGCCAGAACCCTGAGAATCCGAGTATTACACTGAAATTTAGGAAATACCACGGCAATAGATTGTAAGATTTATAAGATTTCGCATTAACGTGAAAAGTAAACTTAATGTAAGAAGTTTGGGAAAAATGTAAATAAATTGCAAAGTTTGTACCGGTTTACTTAAACTTCCTAGGGCAAATTCTTCGCTCATGTTAAGTGTTCATCTCAGACACAGCTAGATCAGTTTAAAAGGTCTATGTATCTTCTCCTTCCTCTCTTCCCGTACACAGCTTATGCAGTGAGTTGTTAATAATGAACATGTAGCATATGTTCCTGGGGTTTATAGGACGTTTCTTGACAGTCATGAAACAATAGTCCGTTACGAGCAAAAGCACAGAGGAGTGACAAGAGTAAAAATTATTTGGAAGAATGCTACTGCAGAAGTTGCTGAAACAACTGCGAACATCTGGATTATTGCTAGTAGACAGTACTTGAATCTGGTAGCAATGGCAAGAAGGTGTCAGACACAGCTTGTCCTATACAGAGCTTACAAGATATTCACTTCCTGTTACTGAAATGAACCCCAGGTTTAACTTCCAGAAAATGCAGAAGTTTAAGAAAATACAAAATCAGTAGGTGGTGACGCCCTGTGGTGAATTGCAAACTTCATTTTAGTCAGAATAGGCTCTGCAGACTTCAGGTTTACGGTGTCACTTTTAGAGAGACTAGAAATAAATAAATATATAGTAGCCTTAGCCTCAAAGAGTTCTTCATATAAAAGGCAATACAAACCCTTAGGAGCAGACTTTTTCATGTGTCATATATAAATCATCCTATAATATCCATATTCTGGTCATAACCTGCTATTTACCACCTTGTAGTGTATCCAGGACTTTAAAACTACATTACTCGTCTTTTATTGCTGTGTGTTTTCTTCAGGGGAGAGCAAGGGTGACATCCAGTGGCATATCAGGTTATCTGTACAGATGGACTAAACCTTCAGTGAAATGAGATCTCTGAGGATTAGAGACATAAAATGATACCTATTAAAACGTAGATCAAATTGAGACTGCATTATTTCCCATGTGCCTCAGATTGCATGTTTTAATAAATCATTTCCATTTCTCCATAGATTTTAATTCAGAATTAGGAAGCAGAGAGAGTTAGTAAACAACAGGAGGCTAAAGGAATATTCTAAAAACTGGCTTTTCCTCATATGAAATAATAAGGTTCCCCCCAAAATTTGGCAGCTTCCATACAGAGGATCATGGAATCACAGCATCATAGAATCGTCTGGGTTGCAAGCGACCTTTAAAAGCCATCCAGTCCAACCCCTCCTGCAGCGGACTGGGACATCTTCAACCTGATGAGGTTGTGCAGAGCCCCGTCCAACCTGATCTTGAATGTTTCCAGGGATGGGGCACCTACCACCGCTCTGGGCAACCTGTCCCAGTGTTTCACCACCCTCATTTATTTAGTCTGAATCTACCCACTTTTAGTTTAAAACCATTACCCCTTGTCCTATTGCAACAGAACCTGCTGAAAGGTTTGTCCCCATAATGGTTGCTTAAGCCAGAACTGTCACTGATTAATGGTATCTGTGTGTGCGCCATTTATATTTGCAGTGCTTCCTCCTCCCAACTTAGCAACAGAAAAAGTTAGAAAAATTCACTATTTTTTTTGTTTCTCTTTCATTTTCCTGCTGGTTTTGAGTATTTTGATATCAGAACAGATATGAATAAGTATGAAGAGGGCAGTGTTACTTCAGCTTAAATCACTTCAATTAATTCTTCCAAACAATATATTACAAAAGACTACTTTCTCGTCATCCCATATTCACAGAGCTGCTAGAACTCGGGGCACTTTATTGGCCAGAGATATTCAGTGAATATATTTCTGAAACTCATGGCAGCATGTGTTTAACATTTCATTTTGGGAAGAGAAGTAAGCATAGCGTTTGTCCTGGTCTACCTGCCTTCCAGCCTTGTATACACCTCAGGGATAGCCCGCAGCACCCCTAAGGCCATTCAGGCATATATTAGGGCATAGACAAATGCCAGACACGTGGGGTCTTGTATGCTCTGCAGGGCATCTTCCAGCTATATGTCAGGCTGCCTTTGGGAGCGTGCTGGCTGTAGATCTTGATGATCCACAGAAGACAGGCTACGTATCATAGAGGAGAGGTGCCTCACTATTAAGTAACTTTCAAAAATGAGACTTAGGCCTAAAACATATGGGAGCTTGCCTTTCACTAAAATATAATATAGTCCCACCCAAACATTAGGACTACTAAAAGTACTCCTGTTATCTTCCCTTTAGGGGAAAAAAAATCCGGCTTTTATATCTCAAGCAGCCTTTGAAAAATTCACACTGATGACATAATAGGAAAATTTAAAAAAAATAAATCTTTCCAAATAACTTAATAAATTACTGGAGAAAAACGGGACAAAAATTATTGAGGCATATCAGTTCATTCTAGTACTTGTATTTATGTCGCCAGTTCTGTAGTTTCAGGATCAGAATTTCTATGACGAGTGGATTGACTCCACCTCTCCTCAATGTACTTAGAGGTTAATTAATACGCGAAGATTTGACAGTTTGACGTTCATTCAGTAATAATCTAGACTGCATTTTCTCTACCAAAAAACCATTTTCTGTTAATGTAACATCGTGATACAGCTTCTGATGGCAGGGTTAACAAAAAGCAATTTTAATAAGGTCTGTAACACCAAACCTCCAATAAAAATGTTACTTTCATGCACCTTCATGTGCCATTTCTGTCTGCTACTGGCAATGACAAGAGTATTATGACCCAGATCAACAAAATTATGCCCACGTCCAAATTGCTTGGTGGTATCCCAAGCCCTGATTTAGGCAGGTAATAAAAATCCGGCGTCCAATAAAACGAGGACGGCTCAGAGAGCCCTTCAGAGAGTGAAGTAGCATCTTTTATTAGACCAGCTGATGCTGTTAGAAGAAGTAGATGAGCCTCTGATCTCATGACTTCAAGCGGAACTCAGTGTAAAGATTGAGACATCCTACAAACAGAAGCAGAAAATCCCATGGGCTGAGTGGGGATATGCCGGCACTACAGAAGTTCAGCTCTATTAAATGAGTTTTTTCTCTGCAAGCAGTTGTTACTCGGGGCTGTCAGGAGGTGCTGGTCTCAAGATGATGATTTGATTTCAAGCACTGATTTTGCTCTCTGCCTGTCACACAAAAGGAAGGAAGGAAGGAAGGAAGGAAGGAAGGAAGGAAGGAAGGAAGGAATACACCGCCTCCTTTTGCACAGTGATTCTATGGGTTAGCGCTCCTGTCCAGACTGGGCTCCATTCCTCTTTGGTGCCTGTGGAGACCTGAAGGCCCATCTCAAAGGCCCCAGGTGGATGCTCCAGCAAAAAGGAGTTACAGAGAAGAGACAAGGCTCTTGCCTCTGCTCTTGCAAATGTCTGAGTATTTTACATTTACTGTTCAATAGAGCTTGTGCAGGAGTCAAGCAGCCCCCATCCTTGTCCCCAGGCCATAGACTCATGCTTTCTCTGCCCTAATAATTACTTAATTATTGCCGCATGGAAAATTTTCAACAGATGGTCTGGAGCTGAATAAATTCTACTCCTGCAGGCCAAGGATTCAACAAAATTTGGGCCCCACACCCCAGCCAGCCCTTTAGCAGCTGAGCCAAGAGAGCTGGCAACGAGCCCTGAGCTTTTTACTGGATGATGTATTTTATGGGTGTTTCCTGTGAGTGCCTATCAAGACTGCAGACAAATGGGCACAGGGATCTGGGCAGCAGCTGAGCAAGCATTTTGAGGATGTATGTTTTAGATCTACATACCAGTAAGGCAGTTCATAGGCACCTGTGTCCTTCATTGACCTAACTGGAAACAGTTAAGCTGTGGGCATATTTATATCTTAAATCCAACTGGTAATAGTTAGGGTAACTCCTTTTTACCAGTGAACAGGAAAAGCTTGCCTCATATCTGATCCTATCATTACTTTTTTTCCCCCACATTCCCCCTTGCCCTCTCCACAGTTTTGCCCCTAGTCGCTCAGAGCCTTGGTGCTCCTTCCCCGAGTCCTGAGTTTACAGCAATATGCTGTCCACTGAGATAATTTTTCCTTTTTCTTATCTTTTCTTTTCTTTTTCTTTTTAACATTAGTATCTGAACAAAGCAGGAAGTCGATTAATAGATTTTAAACTGAGAGGCTGTTGCAGTAGCCTTTTTCACCAGTTGCAAAAAACATGCCAAGGAACCTCACACAGTCCTTTCCACGAGGAAACGCATGGGCCAGAGATGGACCTGTCATGTAGCACAGATCGATCCTCAGCAGCAACACAGGAATACCTCGGGGGGATCTGACAGGGCAAACAAGGCTGTGGGAGGGCAGCCCGAGCTGCCAGAATAATACCATACGGCAGCTCAAACAGCAACATTTATTTTCAGGACTGTCTTAAATTTATCACTGATAACCAAAAGCAATTTCTGAGGATGGAAATGAGATTTGTCTTACATGCAATGATAGTAACCGTATCAAAAAAGATTGAAGGCCCATTGTACGGTTTAAATAAGTTTAAATTGGGCTGTGATCTGGGGAACGACAAGAGAGAAGGATTTGATACCAATTCTTGTTGGAAAAACCCATTAGCATATTCTGTCTCTGTTGGTGGGTGTTATTAATGTTACACAAGATATGAGTGAAATTAACTTAACATCATCTGGAAAGTACTGTGTAACAGCAAGGGACTGAATTTATAGAATACATCCAAGGGAAAAGCAGCTTATTTTTAGCTGACTGTGTAGCAAACAGGCCTAGAAACTGAGACTGAAATATGACAAAACAGCATTATCCTGAAAAGAGAAAAGAAGTAACTAAAAACTAACAAACACATAGTGTGTAATTAGAAAAATTCAGGATTGACTAGACAGAGGAGGAAGTCTTGATATGTTTAAAGTAAGGAAGAGCTAAAAAGAAAATGCCTTATTAAAATGAGCTCTGTATGCTGTGCTTGTGTGTATACACATCATTAAAGAGGCACTTACTGTGGCTTCACACCACACCACTGCAAGATTTTCACCTCAAGTAGGATTACTTTCTGTTTCTGCTTCAACCCATTTTACTTCTGACTCCTTGCACATGCGCTCAACACCCAGCCAGGGATGAAGGTCTGGGATACTGTGAAACAGGTTAAAAGCTCTGCGCTTTGGCTGACCAAGGACAATTCTAGTTTCTGGTAACTTAGAAAGGTGTAACGTGTGATTTTTCCCCCTCATTTGTTGAAAACAAAACTTCTCAGTCCACGACATGAAAAGGCAGTGTTACGCGCAGCCTCTGTAGCAGGTGTGTACCTGGATCCCCCAGCATACTCTGCTAAAGCCCTTCCCAGACCTGAAATATGCAGGTGGGATGTTTGGCTCCATCAAATAGAGTTCTGCAAAAGCTACTTCCACGAGGAGTGAGGAGTGTCACACCGTGCAGAGTTCAAGCACTTTGCTGCAGTAGGCAGGAGGAGCAGACCAGCTTGTTTATCCCAACCTGTGTTGCTTCACAAGCTTTTGCCTAGTAAACGTTGTTCAACGTTTCACTGCTTAGCGTTATTTTCAAGTGCAATGTTTGGGGCACGTTCAAGGCAAGGACAGCTATCAGTGTCTGCTTTGTCATGTGAGATCTGGTCAGACAGTGGGGACCAGAGGCAACCTGTGCCACCTCCTCCCTGGTCCCCACCACCCTGGCCCCCACCACCCTGGCCCTAGGCTCGCACAGAGACCCACTGGTGACGACGCCATGAACCACAAGTGGGGCAGGTGGGAAAGGCAAACACATCTGCACTGAAAGGCTCATCTCTACCAAAAACCTCCTTCCACAAGAGGAAATTAGTGAAGGAAAAAGAAACGAAACTTTCTGGGCCTGTTATCAGTTCAAACACTTGTGTTAATAATAAGCTTAGCTGTTGTTGTTTCTATGCAAAGTACCCTTTCCAAATAACCACGATCTAATGAAAGATAAACCATCCAGATGATATGCTTCTATAACAAAATAAAACATGAGACACTTCGGATTCAATAAACTCTCTAACAATAACAACAGCAAAGAGTTGACAGAGGAACTTAAGAATCATGGAAAGTTTCCCCAAGGAAGAAAACAAATCCAGTAGGGTCAGCCTGAAATATTTAAAGTCTAAAGCAATAATCTGAAATGTGCTTTTCATACTATAGATTTCACTGGCACATCTTTCTACATCCTGCTTAGAGCTACCTGTGTACGTAATGCATGCATCAATTAGCTAGAGATACATAGGTAGCGATATATATATATATATGTATATAAATTTTACGAAAATTGTCTATAGCATACGGCTTGACTCTTGTGTCTTTGATCTGCTGATAATCTCCAAGTGTGTGGATTTCAGAGGGCCAAATAATTTTTATCTCTGCTGGGAGTACTTTTGGCAAGTTTTCCATCAGCAGGAAATGAGCTGGAAAACTCTGGTGAAACTTCAAAGCAACAGCTTAAGGTGTTCTTTCATTTCATGAATTTCAGACTGCCTCTGCTGTTTAACAACATACTGAGTTCCTCCTCCCACTTTAAAAAAATGTGAATAAGATGAATTTATGAAAATCATACATGAGATATTTGAGAGATCCTGTCACTTTGGAATACAGGGCATTTTCCAGATTATAAAGATAGTATGGGAAGTACTAAAGCCTCAAATGCTGTCTCTTACTAGTGTATTCATTTGTACAAACAAATGGACTTTAAATCCTTTTACACCTCAGAGTCATATTCGCTGCGGCAGGAGGTGCGTCGTTCGTCTGCTTGATTGATTTCTGCTTTAATTGGTCTCCCCATTTTGTTATAAATATCCATTCTTCTCCATCTCACATCCTGTGATAGCAAATTTCTGAGCTCCAGTAATGCCCTCAGGTACATCTCACATAGCTGCAATAACTTAGGGACAACGTGAAGCCTGCTGTAATTCATACTAGGAAGAGAGGCAATCTAGCTAAAAAACCAAAGGGCACAAAAGCAATCTCTTCCAGGGCTTAAATTCGAAGTTAAAGCAAGACACAAATGTATATAATTAGAGGGAGAATGAAAAGAAGTCTCAGTAGTCAACTCTTCAAAAATATCATAAAAGGTCACCTGGACTCATAGGTGAATGATGTGCAGAGAGCATGTAACTGCACCTTCTCTTGGAGCAACTGATTCAGTTACTAACTGTCTGGTCATTACCTGGGGCTGTGCAAACAGCTTCACATGCCAAGCGAGTTCAGGATATATTTGACTTCTTGAGCATTATTTGCAATTGCACTTCTCTCGCTTTTAGTGTAATCATTATTCTTAAAACAGTCTGCTTCCTTCTCAGAAGTAAGTGTCACTTCACAGCAAAAATGCTACTGAAAGTCACAGAAAAGAAGACTGCGTTTACATAGTTATTGTTCCAATTCTTGGCTAAATACCTGCACAGCAACGGAACAAGGTCTGAACTAAATGGCTGCCACAGAATATATAATGCATAATCCTATCTCAAGAGAAAGCAAAAAACAAAAAAGCATTTAAAGTGACCAGTTAAAAAAAAAAAAAAACCTATATCAATATGAACAATTTCAATGTTTGTTCACCTGATGATGGTAATCTTGAAGGAAAAACAAGGAGATGATGCAGCTCTGGGAGAGCATTTATTTTTTTCAGAGCACTGGGAAAACATGGGATCTATTGACCTGGAACAGCAGCAAGACCAAAAAACAAGTCCAATGACAGTGCCCCTGGCAGTGAGTAAAAGCTGATGTTTCGGGGAAGGAAAAAGCCAGGAGTCAGCACACACCAGTGAGCTTGCCAGAGCCACAGCACCGCCGGCAACAGGGATGGATTTGGGCTTCATCTCAGATGTTACCTTGCTGTACAGCTGCTTCTGCTGTATGGCACAGCACAATTTCTCTAACCCACATGAAGTTGTGCGCCCTGCTTGTGCCTAAAGCCATCTGCAGCAGAGGAAGGATACGCCCAGAGATGTGATTACCTCCTCCCCATTTCATAAAATGATGCATCAAAGCAATGAGGAAGCAGGGAGAGAGGCAAGGCAGGTTAGCTATTCTCTGGTTAAAAGAAGCATTGGCGAGAAAGAAAGACAGGAGTCAAACCAAACCAGATCCCCAGGGCAGAATGTGCTTCTGAACCCCCCAAGTGAAGAATGGAGCAGGTACCCTGCAGATAGTACGTCTGTAGGTATCTTGTGTAAGAGAAAAAATTATCCAAAACAGGAATAGGCCCAAATGTTATTCCTCAGGTCTAAAGGACCATTACGGATGGCTCTATTGAACTGGCAGCAGCACCAAGGAAGCAAAGGACTACAGACATGGCTGGATGGAGAAATGCACCTGGAATATGACCTCGAACCTGTGGCTGCGGGCAGCCAGTAACCCAGACTCGTTAACTCGGGTAAGAACTGACATTAAGGGCAGGTTAGTCAGCCCTCGGACATAAGCCGTGTCTGAAAAAAGATGGGATCAGTCCCCACCTTTACATTGTTCCACTACCAGGATTGTATTGTAAATGCTATCAAACTCACTCCCAGTCCTTAAGGCAGAGCACATTACCACACTCTCAGATATGGGGAGAATACGAACCTGACCAGATCGGCTGATGTAGCCAGATCTGTTGGTTGTGTATCAGGGATGGGGACTGAACGTGGATGTCTGGATTTCTACAGGTGATGCACCTTTCCCATCAAAGAACTGTTTTTCACAACTGATTCAGATGTAGCACAGAGCAGTGGAAATTAGTTTCTGTTTCCACTACCAAAATGAATGCTCCCAAAGGATCAATCTCTTATTTTGAAAAATTCTTACCAGTAATGCTTCCACCATTTGAGGCTGCACATAGGTAGGGACACCCTGCAAGACAACGCTGAAAATGAGCCCATTCATTCAGAACCAAATTCGAATACTAACCCCCTCCTAAACCTGCGCTAACAACTGCAAATAACCCACCCTGTATTCCCTCTCTTCTTCCAAGGCCTAGGATGTGGCCATTAAGAAGGTCCTAAGGCGAGCTACAGTGGCTCAGGACTAGGAGCCATTGCCTTATCAGTTCACCGGGGACTCCATTAGAGAAACTGCTTTCACTCCACTGGCATTTTAAAGGCAAACTATCATGGGTTTGTAAATCAAATGCTACAATTAAGGTTAGGCCAGGTTTACTCACGTCTTACTGCTTAACCAGGAACACCGAATAGGTGAGTTTGTCCTTACATGACTTAAGCAATGTGTGTGAAAATAGTTGCTATGCCTCTGTGGCAAAAATAAAACAATCATAGAGTGCCACATTAGTTTTAAAAATTTAATGACACATTAATGTTTTTCTGAACTTGAAAGTCCTTTTAAAAGCAGCTTGGAGAAAGAAGAAAAGCAGCTTCCAGAGTGTTTCATTGACACTTTAAGTTATGCATTGTAAGTCCTGGAGGTGAAATGTTTTTAGCATTTATGGGAGCTCTGGGCTTCGTCCTCGTGCTGAGCCAGCTATTAATACATGACAGAAAGCATCTGTGATCTACTGCTCGCAGGGTTCAAGCCCCAAAGCATCCAGAAAGCCTGTGCATAATCCTTCACTCACACGGCTGATTGACCGCACCATACATAAGTCAATGTGATGTATATGCTCTGATGTGACAGGTCCAAAACATAATGTACTCTACAAATTATTTGAACTTAATTAGAAGAACAAGGGTCTTTTACATGACAATTTGCTTTTAGAAAAAGGCACAGGGCACTGAGAGAGATTAATGTCAGCATCAGTCATCATAAAACACAGAGACAAGATCTATTTTAAGGCTTGTGGATGTGAAGTACACATTAAAAATGGGATTATGCTACTGCTAATGGGAAAATGATTGCCATTCTACCTTCCCACTGAACCAGACTGGGGCATCATTATGAACAAAGCTCTTTACAGAGAGAGTAACAGCCCAATCTTCTGCTGGAAAATACCGATCCCGTTTCTTTGATGTCCCGGCCTATGAGTCTCCTTGTGAGTGCACAGGCAAGTACGGCGGTGCAGGACTGAGGCCAAGCAGCTGGCCCAAAGTCAGGCGGTAACAGACATTTCTGAATCATACAGCCTCCCCCACGCCCATGAATATTTCTACCCTGCACTGTTTTTTTTTGCTGGAAGATTGGATCAAAGTTGTCTAGCTGGAAAGAGACTTCATTCACTTCAGTCAGTACGGATATGTCTGGTTTAAACTTTATTTCGAGGAGAGCATTTTTTCACCACTTTGGTCCTTGAGTAATATGATTACGCTTTTTTATCTAGCAGCTTTTCCATGTTGGTGCAGTTTCTGCAATTAAGATGTCAAGCTGATAAGCAGGGAAATTATGTAAGTGGTGTCTATGGGAATTCTGACTAGATGAAAAAAAGGGAAAGAAAAAAGGTGTTATGATAATAGCTGGCAAAAGTAAGCACCTTTTAAGTAGAAAAGGGTGTTTCCCTTTGCCAGCTTGTCTCAGAGCACTGCATGAGAGAACAGCGTGTACTCTCCAATGGTTTGCCCAAGGAAAGCTTCAGGAATGTCTGCAGTGCAGCCTGTGAAGTGGCTCATCGCACTCCTGCCATGAGGACGCATCCCTGTGGTGCCTCTTGCCTTTCTCAGGCAGCTGAAGCTTTCGGTGGCGGGGTGGGTTTTCCCCTGTAAGAGAGAGCTCTCTATTGGGGAGCAGGTATTGGAAGACTGAGCCACTGAGGAATTTACCTTGCTCATGTCCCTGAAGTCACATTATGGAAACGCGGATGTGAGATCCCATGATCTAGAAAATGATTTTCCAAGCGATGGTCAGTCCTTGCACTTCAGGGGCGCTGACTCTATGATTTTCCCAAATGTGGGTAACTCAGCTGCATAATTTGGGGTGTGTGGGGGAGAGGGCAAACTCACACACACTATTCCTTGAAAACAAGCAGCTGATGTGCACAGCCATCACGTGCTTAGCTAAGTACGCTCCACACACTGCAATGCCAATGGAGGGGGACAGGGACACAGCCCCCTTAGCTCACCTAGAAAATCTGTGTCTGTTCTCACATGCTGGGAACATGTGTTTTTGAAACACCACGGCAGTACATCTGGGAACAGTGGGAACAGTCCACAACAGCAATTTCCTTTACTGGCTAGAATAACAATTATGGGGAATGGACATTCATATCCCAGGACTTGTTCGGGATTGACAAGAGAATTGTGGTCACTTTTACCATGTTTGGGCTATGGAAGGAATCCTTGATTTGCCTCCTTGCCTCTGCAAAACCACATCACACTTTTACGTTATTTTCACCAATTCCAGTTCATCGCAGTGCACAAGCAGAGCCTTTGGGTTGGGGATCGATAGAAAATGCACTAAAAAAATCACTGATACAATTCAAAACCTGGAATTAAAATAGGGAAAACATATAATTTGGACTTGGGAGTGTTCAGAGTGAAAATCGGGGTACTGTCACCCGTGTGTTCACGATGGCCTCTGTGTGAGCCAGAGGCTGTGACATTTGCAGACAAAAATGCACATCAATTGCAAATAGCACATTAGATCATTTTAATGTCCGCAGCTACACATTGCAATGGGCTGCAGCTTGCCCTAGTGACAATCCACTAGTCCAGTGGCATTCAGGTATCTTAGTCTTGCAAATGCGTTTTTCTCCAAATGGGTTGCTCAGCAGTAATGATTATTCAGAGGAAAAGTGGCAGACAGGGTCAGGCAGCAGCAGAATGAAAACTGAAAACTTGAAAGATGCTAGAGGAATATTTATGCAGAGCAATCTTCACTCTCACATTATGGTGCATAATGGGATCAGCAAAGCTAACGGAATTCACGCTGTGTGAACTTCCTCTGTGAGAACTCAGTTTAATCTGCACATAAGACTGACAACCCGTGAACACAGAGAAAACGTTCAATGGCATGTAAAAACTTCATTGAAATAATGTTTCTGACTATATCAATGTTCTGGCAATGACAGAATAAACATTTTTTTTTTTGTCCGGGCAGATTTTAAATCCACAGGCCACTTTTTTGAAATGGCATCCAAACATTGTCGCAGCAGACTTTGTTCTTTTGTTTCGCTGCTGATTTGGTATGTCCTACTGGCAACTGAAAAGCGTGCATGGGGATTGAGTAATGAGGACAAGGATTTCAGAACAGCCTGACACTGACCATCACTGAAGGGCTGGTGACCATGAGGAACCGACAGGCAAGTTTCTGCTCTGATATTGCAAGATTTGTCAGGGAGTACATTTCATTGTAAAACAAATAGCTGCTGGCTGACTTTGAAGCGTCTGTCTTATTTTGCAAGATTTTCCTCTCAAGAGGTCTAAAACTCGATCTCGGTGCACACGGGCACTGAAATCTATTCCTGTGCTGTAGGATCAGCACAAGACCCGTAGAGGAGTCTCCTCCTTTTGGAGGCTGCAGACTCACTGCACAGGTAGGTCTGCATTTCAATCGTTTCTCATATTTTTTTTTTTTTGTGAGCAGGTCACTACGAAGCTGAAGAAGCTATTACAGTCCATGGTTATGCACAAACGCCCAAATAATTGGTCACCTGTGGCTAACTGCCCATATATTTAGACTGTCATCTAAACTCTTTACAGGTATAGAGGGTCGTGAAAGCTTGCTTAGCAAAACCAAGTTGTCCCTTGACATTTCTACGATATACTGACATTCTTACTGATTTAAGTCTAGATTTAAATACCAGAAGGCCAGTTTTCCTCACCGTACTTCAGCACTTCTTTTTCTAAACTAGGGGCCCTGCTTCATCCCTGCACTTCACTGAACGCTTAAGCACACGTGTAATCCTTCCGAAATCAAGGGCATGTGAGAACACTCTACTGAATCTGGATCTCTGTGAGAAACTGCAAAACAATTCAATTCCAGTTATCCGAAATATCAGAATCCTCCAAAATACTCAGTGTAAGCACTATCTAGGAGTTTATGTCTTTTTTCTCCAGAATCTACATGTCTATCATCATTCAAGAGTGACCGACAACATGTCAGAAGCTTATCAGTTACAGAGATAACCAGCTACCCTGACTCCAGTTAAACGGGCGTATACAAAACGAACTTTAAAAGATGCAGAATCCAGCCCGTACCAGTGAACTGAACGTTCCCTCCTGCTGTTAATTTGTTCAGGAGGCCACATGCCACCCGCACGTACCGCACGGCGACCTTGCCTGGGCACAGCATCCATTTTGCGTGCAGCGCCTGCGCGGGGCCGTGCCCCTCAACCTTCCAAGGTCGGAGAGCGCAAAGCTGTGAGGCCAGGGCAGGGAGCTGTCTGCTGAGCCGTTCTCGGTCGCAACAGCCATTGCAATTAAAAGCATTTTTTTTTTTTAACGTAACAGTTCCTCTTTCAATATTTTCTTTACAAAGCGTTGCTCGAAGCCGTTGGGGTTTTGAGTTGGGGTTTTGAGTTTGGGTTTTTTCCCCCCTCTCCCTCCACGCGAAGGTGCCCTGCCGCCTCC
>VZSC01010954.1:0-27809 GCA_013398225.1 Steatornis caripensis | reverse complement strand
CAAATCTAATTTCAGATAAAATATATACTCAATGTACAATAAATGCATCAAGTCAGTAGTTTAAATGGTGTCCTGCTTTGACCCAATGCAGTATTCCATCCCACACACATCACGCTCAGTGCAGGGTTGAGGGATCACAAGAGTTACTCCCTCTCCCTTTATGGCCACGGTCCTGAGGACACTGATGAGCTCTAACGGCCCTAAGCAGCCTCACCTGGTGCTGCTGCCTGCACCCATGGTCCAGGAGCCCATTTCAGCCCAGCATGGGGCTGTCAGGGGGAGTCCTGGTGATGTGGCAGGATGCTGCTCTCCAGGTCTGCCCAGCTCCTTGCTCAGGCATCTGAGGAGGAATTTGTCAGGTTCTTCTGCCTCTGACCCTGATCTGTGCATTCCTGTATCCAGTTCCTGCCTGCTGCTGAGTACAGTCTGGGACTTTCCTGGGGTGTGTCCCACAGCGTCCGGGTGATGTATTAGTTATTGAGGAGGGGGGAGCTCAATATTGGTTTTGTATATATTTGTATATATTTCATTATTATTTTTCCTATTCTTATAATACATTATTATTGTAGTTAGATTAAAGCTATTTTAACTTTTCCAACCCACAAGCCTCTTTCCCTTTTCTCTTTCCCCCCTTTTGGGGAGGGAGGGGGTTAACAAAGAACATCTGTTGTCTGTTTAATAGCCAGCCCAGGATTAAACAGTGACAAATGGAAAGAAGCATCAGCTTTATATGTAAATACAGTTACATTGGCATATATTAAAAATAAAGTTTGATATCTGCTAGTGTTCCATAGTCACAAAAAGTGTGCTGGGGAAACTCGGAAGGCAGAAGCAGGAGCTGATTAGAAGGATGCTATGTCCTAATTTGTTCAAGCATTGGGTAACACCTCTGGAACTGTTAAAAGAGCTGACAGCCTCGAGGAGTAGTTTGACTCTTATATCTGTTTTCCAGCACCTCTTTTCTCGTGGTTGCCACACAGACTGAGCATCACAGAGGTGCGAGTCCAAGTGTAGTGAAGGTAGGAACTGTAAAGAAGGGAAGTGAAAGAAGAGTTTCTTCCCAAGAAATTTGCATCTTCCAGTTTTCACTGAGTTAGTGCCTTAGTTCACACTGATAGAAGGAAGTAAGCAGTTCTGTGTTCCAATCCACTGTAACTTAAATGCTTTAAAGCTTCTAAAAATCATTATTTTCTATTGCTTTTACGTTAAGGACAGGTAGCCTTCAGCGCATGAGCATTATCTTGTCCATATAAGCTGCGGTGTCAACTTGTAATTTACATACTAATTGCTTGTAGTCTTTAGCAGTAGAAAAGTTAACTGTCCACAATTCAAAGGATTTCTTAATTATAAAAGGAAAGTACCTCGTAGCCAATAATTATCTACTGCCAAGTGTGAAAACACATGTGAAATGAATGTTAACTGCTGGGAACAGAAGGAAGCTGATTTCTTTTGTGGCACTATGAGGCTTCTAGCATGAAAAAGAAAATCACTGTTTACGTATTCTGTTAACTTCCCATGTAATGGTATTTTCTGTGAGGTGATGGCATTCAAGAGAAACATAACTCTGGCGCTGTTAAGTCAGAGGTGGTGCAAGTTATATACAGAGGGACCATTCTCCACATAGGTTCCTGAGGGCTTGTTTCACCCCTTGCAGCTGGTGGGACTTTTCCAGTGTGCACACAGTCACCCTTCATGTTTCTGGGCAGCAGCAGAAGTTCTGTGGTTTTTAACCAGTCCCACCATCTGATCATCGCCTAATCCTTTCCTGTGTCATCACCTCACAAAGCCAGAATGAAGGAGTTAAGGCTTTTTAGCGGGGTAGATGTTTGTGTTTCTCTTGGATTTAACTGAAGGATTTCTCATGCAAGTCATAAATATGAAACTTCTTTAGATTTGCCCTTTTCCTGTGTAAGAGCGTCCAGCTGGTTTTGGTTTTGCTGTGTGCAGCTGCAGATATTTCCAAAGTTTGGGAAAGTGTAATAGCTTGGAGATCTTTGTCTAAAGAAGTTTATACTGACTTT
Source organism: Steatornis caripensis (assembly GCA_013398225.1). NCBI lineage: Eukaryota > Metazoa > Chordata > Aves > Caprimulgiformes > Steatornithidae > Steatornis > Steatornis caripensis. The sequence continues at coordinate 25,788 of VZSC01010954.1, read as the reverse complement.
TAATATGACACCTGCATAGTTTTAGTACTGCTGCTTCAAGATTTATCACAACAGTAAAGATAACTTTTTAGACTAGTCCTTCAACAAGAACATCTTCAGCCTTTATTATTTTTTATACATTGCTTAGTAAACTTTTAACTTTTATTTGCAGATGAATCCCACCTGTGTTTTTAATTTTCTTCTTAATCTTTGGCATACATTTTATTTTCATCTTCAACACTATTTATTGTAATGTAATGTATAGCTTCAGTCTTTGTAACTTCTGTCTAGCCAGTTTACTGTGACATGTCTTGCTGCACATGCTCTGTTATTTAAATACAACATTTTAGGTTGATTAAGGTATACAGTTCTTAAGGGCATCTGTTCAGGGATGCATGTATAATTTCTTTCCCGACAATGCTCGATTAAGTCCTCTTCTGAGACACCTGTATTGTATTTTCTTTACCTTTCTGTGCAGCCAATGCCTCTGGGCTGCTTTTCTGAAGGCTTTAATTATCGTGCTGTCTCTAAGACAATTACATAATTAAGTGGTTTTCATTTTCGTTCTGAATTTGGTAATTATAACTAAAACACCGAAAAGTGCATCAGCTGCAATATGAAGAAACTCACTTATTAAAAGAAAATGTATCTAGAAGAGAAACATGGTTGAGAAAATTCTACTAATAACCAATACATTAAATGAAAATTATAAAGAAATAGGGAGAACTGAGCTTACTGGACTCCTTCAGTCTGTTGCTTTAAATTATAAACTTCTTTTAGCTTTGAGGATCACAAAAATGTTATGCTCCAAGGAAAATTTATAAATGTAGTAGCTAAAAGAAACATTTCCCCAAGTACTGAAAAATAGAGTGCCAAAAGGACAGGTGTTTTATTGTTTCATAGTTTTCCATTTCTAGTATTTTAAAGATAGATTCTTTATGCGCTCTCCATAGTTCTAGCACTGCCCCAGTCACGTGTGTGTTTGTATACATATATACTTTTCATGTTTTATTGAAACAGATGGCATGTCTCATCTTTCAAGGCTCAGGCAGGGGGGGGGGGGCATAGGAAATGTGATAGGATTAAAATTACTTTGAAACGAGAAGACATCTTTCTCATATCCTATTTCTCATACACCTGCTAATCTTTCAGGCAAGCAGTGACAGTAAACACTCAGAAATAGGGAGTGTGTTTCAGTGTGGTGTTTGCAAAACCCTGCCCAGTTCTTTGAGTGTTCTTTGGTATTCAGTTCCTATGACTACCTGGTTTTCAAAAACAGAAGTCTAAAAGTTAGCAGCTGAGTTCCACTGAGCTCTACAGAAATACTCCTGCCAACCACGAAGGGAGGAGATTAGGCGTTTGTTTCAGTTCTGTTAGAAAACCTCTCCCCTTAATCCACCAAAGACACCTGAGGCTCAGTGCTTTTAAAAATCAGGTCATTTCTTAAAGCATGTAAACATGAGTTCAGAAGCCTGATTTTCAGCTCTTTGTTGTGAAAACATTAGACAAGCTTAATTTCTGCAGAAATACTACAAAGTCAGGGTTTCTAGAATTTAAGTTATGTATATGTGATCCAGGGAAGATTTGGAATGCTCTGAGTAAAATGCGTTTTTGTGTCCTCTGGAGTCTGTATATATCATATATATATGTATGAAACATTATCCATGTGACTGTGCAGTCCAGGACATGTGAGTGGAATGATAGTGATGTCTGTGGAATTCCAGATGAAAAAATGGCTTGAAGCAGTTAGAGGTCCTGATTCAGTCAGAAGTTTCACATACGGTTATGCTGCCAACATCAGTGGATGTTTAGGCAAGCATTTATGCTCTTTGATGAATTGCCACTCGGTCCTGCAGGAATGTCTGTTTGAATGCATGTTTGAGATACTTACGTTTTTATCACAGTAGTGGCTGTGAATATTTTTATTTTTAACATTTGTTTTAATACTTACTAAACGAATACAAGAGTTATGTAAAATGTACAAGGCGTCTTTATTTGAGGGCTCAGTCCTAACCTACTACTGGTAAAACAGATTTCCCAGAGCATGGGGTATTCTGTATTTGTGTCGGCATGCTTGTGCATAGAATTTGGTCAGAGAGAAAACCTGGACAGACAGTTGTTTGAAATTATCCTTTCCTCATGCAAATGTTAGCCATAGAATTGAGACCTTCGGAACACGTTTTGAAATATATTTTAAGAATCCAGTGATTCTAAACTATAAGTCATGTCCAGATTTATGGTAATAAAATGCAGAATGAAGAGCAAAGACTGCAATTTAGCATTTAAGTCAATTTCTGACCTACACTGAAAAACAGAGTGAAACCTATCCCAGTGGTCATGAGTGCCTAGCTTCTTAATTCTTCATGTTACCGAAGAAAGGATTAAGTGGGTCAGGGGTCTAATTTAGTAAAAGAGTTCCTGTTTTCCCAGAGGGTTCCAGGGACCTTCTTGGTGAATACTGGGTTATGTTGAGAGAAAAAGCATCAGAAACTTGAGCTGACGGAATGAAATGTGCATAGTCCAGAGCTGTGCGTCTCTAACTCTGAGTCACATGGCTTTGATAGTGGCCCATAGCTAATCTGTGGTGGTCTGTTAAAACACAAAATTGGTAGTGTTTTCAGTAACAAGTTTGGTGAGCAGGCTACATGGGAATCCAGGAGAAACATGAAAAGACTGGTGATTGTCCTTTGGATCCAAAACCTGTGAGTTCATCTGAAGGACTAAGGTCTTGAGTGTTTTTGGGTTGGTTTTTTTTGTAGGGCCCTAACCATGCAAGTGTCAGTCTGTATTTCATATCAGAAATGTAATAACCACAACCAAATGTTTCTCTAGTTTTTCCCATAGCCACATTTTACAGTTGTATCATAGTTTTTCTGGTAAAGCGTACTTTCAATATCATATATTTATTCAACTTTCACCAGCCCACATTTGCCACTCAACTTTTCAGTGAGCAGCCACTGCAGGCAGAGTGCCAAGAAGGTGTCAGTACTAATTCACATTTGAGAAGGCAGAAGATGCCGTAGACGTGTTAAGATTCATTATTGATCAGGACTTTGTCTCCACAAACTGAGGTTATTATTTTCACTGGAGTCAGGAGTCATACTGTTTTGATGAGGAAGTAACTGGACCTTATCCAGTTATTGATATTTCTGAAGTGATGATCTGGCTCTAAATCTGGCCGCAACGATGCATTGCTTCACTACACAGATCTTATTACGTGTGCCTGTCATTAATAGTGCTTCTGGCTTCGACTTCTGAATGCCCTGAATGCAGAGCCTAGTGGTTTTAGTTTTAATAGGTTTTGTGTGTAAGGCAGTTCATCCTTTTACTCTTGTATAATGTTGCCAGTGGATTGCTTACTATTCACAATCATGTGAGATAGTTGCTGCATGTGCAAAATGTGCTGCTTAGGGGAATTGTGCAGTACTGAAATACTCTTATATAAAAGGGTAATCTGCACTGTCCTTCACCACAAAAGTTCAGAATTTAATATTAAGATCAAAATGACATGTCGTCATCTTAAAAAATTCTAATTTTTCTTATTCATAAACATCTCTGTATGACTCACTCAACAGTATTATGGACTAGTAAGAATATCTACTGCAGCACAGAGGGTTCTGGAGTTGATGGTCCAAAGTTATTCTTTTCTTTGCTAGAGGTCGTATGAGTTGATTGAAGTATCACTGAGCTACAAAATGAGCAATGAAACCTGGATTTGGTCTGGTGTTTTTGGCTGCCGATAAGTGTGGCTCCCTCAGCTCATGCTGTGTGACAGCACCTGTAGCATTATCTTGTACTGTGGGAGTGCCCGCATTCCAGCAGAGCTCTGGCAGAGCAGCCGCTGCAAATCCACTAACACCCCCTGCACCGTGAGACTGAAACGCAACTTGAGCAAAGCCAAGAGAATGGAGATGGTCTGAACGTGCATGTTTGGTGTTTTTCCTTCTTTTAAATGAGGGTAAATTAATCCAGTTTAAAACTGGTTATTATTTATTTATTATTACTTTTTAATTAATAATAATTGGGTACATAATAACAAACTTCCCCCACTTTGGCTTTATTTTTCTCTAAAAGTACTGAAATATTCTTTAGATGAAACCTGAGCAAACTAAATTATAGCAATGCCGTTCTTCCCTGATTCTTGCACTTCACCGGCTGCAGAAATTAGAATATGGAAAAAATAAAAATCTAATACCAACGAGATAAAAGTAGCACAATGCACAAGGAGATAATTACATTGCTCAGCTGTCACAAGGCCAACATAAAAAATGAAGTGACTCATCTTCCTTCACATGCACAGCCTGCTCAAACATACATATATAATTATTTATTTGTATGGTTTTGATTCTTTAGCCAAATGTCACTACTTTATAATGTGGTTTAACCACTTAGGGATTTTGTTCAAAGTGTTCATTTGTAGTTTTATCTTTGAACCACAAAAAAGTGTTCTAGGCTCCAATGTAATTAAGTTGCATGCAAGTGTTGTGTATCATTAAATCTTACTTTGTATAAGTACATGAGTTCAAAGACAGCTCTCCTGCAAAGATAAGATGCGATATGCAGTAAACAAGGGCTGCTTTCTAGTGAAGGCATATTCCTTATCAAGCCAGTGAATCAAGCAAGGGTGTGCTCAAGACAAACATCAAGAAATCTTCATATAACATCGGAGATAAGTGGACAATTGACTTAGACCATTTCTTAAAAGAAAGGGACTAAGATTTATAAGTCACAAGTATGTTTCTAAGAGTTTTACCTATGATCTTGTGAACAAAATCTATAAAAATCTGCAAGATACAAAAATGCTGGAGAGGAAGAACAGTGGTATAAAACCTTTGAATGGTAATTGCTACTGATTTAAAAGTTTGACAAAATGCGATGCTTCCATTAGATGGAGACTCTGAAATAAGGAAGAAGGATTTTCTGGGATGGAGGTGTAAATATACTTTTGTAGTGAGTTTTTATGTAATCCTCAAGCTGAACAGTCTAACAGTTTTGCCTCATAGAACTTCATGTAAAATTTAAGGCTGAGCAAGTAGTATTCATGCTAATTTAGCTTTTTTTTCCTGGCTGGGAGTCATTCCTGGTTGTTGGACAGTGTGTTAGTGGTTCATGTTTGCTAAAGTTACTTGGATGAATTTGAATTTTCAACTTTTGGAGACATGAGAGGTCTTTGAGGAGAGTCAGAGAGCACTCTAGCAGTATCAGCTTCACATACTTACTGACAGCTGAAGCAGTGCAGCTCACTTCTTGTTTCATGGGTGGTGGCATGGCAGGGTTATGGAAGAGGAAGACCTTCTCCCTGCATTGTTTTTTCCAAGAGATGTGATGCTGGGATTTCTGTACAAGGTAGTAGATAATGGGTCACCATCATGTGAACCTGGAGAGGTGAGACTGAGTCCTGGGTCTGTGAGTAACCCTGTGTATTACACAGGGTAATTACACATTTTACTTTACTGATCTTCTGTTACCACTCTTACACTTTGCTTGTCTACTTTTATAGGAATACATCCAGGAAAGAGATGGATTCTGGCTTTGTGTTTGTTGAGACCCACTAAGGTTCTTTAAAATGTTTGAAAATCATATTCTGGCGATTTCAAAAAACTAACTCAAGTCATAAAGACAGCTTGTGTTCTCCACAGCTTGGTGGATTTTACAAATACTTGTTCTTGATTTGATTGGCTTACTTTCTAATCAATGCAATCGTGTTCCCATCGTAAGTGACCTGTGTTAATTTCACAGTAAATAGAAACAAAACACTTAGGAAGAAAGACTCCAAGGTCGTTAAAATACTTTTGCATAATGGCTCAAAAGCTTAGTTTTGCACGATCCGTTCTCCTTTCAGTCCCGTCATGGAAACTGATTGTATTCACAGTGCCATCAGCATCTTTATGTGGAACAAAGGTCTTCTGAAAGTTGCTTGTGTTAAATCTGCAGGGATTTGCTTGGTTTTTTGGAGAAGGCACAGAAAAAGGCATTTGGAGTTGAAAGTGGAGATTACCTACTCTGTGTCTGATACTGAAAGCAAATACAAACTCAAATCACACTTTCCCTTAACTTCTATATCCTCTGTGTGTGTCTTAGTACTAGCTGCTACAGCTGTTTTTTTGGCCAATTTTTTTCTTTTATTTCACATCATTGCAATTAATGGGAGTTATTTGGGGCTTGCTGCAGCACCAGGGCACAACTGCTGTTTCAGGAAGAAGTCCTTCAATGAAGCATCCATTGAAATGTGACTTTAAGCCTAAAGGAATACATCTGGTGGAGTGCTTGCTCCTGAATTAATATTTTGGAGGGCATACTATTGATGCCATCAGTGCCTTCAGGCTCAGCGCCTGCTGCTTGCTTGCTCATTTGGAGGATTAGCATCTGAAGAGATTCTTTCGGACACGTGCCCCTTAACATGTGTGATGAAGGTCAAAAATCTACCTCTGCTGTGCCTTCTCTGCATGATCCAGTGGAGGCTTTTCAACAGAAAACCAGTTGTGCAAAGTTAGCAGGGAGAGTTTCCAGTGTCTGCTGATCTCTGCCATCCCCTGACGTTTCTGAAGGCAACATGGTTGGATGTGTCCTGTCACATGCTCTGTTTCCAGTCCCAGAGCTCTCCTTTGAGGTGGCGTACAAGGTAGCTGTGGTCTGCAAAGCCCTGTGGGACTGTCAGTAGGCAGTGATGGTGGCTGGATGTTGGAAGTAATTGGTGCTGAGACTTTCTATTAATCTTGATCCATAGCTGAGAGGGTGTAAGACCTCACTTCTGGCAAAGAAAACACTGCTCCGTCTTACAAAAAAAGGGAACAAAAATACTTCGAGTTGAGATATAGATCGTATTTCTCTCCCATCTGGGTTACTCATTTGCAGGGGAGGGCAGAGTCCATGATCATGGATCTTGAGTTTGAGAGGAATGAGGAATCCCTCTTGAACGAAGTGGTCTGCAGGGTGAGGAAGAATGATACAGAAGGCTGAGGGATAGGCTTGGAATTCTAGCTGTAAGCTAAGACTGAAGCTCAGATTATGATTTAAGTCTTAAAGCAAAATCAGATTTTGTTTGTTTGTTTTCTTTTTTTTCTGAAAGGGAATATTGGATTTGGTACTACTGGGTCTGTAAGTTAGGTTTTGCAAGACCTACCTTAAGAGTACAGAGAAGTTTTAAAAATGAAATTGACAGAAAAGCTTGCCATTTTCAATACACATTTCTAAAGATCACCTGTAGGCAAGCAATGAAAAGGCATTTGAGTCAGATGACAAAAAAAAATTGTTGATGAGATTCTTTTATGGTGTCCTTGTGCCACCTCAGAGTTTTTGTTGTATTCCTAAAACCTCTTCAGTTACCTTTCTGTAATGATGAATTTGAGGGCATGATATTGCCTTTACATCTGTCTTGTCCTTCAGTTCTGTTGTAATAATGTGTGTTCCAAAGTTCAGTTTAATGTCTGTAAGGTTTCTGAAAAAGAGAAACAAGTAGGAAGACAAGAAAATAACACCAACCGTTAATTGAAATTAGCTGTAGAATCACTACATGGGGCAACATGAGTGCAGAATGAAATCAGGAAACTTACGGGAAGGAGAAGGATCGCAGAGAAAGAAAAAGGAGGGGGTTCATGTGTGATGTCCATTTGTATTACATACAAGAGGTTTTCCTAGTGTAACCAACACTAGTTTTCTCGACAGCCACATGTTTCACATTACAAAATGCACTGTTCAGCACTTGGAATTAGCCAGGCAATCTCAGTTTTCTTATGCTGAGTGTCTGCTGCAAACTGAGGGTTTTCTTCTTTTCTTCAAGTGGTTTAGCTGTTTTTGTGAGAGCTGTTCATTTTGCCTTGTGTTTAAAAATCCATCTGTACTCGGCCATGCTATAAACCAGGTAAAATTGTCTACTTTCTCTGCTGAGCCCTGGCAGAAGTTAAAGCTGAGGTATGTGGGATGTTTAAACATATTTCTTGTTCTCTCTGCTTTGCCCTGTAACCCGTGCACGTAGGAAGAAAGCCATTCGAGTTGGATGCCAATGGCACAGAGATCTGATCTAAACTAATTGGAGTGAAGAACGTGAAATAAAGAAATTGAGACTAGATGTTGTTGGTGCTGCAAAGAAAGGCTGGTCTTGAAGGCTGGCCCTTGCTGAGAAGGGAAAGGCAGACTGGTAATTGGGGAGGAAATTAAGTAATACTAGAAGTCAACAATGAGGAGAAATGGATATCACGCAGATCAGCGGTTGATGGAAAACGAAGGTGAACATGTACTTGAAATTGGGAAAGTAATGCCTGAACCCCCTGAATTAAGGTGTCTCATGTTTCCTGAAACCTTGTGAGCTTGAGATTGTACTGTTAATGACCTTTTAAGGCAGTTAAGTGAGCATAGCCGTCCCCACACACACACACACACACACACTTCAGAAGAGCCATGTTTTGTGGTTTTCACCCTTGTGTACGTGCATTGCATCTTAACTGTCCATTTCCATCAGTCAAGCTGTACAACTTGGAGTGATCTTCCCTACTGTATCACACAGCTGAGAGTAAAGAAAATACTCTTAATTGTTGGCAGTAGTAAGAGTGCTACAGGATAGTGCTTTAACAGAAGTATTCCTTCTTTCTCCATTGTGCGTTTCTGTAGAAATCTGGTAATACCTGCTAAAGTTTAATATAATTTAAAAATGCTATTAAAAAAATCATCAGCAGTACAATTTGAAAAGAAACCTAAATGATTTAAAAAGAAGGGGGAAAGAAATGTCATAGGAGTCTTTTAATAAGATCAAATAAAATATAATGACTAATAGAGATACAAATGTCATGAACTTTTCTGGCTACAGAACTCCATAAGCAGTTCAGAAGCAGTTGATGTAATGTGTTTGGTTCGTTCATGTTAATAAAGACATCATTTGTTTTACTACTAGGATTTTTTTCATCAGCTCAAATATGCCTTTTTTTTTTTTTTTTACTTTCTTTCACATGCTTTAATTGCTGAAGGGTATCTCAAATGTTCCATTCTTCCAAAGAGGAGAAAAAGTCTTTAGAAATAAATTCTCATTTCTTTCAATGACAGTATTTGAAAAACCTGGGTACTCTGGGACAGGAAAGTTAAAAACCCAAGACCTCACTATGTTTCTTTCACATGAATTCAGTCATCTGTCATATACAAGAAGGGAGTCCTGAATTCACAGAGTTGAAAAAAGGCCAATTTGAGAAACTCTGGCTTACTGACCTACTTTCAGATAGTATCTTCTCAAATATAGCTTTAATCCATTTGTTTAGTGCACTATCCTTGAAATAAAGAGCTGAAGAATAAGTAATTCATTTCTGTACAAAAAGTACTTGATGTTCCCCTAGCTTTCCCTACAATATTCAATCACTTTAATCTTTTGCCACTGTTCCCTAGTGTTTATTTCACAGTTTAATGCAGATACTGCTGAAGTCATCAGAATTCACCAATAAAAAACCTTCTTTAAAGCAGCACATTTTACTCACAGCACTGAATATCCCCTTCATTCTCCAGGTGGACACGTTACTGAACTTCTTCCACAGCCTTTTCTAGCCCAAACCTCAAACGGTTTCTCACAAAACCACTGATGACCCAGTGGTTCAAACACAGGGCTAGTAAGCTCTGCCTGGTTTATGGTAACTAACTGCCTCATCTTCCTGATGACATCACTGATAAAAGAATTGCTGCTCATTTTAAAACGCATACAAGACCTTTTTTTGTAAAAGTAATCCATGTTCTTTACCTACCTCCTGCGCAGCTTTCCAGTGGAAGTGTCAGGCAGGAGTCATCTACATGCCCCGTATACAGGTTCCACTTCTACCGTGGGCTTCCTGATGCCTCTTGGTTGAGCCTTGTTTAATAAAGCTGTTTAATACTCACTGGTTTATTTGGACAATGGAAAGGGTAACCAATCCTTCCCCTTGCCTTTTGATTCTTTTGTCTTCTCTGGTTATACTGAAGGCTCTTTGCAGCAGGCATCATCTCTTGTAAATGTCTCTGACTTTAGCTCTGGTCTCTATTGTGGTTTTTAGCGACTTAGGGCTAGAAATGTCATTTTTTATCTTTTCTGAATCAAAACGTAATGTGCTAAGCTCAGAGGTGCTACCATACCAAGAAAATACCTCCAGATAGCAAATGATTCAGCCACAGTGAGCTAAAAGCATATTGTACAGCAATCTCATCCTTCTCTTTGAAGAAATCAATATGTCTGTGCTTTGTGACCTAGTGACATGTTTTTGCCTCTTTCATATTGAGCCTAGAGTATACGAAATATGAACAGTATCTTTCTCAGTCTTGAAAGGTCTTTTAATACATCCAGAGACAAAAATAACATTGTTCACAGTGGCCTTGGTGCTTGTTAGGGTGAGGAAAAAATCTGTGTAATTCCAGCTACCAACACTACTGCAAGAAAATAAGAGAAAGGCAATGTTGTGTATGAATCTTATTGAATTGCAAACTGCTTTCTCAGCAATCAGGGCTGTACGCTGATGCGAATCAGATGCTTACATAAAGCTGTTATGCAAGGAGGGTGACAAGAGCTGCAGTGATTAAGATACCCTTTGTGTGTTCATACTGTGTTGTCCTTTCACTTAGAAAAAAACCACTGACAAATTAACTGCTTGAAATAGACCATTCTAAAGCAGCTCAGAGTCAAACACATCTCTGTAAAGTGCTGACTTTTCACCTAATTCTTTTTTTTTATCCTCCAAGGTGCTTCGTGGGGCATAGCAAGATGAACAACCCCTTTGCCATGCTGCATCTTGTGACGGCGCTCTCTTCTCAGATGCACATGCGTGTGCTGTGCAGAGCAGCACATGGCTAAGATTAGGATGTGGTCTTTAGCTGACATTCTGATGAAAAGGCAGCTTCTAATTTAAGACATGTGGTCTGCATCACTAGACACCCTGACTAATACAAATCATAGCATTTGTGTATGGTCTTGCAGTAGCTGTTTTCCAATAGAACTGTGTCAGGAACTGGATTAAATCTGATCTTTATTCTTTTACTTATTATCAAAACAAGCATATATACTAAACGCATCTAATACTGGTTTAAATGTCTATAGAGATTTTTTTTCCTCTTATTTGTCTTCCTCCACCATTATCCCTTTGCAAAGTTCTCTGGCAGATGAGCTGAAAAGCATATCAAATAGTAAAGGTTTTGTTGAAAATCAGTTTGTTTAGAACTGATAAATGTGATATCCTAATGGAAAAAGTATTTGCAGAATTTTGTGTGTCTGTATCCAACTGCAGTGTAAAAATGCAGTGTGAATTTTTTACGTTTCAGATATTCAGTGGTATCAATGAACTGCTTGTGCAGAGTCAAAAGACCAAGGAATGGTGACAGAGATGGTAGAACTACTGTAGTCAGCTAATTAGAGATATAAAGATATCTCCTAGTAACTCTTTTTCATTTCTAGATGACATACATAAACATCAAAGCTAGTTCAAATGGCCTGAATCATTTTGAACTGATTATTTTCTCCATGTTTCTTGGATTAATTTTACCATGGTATAAGATAAAGCAAGTAACATTTCATGCGAATGAATTCAGATAAAGTGAGTAGGGAATTGAAATAAAAGCTTATTTGCAGCTTTGTGATAATAGCAGAAACAAAATGGAATATATTGAGTTTGGGGAGAAAAACATTGAGAACATTTTTATGCTAAAAAAGAATGTTTGTAATGTTATTAATCTGTAGATATTTTCTTAAATTCCTTTTGAGTACTCCTTTCCAATAAAATTATTTTTACAGCAATGTGAAATTGCTGTGCAAATAGTATATCTCAGGCCAAGTCATGAGCAAGGCAAAATGTGAGGTGGTAAAGAAGAAAACATCAGTAATTTGGGTTATCTCCTTTTCCCTCCTCCGTGTTTCTCCTGGGATCACCGAAAACAAGAGTGCAGAGTCCTTTTGCTGCAAAGAGTGATAAATGAAGCACCGGTAGCTGTACCAAGCCGGGAAAGGAAACCAGAGGAAGACAAAAGAAAAAACAATGGTTGAAAGAGTACCAGATATATTTGTCCAAAAGTTTATACTATCCATATGGCGATGGTACAGTATTGCTATTATTTGCATCATACCTGTAGGTTTCAGCTGAGATCCTGCTGTGTTGGCTGTTATAAAACCACACAGAAATGAGATTCTGTATTTAAAATATTCTGAACATTTGAGACAAAGAGGGTTCGGAAGAAGAGCAGGTGCCTAACATACCTTAGATTCTGGTTTTGATTGTGGTACTGATCTGGTTTTGATTGTGGTCTGACTGCTGGCCAGAAACAATGTATTTTAAGTGTCTGTTTACATATAAAATCGTTCACCCTGTGTCAGAATTCAAATCTGTGGCAGAGCCAGAAATAGATCCAGGTCACCTCAGAAACTAGTTTATTTTCTTATCCTGAGGTTAACTTATTGTCCTGGTTTGGGCCAGGACAGAACCGATTTTCTTCTAGTAACTTTGCTTTTTAGTTCAGTCTCTTCTGAGAAGCTGCACTCTCTGAAATTAACTGCATGTTTTTCCAGACAGTAGCTGCTTCTAGCAGTGATAAGGCTTGGTGTTTATAGTTAGTGCTGGAACATCAGAAGCAATGGTATGCAGAAAGGCCCTTGCTTATAGTTATCCCTATGGAGACCAAGGTCGATGCTTGCTTCTGCTAACTTTCTTGTGCGCCGGAACTGAAAGAGCAGAGAAGTCGTCACCCTTGCGACCCTGCGGTGGGGAGGAGCGGGTCGGACAGGTGACCCAAAACTGACCAAAGGGAGTATTCCATCCCATACGCGTCATACTCGGTATAAAGCAGAGGGATCACGAGGGTCTCGCTCTCTTCTTCTATGGCCGGCATCCGAGGAGGACTCTGTCTGATTCTTCTGCCTTCGATCCCGATCCGTGCATTCCTGAATCCAGCTCCTGCCTGCTGCTGCTGAGTACAGTCCGGGACTTTCCTGGGGCGTGCCCCGCAGCGTCCGGGTGACGTATTCGTCATCAGTGGGGGGGAGCTCGATATCGGTTTTGTACATATTTGTATATTTGTATATATTTCATTATTATTATTATTCATTATTATTGTAGTTAGATTAAAGCTGTTTTAACTTTTCTAACCCATAAGTCTCTTTCCCTTTTCTCTTTCCCCCCCCACTTTGGGGAGGGAGGGGGTTAACAAAGAGCGTCTGTCGTTCGCTTAACAGCCAGCCCAGCTTTAAACCGTGACACTTATTATATATAATGTAGTGATAAATTAGTTGAATGAAATCCTCTTCCATCTCCCTTCCTTGTAACTAGTTGGTGACATTAATTGTATTTCTACATTATCTGACTTTCCATATTTATTGCAGTATATTAACACTCATCCCAGAGAATTTAATCTCTGCCCCACAGACAACTCTGTGCAAAATACTAAAAAAAACCCCCACTATTAAGAAGAAGCAAATAAAAAGAACTTGGTACCAGCTGTCTGATCTTATTCAAATGCATCCTCTAACTCGGAATGCCATAAATAAGAAAAAAAATCACTGATGTGAATTACGTTATGTCTTTCAAGCCTGCTGCTATTATAAATGAAACTTGGATGGAAGAGACTCAAAATCAAAGGAATTAAAGACATTCCACCCTCCTCTGATCTTCTAATACAATCACAGATCTAAATTAATTGGGGCATTTTAATGTAGCATTTGTCTATTTTTGTATTTAGTAAAATATGAAAAATAGATTTGCATTGTTACATGAAACAGGCAACATGTTCAATAGCAGGGTGCGTCTTAACATAAGGTTCTATTGTGTGTAGCTGCTCTTTCAGTATTGCCAGATATTATAAATATTTTCATGTCCTGAGTGGATGAAAACTCAGTCCCTGTCTACCTGGAATATATTGGAAAATGAGGAAACACAAGGCGTTTCTGTGTACATTGTCTGGAAATGGGAGGTAACAAAATAGCGAGGGCATGGCAAAAATGCTATTTCTGTATTCGCTTTGCAAGGCTGTGTTCCTTCCAACGGGGATAGGGAGGTTGCCCTGAGAGGAGACCAAACTCAGAGACTGGAGGGGAGCCCTGCTGTCTTACAGAGCCAGATGAGCCAAAATCAAGTCCTATTTGTTGTCACTTATTCAAGCTGGGTATCTCGGATGGAGCTGAGCCGTGAACAGGAGAGGAGACGTCGTGACTACAGATTATGACGCTTGGTTCTTAAGGAAATCCCTTATTTTTACAGTCCTCCTTTTGCTTTCCGTTTGGAAAATCAAGATGCGATATTTTGCTTCAGATTTCACTAATTCAGATCAAACACACAAAAAAGGTTTTGCTTTAAATTCAGGCTGCTTCAGCGTCAGGCTTTGTGAGCCAGGGATTTAACACGCAAACTGGGATTAAGGAAGATGTTTTGGAGTGGTCTCTGGGAATGATACTTCCTGAGCTTATTTGTTTGCAGACAAAACCCTATCATGCATGCATTTTGTCATGACGCTGCTGTCAGTGATATAGCAATGATTGGCAAGAGGTTTTCTGTTTTTCAGGAAAACTTCTACCCTAAAAATGGATTATTTTTTTCTCTATTTTCCTCACGCTTTCAGAATATCGTAAAATGGGTTCTAGTTTTTGATGTGTTTTTCTGTTCCTATTACGCTCACTGTCCCCAAAATGAGTCTGTAATGAGAGTCACTGCTGTTGTGGTGTTGCTATAACTCATTATCCACAGACAGAAACTGACCATGCCACAAGACTAGTCCGTTCCCATCCAAACACATCCAGCTGTATCGTGAATGGGAGATGGCAGCATGTTTGCTCATTCAGTCTGTGACAGGAATGGTAGGAATAGGACAAGGGCAATTCTGTTTCCTTCTAGGGGTATGTTTGATAAGTGTTGAGTCCTCAAACAACAGCTGGTTTATAGACCTTTTTCTACTTGCCCATCTTTTTAACCAAAATATTAACCAGAGCTAAAACTAAATACACTTTTCTTTTCACTACGGCTTGATCCTACAAGAAACTGGCAGACTTCTTGTAAGTGAAGGTGACAGAGAGCGTACAGAAAAGACACCCAGGACTTGGGAATAATTCAGAAACAATATGTAAATCTGCCCCATCTTCTCATCAATATCATGTTGGCAAAGTGTGTTGGTCTTGTTCACGGTAAGAATAGTCAAAGTAGGATTGAAAAAGAACGCGTTCTTGGTCCGTTGTATCAACGCTATTGGTAAGGATTTTTGTATGTCTGCACCATCCCCAGATCGTTAAGTTCCAGTTTGAAAATTTCTCTGAGGCCACACCTTTGGAACAAATTTATGTTATTAATTTATAGTTGCAGCTACTTCTAAAATGCTGTCCTACATTTTTTTATTCCTTGCTAATACTTGGTGACAGTCCTATCCACATACCTTGGCTCTGCTCCCTGCGTGTTTCTGTGTTGTTCTTTCAAAAGCATTGCATAAAATGAGTTGATAAAAAGACATACTGTTGATAATAAGCATACATGCTTCAGGCTTCGTGATTTTAAGATGTCATGCTTACACAGAGAGCATTGTCGGTTAGAAGTCAGCAGTCTCAATAACCCGTGATAGCTTTGTTTACTCAAGGGCACACCATAAGCTCTAATTTCATTTCCCAGCCAAACGCTCCTTTGCTGAAACCCACAGTATCCCGTCATGCACTCAGGCTGCCATTCACCTCACAGGCATTGTTTTGGCACATATTTTCCGTAACATAAATTTGCATCTCATGCCAGCCCAAACCAAAAAATATTCTGTGAATCAGGGGAACAATTATTTCGTGATTTTGGCCTTCGGTCAGTTAGCCTTGAAATAATGTGTTTCTGTTGCTCTGGATCGAGAGAGCTCAGTAAGTGCTGTGCTCTGAGATGTTGAGAATGGCAGTGGGACACTGGAATAGCCAGATTTTCAGAACTGCAGAGACCGTCCTTGCACCAACACACACTGAAGGGCAGGAGAACCTCAGAATTTGTTGTGGGTGGAGTGAATTGTGTGGAATAATTTTCGTAAAGGACTTGTGCACAGAAGAATATTCTCACATCTGGTGGAGAGAGAGGGGAAGGAAAAACAGAAATTGAGCAATAAAGTACTTTGTTTCGTCCCCTTTCCTATTTTCAGGATAAAATAGAGCAGCCAGAAGTAAAAAAAAAAGGTGAGAAAAAAATGCACTTTTCTACCCTTTTGTACTATGTAGGTTTCAGTCCATGCATGGGATTGTCCCTCCCGTGCCTGTTCTGGTAATTCCTTCAGTCAAGTCAGAAGCCGTCTGGAGTTTCAAACATTTTGGTGGAAAATATTTTGTGTCATTCGCATAACTGCACTAAAATAGGTTCCAGGATGGTTTTGGCACCCCAGCTTCAAGGAACTGTAAAGAGGTATGTGGCAATTAAAAAATTAGCAGAGTTATCTGAACTTTGTGAACCTCAGCTGATGTTTAGTTTGGGTTCAGACCAAGTTTTGGGCAAAGATACGAAGGATTCTTATTTAGTAAGAGCAGGTTTTATGCTCCTTGTAATTTGGACTTTGACTGGAGCTGTTTTGCATTTGAGTTATGTTAGATGTGTATATTAAATAAATATTAAGGTTATGAATTTTGGCAATCTTGATCATGTCTTATGTTTCAAGGTATTTTGTAGTACGTCATTTTCATAACTACTTTTTAATTTTGTTAACTGCTAGAGGAATTATTTAGGGATTTTTTTTCCCCCCTTAATTTTATTAAGCTGCAAAATAATTACTTTCCTTCCCTCTAAGAAAATTGGAAGAGCAGGGAAAAGTCTGTTCTCGTACTCAGGTTCTGTAGTGAGAGAAGCGGCGAGAGTCTGCCCATGGTTCTCCTTGAGGACATGACAGCTGGTCACTTAAGTAATGGATGACCTCTTTCTTGGAGATGCTTCACAATTATGTTTTAGGAGCACATTTGCCTACATTTGTGTTTTAGGAGCACAACTTTGCCTGTTTTGGCGAGCCTCTCAGTTTCTTGCTTTGTGTTTGTATCTCTGGTACAAGTTTTCCCTCTTAGAAGCTTCTTTTCAGTGTTGAATGTAACGGACCATCTTGTAACACTTCTGCTATTTGCAAGCAAAACAGAATCGAGCAGTACTAGGGAACCAAAGCAGTGTCCCAGGGCAGTTGTGAGTGGCACAGTGACCACCTGTCCTCCTAACCCACTGGGCATGCTGCAATTGCGGCTGTTGCATAGCCTATGTCTTTCAACACGTTCTCTCCCTGTTTTCTCTGAAAGACTGTGATTTGCCCCCTTTATTACTGCCCAGCTCCTGGCCTCTTTTTCTGGACTGTGAGTGAAGCTGAGCCTCATTTTGTGATGTAGTAATTTGCCTACACTCTTTTTGATTAGAAATCACGGTCTTGGCTCTGCTATTTGCTGAGTCTCATTGCCGTTTCTATCTTTTTTTTTCCTACTTTATCTTTTTTATTTGTGTTCTCACTAGAAGTTCCAGATGATACTGGGGTCACTGTGCAGTGATGTGGGTCTTCACATACACAGTTGGAGTGGGACCCTTCCCCACTGAGCTTAGAATTCAATGCCCATTTTTGTCATCCTGTTGAGTTTGGCTTTATGCACATACATAAATGTACCAAGAGACATTACCTGCCCAAAAAGCATACAATGCAAGCAGATGTGCAAAACAGAAGAAATCCAGAAAGAGATAAGCAAATGAGGTGGCTCACTCCATTGCAGAAAATAGTCGTATTTATTCCTTTATATCTCTGTTTTGGGCTATTTCCATTTAATTGCTTCCTTTCAATATCTTAAACTGAGTTTGGAGTCTATGTCAGGGGATCCTGAATTGCAGGATAGAAACCACTAATGGTGCTTAAAGATTATTCAACTTTCTTCCACAAATCTGTATGGCTGAGAACTAGTCTTTTCTTGCCAGCAAGACCTATTATATTAAATGGCAAAGTTGAGCAAGGTGTCAGTATCTGGTATATAAACAAACAGCTTCTGCAGATTGGACAATTAAAAAGCTCAAATTCTGTCTTTCCAAGCTATTGGAGAAGCTGTTGTTCTTTTTAAATGAGGATGTCCTACCAAATATGATCAAAAGCCAAGGTAACCTGGTATCCTGACAGTGATGGGGTACATAGCAGCTGCCTGCCAAAGAACAGAGCTAGAGAGGACTTGCCTCCTGCCATGGAGTGCTCTCCCAGGCCCCAAGAACTCTGTGTGTCTTTGCATTCCCATGGCTTGCCACTGCCAACTAAATGGCCAGATATTACTGTGGTAGATTTAGATAGAGAACATGGAGATGAATTTGGCTGTCCATGCAGTAGAGCTGGGAGAACAGTTCATTGGAACACTTGTTTCATTGCAAAGATGACCAGCATAGGCAAACTTCTCAGTGAAAGCCCTCCTGGGCATAAGCCATGGCATTCAGTATCACGTCCTCTTCCTTTCAGGAGGGAAAGGCTTTTGGAAAGTCACCCCGCTTCCAGTCACTTCCAGTCAGGCAAGCACCAGGAGCTGATCTGTGCAATACGTTTGAAGATCCCCTCTGTCCTTGAGCACACCCACGGCAGTGCTCTGTTCTTGGAAGCTGATCGCAGGTAGCCCAGCGAGGGAGGTGTGCTGAGGACAGGGCATCTCATTCCTCTGCCATCAGTAAGACAGAAATGTGCTTGCTCCGTTTGGGGATGATGAGTGACCTCACAGTCTCTTCTTGAGCTGGACTGTTTTATGAGCATCACAGCACACCGATGCAGTGCCTTATACATCAGAGTGTGAAAATAAACATGAGTTGGGAGGGCATGCATTTAATGCACGCTGTGCTTCACTGTCTTCAAAAGCTATTGCTTTGCTCACTGAATTGCTGGCAGTTAGAACGTTAATCTATTTCAGCAATAACACTGACAACAAGAAGAGGTTAAAAAAGACTAAATCAGCACAATGCTGGGCTAATCTTGAATCTTTCCATAAAACATAAACCTAATTCCTCTACCTGGTAGGGAGACCAAAGCTTGGCTGTGTGTCACAGCTCACTGGATGTGACATTCTGAAAAAAGCATCCGCTCTGCTCCTAGCAATGATTTTCAAAAACAATTTGCACTTTATCTCTGTGACACCAAGAGATCACACATCAGCCAACACAGTCAAGTATCAGGAGTGAATCAGTGGCTGGCCTACCTCCCAAGGTCTGTCCCCTGGTTTTATTACTGCTGACAGTGGAGCCAGCAGTTAAAAGGCAGCGTGAGATGACCAATTTGTAGATAACACTAGGGTTTGCATGCTAGCTGAGCCTACTGGGGCACGATTTCTTTATAGTGATGATAGTATCAAAGAAATTCCAGCACAAAATTGCTAAGAGTTTACCCAGTTTTGTCTGCCATTTGAAGCCCCACAAATGTTTTCTTAAACAGCAGGATATAAACCAGCAACAATAAGAATAACAAAACCAGTATCTGTATACAAAATACAGCAAGAAGCAACGTCTTGAGAAAAACGTGCTTTTTAGCAACTAGAAGCAAAAACCCAACATAAACACGTGAAGCGGGTATAAGACATGTGGCACTGGGATATAGATTTTCCATCCTCTTTAGGGAAGGCCACACATATTGTCTGTGAATGGGAAGCAGCTGGGAGGTAATCTTTATCAGCCCGAAATGTATACTGGCAATCTTCAGAGCAAGCTATATTTTGCAAATTACAGTACTTGCACTGCCAAGTGGAAAGATGTTTAATGAGAAGAGTTCAATAATGGAAGAATTTTAAAATAAAAATAAAAGATCCATTCTTGGCTCATTATTCTCTGATATGGGAACATAAATACTTCTTAAGGATAGTTGAAGACTGTCCCTACTCGAACAATTCTGGCTGAGTGGCCTTATGTGGTCCTATTGAAATCAGCAGTAAATCCACTGACGTAATGTAATTCCTTTACATAGTCTTCCATCAGCTCATCTGAGTATGAATTTCTGTCAAAAATCCTGTTATTTCAACTGCTTTTTTCTTAATTTACTGCATTTTGTAACTCTCCATAATGTGGTCACCTTTGCTTCCCACTTGCTCTGCAGTCTAGTCTTTTTGCTTCTAAAGACTTAAAAATATTCTGGAGTCCTAATCCTAAATAACTGTGAGCATTAGTGGGCAAAGACGTGTCATTCAAACATTAGTACAAACTTACTCAGTCTCTTGCTGGCCATGACGTGAGAGCTCGTTTTAGTCCCACATGTTTTAGGTGGTTGAATAATGAGTGTATGAATTAGCAGTGCTTCAGTGTTGGCTCTTCGTTACAAATCAGATGAAGAATGTGCAGCCAGGATGAATACATTAAAGGAAGACCTACAAAATCACTCAGCTTTTTAAAAATACCTTGGAGTACAGTGCTATAGTTTCAGTAGACTCTTTCCAGTTTGGTGTGAGTTGTGTCATTTAGAGTTCAAGGAGAAAGATGCCTCTGCATGTTAGTGCAGCTGCTTTTCCTAAATATGGAAATGTGAAGGATCTAAGGTGAAAGTGTCTGTCACTCTTCTCTCCACAAGCCCTTTATGTGTTTATCATAACCTGGCTTTAGCAGGAATGGCTTTAAAATAGTGCTTGCAAACACACAAATAAAGGGTGGCTGTGACTGCAGGTGGCGGAGCCTTTGGATGATTTATTGAAGAGGAGTCCGGGCAAGTTTGTGGCTTGCTTGTGATATTACACAAAGCTGGACAAGCTGAAGAGGGTGTAGAACAGTTATGGACTATTCGTGAAGAGTTGGGGACAGAGCTAGGGAGCATCTCAGTCCAGTACTGATAGACATCTCAATATGGAATCGAAAGGCTGTAGTCATCCTCT
This sequence comes from Steatornis caripensis, assembly GCA_013398225.1. Lineage (NCBI taxonomy): Eukaryota > Metazoa > Chordata > Aves > Caprimulgiformes > Steatornithidae > Steatornis > Steatornis caripensis. The sequence goes on along the minus strand of VZSC01010954.1, from coordinate 5,054 downwards.
GCCTGCCCCTATCAACTTTGTTCTAATTTTGCACAGTATTTTAGCTTTCTCTTCTTCTTCCCCCCATAATTATTGCACTCTCTGTCTTCTGCTTTCCATCCTGTTAGCCTTGGATTTGACAGGAAACTTCTGATGATATCTGAATATGAGTGAGAACCCATCCAGAAACACAGCTTACTTACCATCTTGATAGCCTTGGGCTTTTGCTGAGTTCTTGCTACCCATTGCATAGAGCCATTTTTAAAGCACAGTGTGGCTTTAAGCAAATATCAGATCTAAAATCTAGGTCACCCTTCTTACTGAAGGGCAGATAAGAGGTTTGCTCATTTCCTAGTGAAAAATCATTTTTACTGCTTGACTTGATGATTTGAAAAGGAAAATAATTTAAAATAACTATAGTGCAGATAATTATGCAGTTTGAGTTCAGGAGTGCTTTCTCAGCGTAAGGCAGAGTATTGTTTAAATGCTATGGATGACAATGATTATGGCAAATAATTGATACCCTCTTTAGAGTGCTGCATCTGTGGCCCAGTATTCTCCTAGGATACAGGCAGGTGCATACTAATGAGGAGTTACTAACAGTTGGTGGGGTTTCTGAGTGTATGGAAACTGTGAAGGCAGGACTGGGTGCAGAAAATAACCTTTTGAGCAGCCCATAACTGTTTTGAAGCATCAGACATGTTTGATTTTACATAAACTGAAATTTCCTGGGAGGCACTGGATATCTGTTAATAATTTTTTATCACTTCGGTGAATGGTGAGTGTCCTGGTTTCACTGAAATAGAACCATAGAATAATTTTTCTCTTCAGGAAACCTGCGTTTTTGAGAAGACTGCAGCAACCAATTCGGTGGGAACAAAGCTCATAAGAAACTCTGTTTTAGTTCGTGGCTGGCCATGGTGTGTGGGTTTCCATAGTGATCAAGGTGTCTAGCAATTTTGAGTAAGCCAGGTGCTAAAGCTTAGAGGAGCAAAAGCCAGGGCAGCTGACCTGGGCTGGCCAACAGCAGTATTCCATACCATAAATGTCACCCTCACTATAAATTGGAAAGTTTGCTGGGGACAGCCCTTTTCTCTTCTCCTTCCTCAATGGTGGCCATCCCTGGAGGTTCTCACCCATCGTTCTGCTCCCCAGGTCTGTTCTGTGCTGTGACCATCACCCTTTCACTGGAGCTGTGATGGTCACAGGTTTGGCATCTGGCACTCACTGCCAGGATCGCGCAGCTTGTGACCACTGCATGGGCTGAGTATAACTTGTATTTTATAGTAGTACAGGCATTAATATTAGTTTGTTATGGTTATTTTATTAAATCTGTTTCTGTTTCAATCCACGGGTCTCCTTTCCTTTTCCCAATTCCCCTTCCCGGGTTGGGAGGGTCCGTTGGGTGACAGAACAGCTGGCTAAATGACAACGGTCAGATTTTCAGGCTTCTTTGTTTGTTTGGCAGTTGCGTAACAGTCAGCAAATCCTTCATTACTTGGTACCCAATCTTTCGCAGGTACACACATACCGAAAAATCAACAATGCCCTCGATATTTTTTTAAAGCTTACTGCTTTATTGGTGGGATTAAAATTCACACAAATGCCCAAAACTTCCATAGATTCCCATCCCAGAAGTGAGGACCCTGTGCTTTGGGAGCAAAAAGAGCTTCATTCCACCGTGCCTTGAACAATGCCTCTATGGCCAGGAAAGTTAGAATTCATCACACAGCCCTTGAAGAATATGTCTCAGGAGTCTAGAGCAGTCAAAAGGAAAGAAGACGACATTTCTAAGATGTGATTTCTCTCATCCCAAAGTAGATAAGTCAGATTAATCCTTCCCTAGGAGTACCCATTTCTCTGTTTTCTATAAAAGGAGCTCAAAAAGGAGACATCTGAATCATAGATACTGAAGCTTCTGTGAGATCAGTCTCACCCAGGCTGTCTTGGCATGTCACATAGCTTCTCTGGGAACACTTGTAAATAAATCCAAGGGAAGTTTTAGGACAACAGCACTGAAGATAGTGATGTGCTGAGGTACTAAGTTAATAAGGTTATTAAGAAAGAGCCTTATGAATACAATTAATGAATTACTAGCATGAAATTAATAGCCTAAATATATCTCAAACTCATGATGTAGCCTAAAACATATTAACTGAAAGGTCAAGAATTTTGTTTTAGGTTACTTTCTCAAAATAAGAATATTTGGGTATGAAGAAAATTAACAGTATTTTTTAGTTTTGATGTTGATGAAATTGGAAACTGAAAAATGGAATAAAGAAAATGACAACTTAGCTTTCATATTTTTTCCCCGAGTTTGAATTCACTGTGGTGTTGTAAAAATAGTTAAAGGTGTTAAGAAAAAGAAAGAGTAAAGACAAAGGGAGAAAACCTGTCTTTGACTACAAAACTGAGGGGGTTTTCCCATTTGTATCTGTCAAGTCTAATTTTGTGGGTAAAATTAATATGAGGATGTCTCTGGTTTTTTGGAGTTCCTTCTGTACAAAGTGTGTGAATTTAGGCTGTAACTTTGACAGGAACCTCTCCATCCTTTTACATTTTGATTCTTGGATCTAACCTTTTGATTCTGAACCACTATATTGACAGAAACAGACAAATCCAAGCCAAAAAACTAAGCCAGAATGCCTTGCTCAAAGTGGTCTTTTCACTAAACTAAAAGAGAAGTGACACTCCCTCTCTCCCCCAAACAATAATGAATTACAGCCACAGTGTGACTTTTCTGGCTCAGCTTGGCTTGCTTTTGGATCCTTCATGTTTCCTTAAGCTTTTCATAGCTTGATTTCTGCTGCCAAGAAAGAGAGAAGAAGAATCATGTTTCCACATAAATCCTTCTCTAGAGTCTGTGATGTGAAATTTGTTTAATAAGTTACATGAACAGATACTCAAAGAGTACCTTGTCCACAGGTTTTTGACCTGAACCACTGACAATACTGTTTTCTCTTGATCTTTCTGCTTGAAAAATGTTGAATTTTTGATTTTGCAGATCTGCACGTGCCCAGTAACTCCTGTACTAACAGAGTTCAGTTTATTTCTTGTTGTGGGACCTCAAGATTTCATTGAGATTCCTGGTTCTGGGAGGACCTGAGCGATGTCTTCCCCGCTGCGATGTGCCTGCGCTGCTGTCATGCCACCCCTCGTGCGCGCAGCAAGCCCAGGGCACCATCCGGGAGGGAGCTGCCTGCACGGCACTGCTCTCCAGCTGGGAGTTCTGTCTGGCCAGTTGTGAGATCACGAGTACGTAAGGGTTGTGGTGTGGAGCACATCTCACCCATAGACTAAATATTGTCTAATCCTGCTAGATCTTTTACTTCAGACACGTAGGTGAGGTTTTGGATCGTGCTCTCGATCTCTCTAGATCTCTCTAGATCTGGATCTCTGCATAGAGAATGCAGAGACACAAAAGGTGCTGTTTAGTTGTGTGAGGTGGTGTTTGCCCAAAGCTGTATTTCAACTGTGCAGTGTGAACAGATATCAGGCTACAATGAATTTCATATCTCTCAGAGATTTTTCGGTTGTAAAACAATATCCCAGACACTGGATAGTAAAATCAGTGGACTGTAAATCCCACAATATAAATCACTTGTGGGAAGCGTTAAAAGACATAGTTGGAAACAACAGTAATTCATCTGAGGTAATTGAATTCATAAATAAAAGAAAGATGTGTGACCCTTATTGATTTTTCCCTCTTTGAATAGAATGGCTGCTGTTTGAAAGAAAGGAGAGGAGAAGGAGGAGGAGAAGGAGAAGAAGGAGAGAAGAGGTTTTTTGCAAACTCAGAATGGGAGCACGTCACAAGGACAGCAGCAAGGAACAAGATAATGGTGACCTAAGTATAATATAGGCAGTTTTAGAATTTGCTCACAAGCATGCTCTGCTGAGTGTTTAACAAGGCGGTCCCAACATAAAGCCACAACTATTCTGTTTTCAGTTAATCAGAACTAGTGAATTCACCCTATTTTAATTACATCATACTTAATTAGCTCTCACTGGTAGTGTCTGTTCTACAAAGTGGGTGCACTCTGAGCTGTGCCATGCAGTTCTATTAGCTGATTTTGAAACCTCCTGGAGCATATCAAAGCACCATGCACATACAAATTTCCTACTAGAGGACACTGGGACGCATGGGGATATACTGCAGCCGGAATTCACTTGGAGAATCACACAGATCCACACATTGCATTGTGGTGTAAGCATAGGTACTCTATCACGTGAAATAAACAATTTTCATGATGCTTTTGCTCATTCTTCCAACATTTTAGATAGAACTTGTATACTGAGTGTGTACACTCAGTAATAAGATGAGGAAAATAAAATCATCCAATTATTTTTGGAAGTCACTTCTTTCTGCAACTGGAATTTGGACAAAGGTGCGTGTTTGTGTGTGCATTCAAAATACAATATGATCAGACGGCTTGCTTTAAGTTAAGTTGATATGACAACCTATCCTGGTGGAAACAGTCTGTAATCTGAATTACCTCATGTTACAAGGAAGGACAGACAATTTAACTGATTTGTGTAATGCAAGGACTTCTCTGACTAGCAGGCTGAATTTGAGTGGCAGATCCCAGGTTCCTCCTATTAATAGATATTCTTCTGCATTGCAATTACTGAAGTAATGAAAACATAGATTAGTTTAAAAATGCAATTTCTGGTGCTGATTTGATAAGGGTTACACACTGCACTGATTAATTCTAAAATTATTTTTAAAAACTCTTATTTTGTCCTTCTTTCTTGTCACCTTCCTGTTTATCCCATTCATCATTTAAACATTGTGATTTCAGACGGGATTCACCTAACTTTAGCCATCTAGAAGTTAATAATCTAGTTTAAGTGGGAGTCAATGGAGAATGAAAGGAAATTCCTGAGGGTGATTCAGTTTATCCTAAAAAAGGTAACCTAGCCATATTGGAATGAATTGCCCTCTTTAAGTGGGATACCAACTTACCTGTTAGAGGGAATGCAGCCATCTAGCTTGGAGTAGACGCCCAACTGCTATATAGGTAAAGGTAGGTGAATCCTGTCTTTAGAGTGGAGGTTTTTGGGGAAGAAATTCC